>CM053627.1:65193683-65216861 GCA_028646595.1 Phalanger gymnotis
CACTTTCAAAAAGAGACAGGGTCAAGGGAGAAGGTTCAATAAAGGGGGATAGGTTAGGAGGAAGCAAAATATAGTTAGTCTTTCGCAGCATGAGTATTGTAGAAGGGTTATACATGGTGATACGCGTGTGGCCCATTGCTTGACTTCTTGGGGAGGGTGGGTGGGAAGGGAAGAGGGGAGAGAATTTGGAACTCAAGGTTTTAAAAAAATAGATGTTCAAAAGTAAAAAAGTTTTTTTTTTAAATGCAACTAGAAAATAAGATGCACAGGCAATGGGGCATAGAGATTTATCTTGCCCTACAAGAAAGGAAGGGAAAGGGGGATGGGAGGGGAATGGGGTGACAGAGGGGAGGGCAGACTGGGGAACAGGGCAACCAGAGTGTATGCCATCTTGGAGTGGGGGGTGGGGAGGAAATGGGGAGAAAATTTGTAATTCAAACGCCTGTGAAAATTAATGCTGAAAACCAAACATGTTAAAAATAAATTAAAAAGAGTCTATGCCTGCTGTTACAGAGTTGTACTGGAGGACATACAAAGGTTAGGTAAGATACTGTCCTTGTCATCACGGCATTTAAAATCCTTTTTCTCTTGAAAGTCCCTTTACTGCTATTTGAGACTTTGTTTGTAAGAGGGATTAACTTTTTTTGCCAGCGAGTTCTTTAAAAAAATGTAATTATGACTTTACTAACCATTAAGCAAAGAGTCAAACAAAATAAAAATAAGGTCATCCATAAAATTATTCAGTTTAACAAACATTAAATGGCTACCATGTGTTGGCTCTGTGCTAGATGCTGGGGATACAAAGGTAAATAAATAATGACACAGCTGTTGACCTCAAGGATCTTACATTGTATTATATTTGAGAGATATACAAAAAGGACATTTGTGATCAGACCAAATGAGAGATCCTGACCAAAGTATTCTAGTAAATTTAAGAGTTAGAGACAGAAGCACACACATACACAGAGGTATACAGTCACATAGTGACATACAAAGAGAGGTATATGCAAAAACAGACATACACATATACAGAGGCATACATAGAGAGATACATAGAGAAACACGGTACAGAGACATGTAAACAGAAAAAGACACAGAGATACGTATAGAGAACTTTTAGCTGAAGGAAAAGGCTCAGGAGAGGCCTCATTGAGTAGATGACAATTGAGGTGAGTGTTGAAGGAAGAACAAGATATTAAGTAAGGTGAAGATGTGGAGGAAGTACATTTCATGCATTCTTTGGAAGTGGACACAACATCAGCCAATAAACAGGCTAGTTTGTCTGGAGTGATTGTAGATGACCTTAAATGCCTCTATATTTTATCCTAGAGGTAATACAGAGAGCTAGTAAAGGATTTTAAGCAGGGCAGTGATGTGTTTAAACCTGTGTTAGGTAGATTGTTTTAGTAATTGTGTGAAAGTTACACTAGAGAGAGGAGAGATACTTGACACACTTGCTAGCTGTGTGACCTTGGACAAGTCACTTAACCCCAATTGCCTTGTCTTCCCCCCTCAAAAAAAAGAGTGGAGAGACTAGAAAAAATGTATGTTAACTTGAATAAAATATTTAAAAACTAACTTTTTATTTACTTGTCTTCCCTTCCAAATTCTTTTTTTTTCTGTGTACTTATTTGGTTGTCATCATATTTTATGTAGTTATCAGTATGTATATTCTGGTTCTACCTTCTTTACTGTCACTTCCTGAGGCTTTCCATATTTCTTTATATTCTTCATACTTGTCATTTATTGTGATGCATTATGTTGTACATTTCTTATGTGACATTAATACACCACAATTTTTCAGGCACTCCATAGTCATTGGACACATAGAGTGTTTCTAGCCTTTCACTATTAGAAAAAAAGCTAAGAATATTTTTTAACAGAAATGTCTTCTTTTTCCTTTTAACTAACTTTATCTTAGAGTATAATCCTACTTGAGAACAGTATGTCAAAAGGGCACAATTAGTTTATGACTCGTGTTATACATTGCCAGATAATTGTTTTCCAAAATGATTAACTTTACGGAACTGTCCCATACCCACAGCTAAGTTTAGTTTCATAATATTTAACTATCTTTGTCATTCTAATGAGTATAGAGTTGTACAACAGAGATCTATATTGATGAGAAAGTAGTGTCCTCCCTAATGAAATCACAGGTTATTGAAGTAAATGTATATTTGTTTAGAAGGTAAGCATTTTCCTCTTCTCCACAATTGAGATAAAGAAAGAAGGAAAATTAATGTTTTGTGTGCATATAATATCTATATTTACGTTATTGATACACTTTTTACTAAATTATGTGATGTGAGCCTTTACCAATAATTCATTATAAGGTGGAGGTAACTTTGGGGTTGCTTGTAAGTAATAACAAGTTGAACAGGCCTCAGGTAGGGACCCAGAGACTGACTATATGTCTGTTATATGATGATGAGGTTAATTAAATTAAAAGAGGCTCATTATCAGGTTGGTTTGGAGGGTGATGAATTACTTGACCATAGCAACTCTTGAAGACTGTATAGCAAGTTGAGAAGAGAATTCCCCTTTCTGACATCATCATGGCTAGTTGAAATGTAAGACATGAAATTGTGGGTCTAATCCTCATTTTTTCATCATAGTTCTGTGCAGTTTTTAAAACAAAAATTGTTGAAAATGATCTCTTACCCAATGTTTTGTAATCTTAAGTTTATCAAACAGTAATACATTTTTTGCCTTTGATTTTAATATTGGATTTTCTATTTGGTCCATTAATTTACTTTTTCATCTAGTACCAAATAGTTACTACTGTGCTTGCTTCAGCAGCACATACACTAAAATTGGAACGATACAGAGAAGATTAGCATGGCCCCTGCACAAGGATGACATGCAAATTTGTGAAGCAGATAGTTACTACTTGTTCAACTTCTCCTTACGCCTGATTTTTCCTCCATGGTTCACCTTGTTATTTTTGTCTCTGTTTTTCAGTATAAATTTTATGTCATTTTATATATTCTACTAGTTTGAGGTATGTTAAATTTCTAAATTAATATAAGTAATATTGATAATTTCTTTTGGTATGTTGCTATATTTTCTAATTTCAGTAAATGTAAACAACTTATTTGATTTTTGTTGTTTTTCTTGTGAATATAGGCATTCTGGGCTATAAAATCCTTAAATCACATAGATTTTGATATCCTTTGTTTATGATGTCATTATCTTTGAAGTGATCTGTTTTTATTTCAATAATTCTTTAATACAGGCCACATTTAATAAATGCTTTTAAAATTTTCATTTAGGCCTGCAACTTTTGACCTTGTGTTTATTGTTTTTTTCCAGTTTTATTTTATTATGATCCTTAAATCTACAAAATTTGTCTGTGAATTTAACTGTAACTTCTCCATAAGCTAGGTCTTAATTAGTTTTGTGAATGTTACATGTGTATTTGAAAAACGTATGTATCACCTATTTATTCTATTCACTTTTCCTGTATCTGTTGAAATCAGTTTCAATACTCTATTCAAGCTGTAATCTTGTTTTATCTTTTTGTTTGCATTGTATTAGCAGAGTATGGGAATATCTTATTAACTTTCTATTTATTTATTCTTGGGAAGTTCTTAGGTTTTTTGTCAATTTAAGTACTATATTATTTGGTGTATACCTATTCAAGATTCTTAGTCTCATCAGTGATACATTTAAGCACTAAGTATCTTTGTTTATCTTAATGATTTCTAATTTAATTATAGCATCATTGCTGCAGTTCAGAATTTTCTTGAGCTAGCTATAGCATGACAAAATTTACTTTGTCTTAAATATCTATATGCTTTTTTACAAAAATTTGACATTAGAAATAGTTTTTTGGGTAACATGAATTGTATTTTCAGTTCACTCTATAACTTTATCTTTTTGTAAGGGAATTCAGTCCATTTATATTCAAAATTATAATTGTTAAATTTAACTTACCTCTTAAATTATTTGTTATTCATTTTGTCAGAAAGGAATTCATTTTTCATTATTTTACTAATTTTAGTTCTTGCTGAGCTTAACCAAAAAACTAAACTAAGTTCATATTTTATGTTACTCTTTAATTTATACCAAATCTCAACATCCTTTGTTAAAGATAGGAGTTTTATCCCAAGATCACCCTGTCTGTCTTCTCCTGTTTCTATAAGTATTAGCCTTTATGTTCTTAATTTTTTTTAGACTGTAATTTCACTGGGGCACGGACTTCCAGCTAAGAGCATTTTCTAGCAATGTAAGTTGGTGCATTATCAGCAACTTATAGTCTCAGAGAGTTCCCTGAGAGTACTGAGCAGTCCTGTGAGTTGGCCTAGGGTTACTCAAACCAATATATGACAAAGGCAGTACTTGATGAGACTAAAGCCAGCTCTCTAAAGAGCTATACCATAATGCCTTTCTTATTATCTGTATTACTCCTTGTGATATTTTTTTGCCATTGTTCCTTCCTTTTTTTCCCTTCCCAACCCCATTAAATAAAGCAGTACCTAAGTTATTTTTTAGTCTTTTGTTGAATGCACCGAGGTGTAACAGTTAAGTAAGCAGAGTTAAAATGTATTCTAACTCTTGCGTGTATTTTCTCTAGGTCTTCCCAAAAAGTTTTTGATTGTATTTCCATTCCCCTTCTCTTTTCTTCTTTTTTTTATTTTCAAGCTTTTAAAAAAATTATTTCTTTTAGGAACTTCTTGTTTACCCTAGCTGTCCGGTTGTCTGCGACAACTCTGATGGATCTTTTCTCCAGCTGTTAATCAAACTATTCTTGAATTAAATAAACCTTGTGATCATCTTTTGTTTTGAGTACTTAGTTTTGCAGGGAAATATATTCTGGGATTGAAGTTTATGTTCCCCTTTATTTGTGCTAACTCATTTTCTTTTGTCAGTTCTCGTTCTTGTAGAAAAATCTTACTAGATTTGAATTTATAGGTTTTTTGATAAATAACTTGATATTTGGACAGAAGGATTTTTTTCTTTGGCTTCATAGCTTGATGTATGCTGTGTTTGGATGAGCTGAATGTAGGGTTCTTTGTCATTAGTGTTCTATGGATTCTCTGTTTTAATTATTATGACATCTTACATACTTTAGGAAGATTTTTAATTATACAGTTTCCTGGAATATAATGATCAGATTATTATCTTTTTCAAAATGCTCTAGAATTGCAGTAATCTTGAAGATCCCTCCTTCTTTATCTCTTCTCCAGATCCATCACTTTCTTCTCTGCTAATTCCCAGTATTTTTCTAAAAATATTAGTTTATAGGTTTATTAGGTTTATTTGTCATAGTTTTCTTCCATTCTTCTGCCCTTCAATTGACGAATTTTGTGTTTGATATCTTCCATTAATGTCATTTTCATGCTAATTTCTAAATCAGATTGCAATTCAATATTATGCTCTTATTTTTCCTTAGGTAATTCTAACTCTTCACTTATTTCCTCTTGTGTTTCTTTGCACATTCTATTTCTTTTAATTCCTTTCTTTGTCTATTATCTATTTTATTGTACCAAGGTATTCCTTTTCTTTTTTGATGGTTTTGTTGATGCTGTTTCAGTACATTTTACATGGTGTTTTTGTTTACTATTTTTTTATCATTAGCATTCTTGTGAGTTTTCCTGGTATTTTTACTTCTTTTTTGTGTATTTTTATGGCAGTTTTTGAGAGCCCATTCAGAATTATTGTAGATTTCTCCATCCTGGAAAAGCTTTAATTCAGATCCTAGTGACAGACTTTGTTTTCTGAGGATCTGCTAAGGTAAGAATAGAGAGGCTCACCACTACTTGGGGATCAATTCCTTGGTCATGACAATCCAGGGGCCTCAAATATCACATGGCCTGAACCTCTACTTTCAAAGTAGTGTTAGTTCCATAGAATTCTTGATGTTTCATTTATATGAAGGCATATCTTAGATTTTAGAAATTAGCTTTGCTTCCCTAGAGGTCTGTTCTTTTTCATCTCTCATCCTCAAAGTCCCTTTGACATTCAAAAGCTGACTACCATGTCTTTGTTTCTTGAATGATTAGGGCTATCTTATTCTCTAAGGTCAGAAGTTTACATTTTAGATCAGTGTCACCTATTGGTGTTGTTGGCTTGAAATTAGTTCCAAGATAGAAAAAGGTCTGTGGTTTTTTTCCCCTCCCCTTCCTCATAGCCAATTTAAATGACTAAAGGTGGCATTTTTTTCTGTTTACAGGCTGCATCTTTGGGATTACTGCAGTTTCCTATCCTCAACGCTTCAGTGGATGAAAACTGCCAGAATATAATATATAAGGTTTGTTCAGTACTACTTAAAGTAGTCTTCCAATAGCAAGTGTCTTAAATGTGTTTACATTTGAAAGATGCAGACAAGTACCTTTGATAAATGTTTTTAAGGAAGGGAACAAAGAATATGGAAAAAAACAGATCATGTTTGGAAATAGGGATTTACTACTTTAAAGAACTTTTGCTTTTATCAGTGCATGAGACAGATAAGGTCTTTGAGGGAAAGGGGAGGGATACTGAAGGGAAATGATCTAATTTGTAAAAGAAGCCTCCAAAAATCAATTTCTAAGAATTTGCAAAAAAAAAAAAAAAGCAAACCCCCAAAAAAGTACTTTAAAGAGGCAAGATACAGGTTGTATTCCACTGAATAACTTGATTTTATCTCATCTCTCATATGTAAACTCTAGTGCTTTGTTGGATTTTTGATGAAAGTGCTTTTTAAAAAAAAATTACCTTCTAGTACAGAAAATCAGTATCATATTTACACACACATACACACACACACACACACACACACTTCATTAAACCATTCTCAAAGCATTAGCACAAAGAAATTTGTAGGCAAAACCAACTTTTACTTGTGTGAAAAAAAAACTAGCTGTTAAGGTAAAATGTCTGGTTTGGATTTTTTTTTAAATATAAGACAACTTGTGATTTTACAGTCAAAATGGTTCCCTTTCTCTCTCTAGTGTGTTTTAACTGCTCCCCTTCCTCTATCTCTGGGAACAATTCAGTCTTCTAGACTTATGCCACTCATCTTTGTTCTATACTCCCTTTGAAGGGAGTTCTAAAATTATTTTGGGTATAGTGGGGAGGAAAATCCCCAGTATTGTGATGAGTCTGTCTTTTATCTGGATTCATATTCCTCTGAGGGCTCAGTCTCTCCCCATCCTAGAAGGAAAGTGAACTTGAGGTTAGAGGGGCAAATTGCTTCCCTTTGGCCTATACCATCTGAAATATTCCTAGTAATAGTGGAAGGCAATATCCAGACCTTTTTCTCCTCCATATTTTGTGAATTTATTCCCTTTTGTTCCTCTAGGTTCAATATCATGTAATTAATCCTCTATTTCTTATAGGAGGAAAGATCAGTTCTAGAACTGTTAAAACATGAAGTTGCTAAAGAGTGATCTCTGAAACACTCAATGCACAGGAAATCTCCCTCTTTATTTTTTAAAAATAGTATTTTATTTTTCCCCAATTACACGTAGAAATAATTTTTAACATTGGTTGGGTTTTTTTTTTACTTCCAAATTCTATCTTTTCCTTCCTCTCCTTCCCCTTTCCTGAGACAGTAAGCATTGAATTTCATACATGTGCAATTATGCAAAACATTTTCATGTTAGTCATTTTGTGGAAGAAAACTGACCAGAAAAAAATGAAAAATAGTATGCTTTGGTCCGTATTCAGACATCATCAATTCTTTTTCTGGAAATGAATAGCACTTTTCATCATGAATCTTTTGGGATTGTCTTGGATCATTGCGTTGCTGAAAATAGCTAAATCATTCACAGTTGTTCATGGTACAGTTTTCCTGTTATTATGTACCATGTCCTTCTGGTTCTGTTCACTTTACTTTGTATCAGTTCATATAAGTCTTTCTAGGTTTTTCTGAAATCAGCCTGCTCATCATTTCTTATAATAAAATCCATTACAATCATGAACCACAACTTGTTTAGCTGTTCCCCAATTGATAAACATCCCCTCAATTTCCAATTCTTTGCCACCACAAAAAGAGTTACTAAAAATATTTTTGTACAAATAAGTTCTTTTCCATTTTTTTAAATCTCTTTGAGATACAGACCTAGTAGTGGTATTGCTCAATCAAAGGGTATGCATGGATTTATAGCCCTTTGAGCATAGTTCCAGACTGCTCTCCAGAATGGCTGGATCAGTTCACAACTCCACTAACAGTGCATTAATGTCCCAGTTTTCCCACATCCCCTCCAACATTTATCATTTTCTTTTTCTGTCATATTAGCCAATCTGATAGATGTGAGGTAGTACCTCAGAGTTGTTTTAATTTGCTATTCTCTAATTAATACTGATTTAGAGCATTTTTATATGACTATAGCTAGTTTTATTACTTCATCTGAAAACTTCCTATTCATATCCTTTGACCATTTATCATTTGAGGAATGACTTGTATTCTTATACATTTGACTCATTTCTCTCTATTTTGAGAAGTAGGCCTTTATCAGAGATATTTGCTGTAAAAATTTTCCCCCATTTTCTGCTTTCCTTCTAATTTTAGTTGTATTGGTTTTATTTATGCAAAAACTTTAATTTTATATAATCTAAATTTTATATTTTGTAATGTTTTCCATATCCTGTTTGGTTCTAAATTGTTCCCTTATCCATAGATTGGCAGGTAAACTATTCCATACTTTGCTAATTTGCTTATGGTATCACCCTTTATATCTAAATCATGTACATATTTTAACCATATCTTGGTGTACAATGTGAGATATTGATTGATCCCTAGTTTTTGTCATATTCTTTCCCAGTTTTCCCAGCAGTTTTTGTCAAATGATGAGTTTTTGTCCCAAAAGCTTGGATCTTTGGGTTTATCAAATACTAAATACTATAGTCATTTAATACAGTGTATTGTATACCAAATCTATTCTGCTGATCCACCTCTCTATTTCTTAACCAGTGCCAGATTGTTTTGATAATTACCACTTTATAATACAGTTTGAGATCTAGTATGTCGTTTGGATTTTGGAACTATCTCTAGGGTAAGTGATTTTGTTTCAGTGACCTAGAAATTAAAATAGACTTAAAACTTTATTCTAAAATTCAGTTACTTGGGCTGAGGGCAGAAAAATAATGGGTTTTTTATAAACAGAATTATAGGGATTAGAGGTGGGGAAAGCAGACCTCTTTTAGGGGAACCCAGGGAGATAAAGTCAATCTTTCCCTAATTTCATATTCAGTTGTTAACTTGGTGAAAGAAATATTTTGCCATTTTTATTTTATAGGCTTCTCATAATATTGGAATTGCTATGGATACAGAACAAGGGCTTATTGTCCCCAATGTGAAAAATGTTCAACTCTGTAGTGTGTTTGAGATTGCCATTGAATTAAATCGTCTACAGAAACTGGGTTCTGCAAAGCAGCTGGGAACTGTTGACATCACAGGGGGAACATTCACATTGTCCAACATTGGATCAGTGAGTACTGTAATAATTAAAATATTCACATTTATAAACTGAGTCACAAAATTTCAGAATTGAACAGAATCAGGAATAAATCTTGAAGAGTGTTTCTTTATAGCAATACTAAATTTGCCTCTTGCGAACTTTAACCTCATTTCTCCTAGTAATCCTCTGGGCCAAGTAGAATGCCTCTCATTCTTCTGTAAGACAAACAACCTTTCAAATAAATACTTGAATTCTGATGAATTTCTGCTGTCATTTCTGCCCAAGTCTTCTCCACACTTAAATCCCCAATTTCTTCATATGGCTTGAACTTAAGACCAATGAAAAGCCCAAGACAAAGTTTCTGGGTAATTAATAATCAGTTTATTAATTAGGCTAGCAAATAATAAATTGATAGTGGTCTCTCTTGGTGAGCAAAGACAAACCTTGGGGATCATCAAATGCTTAAATACCTTTAGAAAAGTGGGTGCCCTTGACAGCGGGATATCAATCCAGATTGGTGAACAATCAGTGAGGAGGCAGGCAGACTTTCAAATGGGGAGGTGGGCTGAAAGCCTTCAGCTCCTCCTCTTGCTTGACAATGAGACTCAGCTGCCTCCAGCTGTCTAGACAAAGGGACACATTCACCTAGACCACTTAGGCTGAACCTTAGCGGGGCATAAACCTAATGCTTTTTAGAGGCAGAATTCACTTAGATTGGATTCTCTTTACACTTTCATCAGAAATAAGCTCTCCTAGTTGCATGAGTTCCCACCCAAAATTGAGGTGAATGTTCTTGGAAGGTTAAGCCAGTCTCATCGTTGGCCCTGCCCTTCAGAGACTGGCTGACCTACAAGGGCTGGTCCCTGAATCAGGAAATAAAAAGAGAAAAAAACCTGGATCCCAGTACTAATAATTAGTTATCTCAAACTCAAGTCCCTTTGTTAATGTGGAGGTTATGAATCATATCTATACATCTAAAAATATAAAATTATAAGTGTAAAAAACCTCTAAAATTCTTAAGAGTATTTTTTTCTAAAACCCCAATTTCTATACTTTTCTCTCTTACAGATTGGTGGTACCTATGCCAAACCAGTGATATTGCCACCAGAAGTAGCAATTGGAGCTCTTGGAGCCATAAAGGTACAAATAGATAAGCAGCTGAGGAATGTCAGCACTAATTAAATTTAATCCTTTTGTTAATGGTAGAAGCATAGTGACGCTTTGTGATGTTATTCATCACATTGTAGATTTGGGATTCTGAAAGTACCCCTACAGAAGCTATTTATATCTACCTAGATGCTGGGCAGGAATACAAGAGGCAAATACAAAGGAGCTTAGAATCTGCCATAAAGGAGCTTAGAATCTAATGAGGAAGAGAACATGCGAACAGATATACACAAGACAAACTACATACAGGATAAATAGGAGATAATTAACAGAGTAAAGGTATGGGAATTAAGAGGAGTTGAGGAGTGCTTCCTATAGAAAGCGAGATTTTAGTTGGAACTAAAAGGAAGCCAGGGAGATTAGTAGTCAGAGCAGAAGAGGAAGAGCATTTCGGGCATGAGGGCCAGCAAGAGAAGATGCCTGGAGCTGACAGATGGAATGTCTTGGTCGTGGAACTGCCAGGAGGCCATTGTCACTGATTCAAAGAATGTGTTTTAGGGAGTATGGTATAAGACGACTGGAGAGAGGTAGGAAGGGGCTAGCTTATAAAGGACTTTGAATGCCAGACAGAGCTTTTTGTATTTGCTCCTGGAGGCAACAGGAAACCCTTGGAATTTATTGAATGGGGGGTGACAGGATCAGACCCGCACTTCAGGAAAATCATTTAGTGGCTTTAGTGGAGGATGAATTGGAGTGGAGAAAGACTTGAGGCAGGACGACCCACCAGCAGACTATTACAATGGTCCAATCATGAGGCTGATGAGGGCCTGGACCTGTATTAGAGTGGTGGCAATGTCAGAGGAAGGAAGGAGGAGCATTCAAGAGATGTTGCAAAGGTGAAATCAACTGGCCTTGTCAACAGCTTGGATATGGAAGGGAAGGGAGAGTAAGAGATAGTGAGGAATCCAGGATGACTCCTAGGTTGTGAGCCTGAGAGACCGGAAGGATGGTGTCCCTCTTTACAGTAATAGGAAAGATAAGAGAGCGGGGAAGGTTTAAGGAGAAATATAATGAGTTCCATTTTGGACGTGTTGAGTTTCATGACTACTGCACATACGGTTCGAAATGTCCAAAAGGTAGTTGGAGATTCAAGATTGGAGGTTAGCAAAAAGTTTGAGGCAGGATGGGTAGCTTTGAGAATCATCACCATAGAAGTAGTAACTTAATCCATAGGAGCTGATGAGATCCCCAAGTGAAGTAGAAGAGAAGAGGGCCTAGGACAGAACCCTAAGGTACACTGATGGTTAAAGAGCACGAACTAGAAGATCCAGCAAAGGAGACAAAGGAGCTGTCAGATAGGAAGAAGAAAACCCAGTAGAGAGCGGTGTTGCAGAAACTTAGAGAGCAAAGAGTGCCGAGGAAAAGAGAGTGATCAGCAGTGTCAAAGGCTGCAGAGAGGTCAAGGAGGATGGGGACCGAGAAAAGACCATTGGATTTGGCAACTCAGAGACCATCTGTAACTTTGAAAAGTACAGTTTCACTGCAGTAAGGACCAGCTGTGGTGATCACTTTGTGGATAACTGAGACAGTATAGATGAGCATAGGGTAACGTCAACTATGTCTTTCTTATAAATATTATATTTATTTTAAAACACCAAATATAAGTTATCTCATTACTATATATAAGGAAGGAAGAAAACAAGCATTTATTAACTACCTGCTATGTGCTAATGATTGTGCTAAGCACTTTACCAATATCTCTTGATCCTTACTGCAGCTCTGTAAGGTAGGTGCTATTCTTATATACTGAATCAGCGACAGGTTAAGTACTTGCCCAGGGTCACTGCTAGTTAAGGGTGTGAGGCTTGATTCAAATGCAGGTCTTCCTGGCTTCAGGCCCAGTGGGCCGTCTAGCTCCCTGAAAGTGATGAAAAGCAGTGTTGTTTAGTGCAGGAAAGAGGGTGGTCATAAAATAAAGATGACTCGGGCTCAAGTTCAGAGTAGGAAGAATACTACCTGTATACTATCCTGGATAAGTGACTTAAACTCTCAAGGCCCCTGGATCTTTAAGTCTATAAATTGTTGATCTTTGTGTAAAAGAGAACTTCCGTACCACAGGTAGAAATCACAAGTCTATATATTTTTTTAAGAATAGCAAAATTTGGAGTAAAATTAAAAGAAAGAAAAACACCTCTGTATAATTATACATCTCCTTTATTTATTTCTGCCTGTTGTTAATCACAGCTTAATCCGACTTGCTTATCCTGGTTGCAGAAGAAAGTTTCTTCAGGTCTAGACCCTGGCCTGTGCACAGTTTCCTAGAAGATACCTTAAGGGGGCTTTCATCTAGCTACTGGTCTACTCACAAGGAGGATTAATGGCTCCCTGTTACCACTAGGCTTGCAAACAAGCTCCTCAGCCTAGAATTGAAAGTCCTTTCCCATCTAATGCCAGCCTGTCTTTTTAGCCTTATTTCATGTTGCTCCCCTTCTCATGCTCTGTTCCAGCTACAGTAGACAGTTGACTTCTGTTAGATTGTGTGCTCCTTAGGAGAACAGACTGGTTTTTGCTTTTCTTTGTATTTCCAACTTTTTACCCAGTGCCAAAAATAGAGTAGGCACTTAATGAATGCTAATTGACTGAATGGCTCCTTTTTGAGCTCTGCATTCCATCTCCTTCCTCACTTCTGTCTTTCAAGTCAACAAGCATAATGAAACAAACATTATGTGCTGAAAAGTATAGACAGGTTAAGTTGGAGATAATCTTAGGGGGAAAGCCCTAAAATAGTGTAATGAAGCCAGTGGAGCCAGAAGGTAGAGGCAGGGAAAGAGAGCATTCCTGTCATGGAAGACAGCCAGGGAAAATTCACCGAGTCAGGAAGTGAATCATCTTGTGAGGAAACACAGTGAGGCCAGTGTCACCAGGTCACAGAGTACATGAGAGTAAGATGTAGAAACACTAGAAAGGTAGGAAGGGACCAGGTTATGGAGGGTTTTAAAAGCCAAAGTAGTCATATTTGATCATGGAGGTAATAGGGATCCACTGGAGTTTATTGGATAGGGGCATGACATGGTCAGACCTGTGCTTTAGGAAGATCACTGTGCTGGCTGAGAAGGGGGATGGACTGGAGTAGGGAGACTTTTGGCAGGCAGACCCACCAGCAGCTATAAGAGTAGTCCAGACATGACGTGATGACAGCCTGAACCAGGGTGGTGGCAGTGTCTGAGGAGAAAAGGGGGCATATTTGAGAGATGTTGCAAAGGCAAAATCAACAGCTTGGATATATGGTAGGTGAGAGAGAGTGAGGGGTCAGGGGGTGTCAAGCCTGTGACTTTGAGAAGCTTTATCTTCAGTTCTTAATCTACTTCCCTCCATTAAGTTTTGAATGATTCCTATTAATTAATGTTGTCTTTCTCTTTCAGATTTCTTGATACTTACATGTATACACATCATACCTTCTAACTAACATGGTAGAAATAGTCATAATGATATCTGACATTTTTTCTAAAGTACTTTATATAATCTTATTTGGGCTTCATTACAATCCTGTGAGATACACATTGCAAATATTATTCTCATTTTTAAAGATGAGAAAACTGAGGCTCAGAAGTGACTTGGTCCTGGTCATAAAGCTAGTGTCAGAGGTAGGATTTGAACCCAGGTCTTCCTGTCTAGTGCCAGCATTCTGTTTTGCCACATTTCCTCTAGAATGGAAGTTCCTTGGAGGGAGAGATGTTCACTTTTGTCATTGTGTACCCAGCACTGCACCATGATAGGAATTTTGTGAATGGCTGTTGAACTGAATTAATTACCTGCATGTTAGCCACTCCTCCTGAGAGATTTGTTTTGTCTTATTTTCTCTTAGCAAGCCAGAGCAGAGAGCCAGTAAAAGAAAGAGGAAAGCCATGGTGTACAGGTTCACAGAGTGGGATGGCTTTCCTTTTTCCAGTCCAGAGCTCCTCTGGCAGTGAGTTTATGCATCCCATACTCTCCTTCCAGATGGGTTGTCAGCATTGGGAAAGAACTGCTGGTTTCTTTACTAAGTTCTTTTAGTTTGTAATAATTGGATGGCCTGTCACAAGCCCCTATAACAAATTATTTCTTTTTTAGAGAAATCAGGCCCTTTTCTTCTAAGTATTTTGAAAAATGCCAACATGCTGTACATACTCACCATGCTGGACACTGGCTATCTTTCTGCCATTTTCATGTCTCTCCATCTAGCTTTCCATCTTCTCTGGGAACAGTAATCGGATCAATATTGCCATTCCTGGAGAGGATGTGTCAATCAATTGCCTATGTCTACCCTCACCCGCCCTTTGACTTCCCAAACAAAAGCATTCCTCCCTGGCCACTACTCTACTGTATGAGAAATACAAGCTCCTTGAAGACAAGAACTGTCATAATTCTTGTATTTGTATTCACTTAACTTAGCACTGTGCCTGACATATAGTAAGGTCTTATTGTTCATACCATTAAAGTTTTAAAAACATGATTCTCTAACAAGTTGATTTATATGAATTAGCATGGTGTTTAGAGTGCTGGACTTTGGAGAAGACCTGAATTTGAATCCTGCCTCTGATACATGCTATATAACTGTATGACCCTGGGCAAGTCACTTAATCTGTCAGCCTCAGTTTTCTCATCTGTAAAATGGCAGTAATAATTGTGCCTACCTAATAGAGTGGTTGTGAGGATCAAGCAAGATAATATATAAAGATAATATATAAATTGTAAATCTTAAAGTACTATATAAATGTTATCAGCATCATCCTTATCATTTAGTAGCCACAAATAAACATGGAGAACAAAGGGTGGGGGGAAAAAAGCTTTCTTTTCCCATTTCCTAATTCTCCTGTCTCATTTTTTTGTTTATAATTGTATAATAAATTTTAAAACAAAGTGAGATCGATGCCAAATCCCCCTAGAGCAGAGATTCTTAACCCGAGATTTGTAAACTTGTTTCTTTACTATTTTGATAACTTTGTCTTTTCTTTTTTTTTTATTTATAGCCCCAGGATTTAGCACAGTGGGTATTTAGCATGTAGTTGGTACTTAATAAATATTTATTGACTACTGACTATAACTGTATTTCAACATAATTGGTTTCCTTTCTAATTCTGTGTATTTTATTTTATGCAACTAAAAACAGTATTTTAAGAGGAAATCTATAGGCTTCACTAGACTTCCAGAGAGGTCCACAACCCAAAAAAGGCTAAGAACCCCTTGTTAGAGAATTGCATATATCACCAGGAGAATAGTCTAGTTAGATAAGCTCCATTGAGTACAGGAAATATTGATGTCCTCTTAACTAAAATACCCTACTCATTAGGATATATAAAATAGAAATTCCTTGAATGATACATATAGATACATATGGTTTGTTTTCCAGTACAAGTTTTTATGGCCTCACATCACATCTATTAGACTTTACTGACACTATCAGAGAAGAGACATAGGTGGTCCTCGCAGCCACAACTGCTTTGCGTAGTTTGGAATTTGAACAAAATTGTTCCCCCTTTTTATTTCTAGGCTTTGCCTCGGTTTAATGAGAAAGGTGAAGTAATCAAAGCGCAGATAATGAATGTGAGCTGGTCCGCCGATCATAGAATTATTGATGGTGCTACAATGGCCCGCTTCTCTAATGTATGGAAATCCTTCTTGGAAAATCCGGCTTCTATGCTGCTAGAACTGAAATAAATATTGATTTGAAACATCCTTGAACTTTCTGGGCATCAGAAGAATGTATAAAACCTAGCTATGCTAGAACATGTTCTTTATTGAAGTTCGTATTATATGAATGGCTATATTACATGACCAACATCCCATAGTAAATGCCAGTCTTCCTTACCATGTTGCAGTTTTTAAATTTAAATGGGCAGCTTTATTGTAGCTCTCTTAAGATTGTCAAATTTTATAAAACAGGATGTGACATGTAATATCTTAATGTTGTACTGGGATCTTAAATGTAAGGGATATTGGCAGCAACAAGACTGACATTACTGAAAACTAATATCTCCATATGCTGTCTCAGTATGATATTTTTTAATTGTCTCACAGGGGTTGGGAAAAGGAATTTATATACAATAATATTTCTTTGCCTAGTATTGATTATACAGATTCTTAAATAAAGTGCACTTATGTTTATCTTTAAAGACTTTTATTATTCAGTAATGTTATTTTCATTCCTGTAAATGTCTTATCCCTTATAAACACTACCTTAAATCTTTTTTTCTGTGTATAGTCTGTTTTTTGTTTTTTTAAAATAATTATTTATTTAATATTTTTAGTTTTCAGCATTGATTTTCACAAGAGTTTGAATGACAAATTTTCTTCCCATTTCTACCTTCCCCCCACTCCAAGATGGCATATATTCTGATTGCCCCGTTCCCCGCTCAGCCCTCCCTTTTGTCACCCTACTGCCCCTCATCCCCTTTTCCCTTACTTTCTTGTAGGGCAAGATAGATTTTTATGACCCATTGCCTGTATATCTTATTTCCTAGTTGCATGCAAAAAGTTTTTTTTTGAACATCTGCTTTTAAAACTTTGAGTTCCAAATTCTCTCCCGTCTTCCCTCCCCACCCACTCTCACTAAGAAGGCAAGCAATTCAACATAGGCCACATGTGTATCATTATGCAAAACCCTTCCACAATACTCATGTTGCAAAAGACTAACTATATTTTGCTCCTTCCTATCCTATCCCCCTTTATCCAATTTTCTTCCTTGACCTTGTCCCTTTTCAAAAGTGTTTGCTTTTGATTTCCTCCTCCCCCCATCTGTCCTCCCTTCTATCTTCCCTCCTTTTTTATCTCCTTCTTCCTTCTTTCCTGTGGGGTTAAGATACCCAATTGAGTATGTGTGTTATTCCCTCCTCAGTTCAAATCCGATGAGAGCAAGATTCACTCATTCCCCCTCAGTTGCCCCCTCTTCCCTTTCTACAGAACTGCTTTTTCTTGCCACTTTTATGCAAGATAATTTACCCCATTCTCTCTCTCCCTTTCTCCCTCTCTCAATGTATTCCTCTCATCCCTTAATATGATTTTATTTTTTTAGATATCATCCCACCTTAAATCTTAAAAGAGGGAAGACTGAAATGATCTTAAAGGAATCCTGAAACTATGTTTTATAACTATTTCCCCACTATTTGCCTTCTCTATTTCTACATATATGATACTGGAGAAAGTCATGCAACTTTGCTAACTGGGTTCACTGCAAATTTGTTAACCTAATCTCAGCTGAGTAATCGCTATTGCACAGCAACACTTCTATTCTTCCCTAATTAACTATCACGCTCCCCAGAGTAGTTTTTCCAAACCTAACCTTCTCTCCTAAAGCAATTCTTACCACCCTTTCTGCTATCCTTGTCCCTTGCC
Source organism: Phalanger gymnotis (assembly GCA_028646595.1). NCBI lineage: Eukaryota > Metazoa > Chordata > Mammalia > Diprotodontia > Phalangeridae > Phalanger > Phalanger gymnotis. The sequence continues at coordinate 65,211,545 of CM053627.1, forward strand.
TTACTGGGGAGATAGAGATATCTGCCACGAGCTTCCTCTTCTTACCCTTTCACGCACTTAGGATTCTAGAAAAATGGGCCTCCCAGCTGATCTGAGCGCTTGTCCTCAAGTCTTTTATAGGCTGTCCTCTGTGCCTGGGATGCCCTCCCTCCTCATCATAGCTTCTGTCGAGGCTGAGCTCTGGCGCCATCTTCCCACTATGCAGAGACTTTCCCTCTTTTCCTCAGTTGTGGGTGCTCTTTCTTCTTCAAATTACTTTGTATTTTTCTACAAAATATTTTGTAATTTTTGTACACACATCAACACCAGCTGATGAAAGTTCCTTCAGTGTAGGAACTACTTCCCATTTTTTGCCTTTTTTTGTCTTGGTATTCCTAGCTCCTGGCACAGTGGCTTATATATGACACAAGTTGGAGCTTAATAAATGTTGAATTACCAGTAAGTTCTTTAAGGACACTATCTAATTCAGGTTTCTAATGCCCTTGATCCTTATAAAACTGTAATTTGGGGATTCTTGACCAATCATCTCAGTGTTGCTAATTTAAAGGAATGTATTTGGAGAAATTTGTGCATTTCTTATATAGAAAAATCCTGTAGCTCTTCCTTTTACATGTAGCAGCTTATATACCCTTTCCCTCTATTTGGGATTTCACTGCCTTCTTTATTGCCCTCTGCCAAACCAAAGATAGTGTGATATGTTTAGTCAGTCATGAAGCATTTATTACTAGGCACTGGTAATATGAATTCATTTTTTTTTTGTTCTTAGGAGGAAACTAAGTAATAGGGGAAAGGCAAACCAAGGACAATAAGAGTGAAGAGAACAAGCAGAATAGACTGCCTTAGCTGGGGAATTCCTTATCCTTGTGGATGTTCAAGCAGATGTGTAGATGACCAGCTTATGAGGGATATTGGAAAGAGGGCTTATGCATCCTTGACCTAGGTAACCTATAAGATCTTTTCAACTCTAGAATTCTGTGATTTTAGAATAAAAATGGGTAATGATTGAGCAATCAAATAGATTCTCTCAGTAGCATTAACAGAAGCATAAGCCAATGCTGACTTTCATTCAGAAATACAAGCTTGTTTTAATGCTGTGCAATTGAATCTGTCAGGTGCTGAATATATTGACTCGAGATTTGTGATATAAAAAGAAAGAAAGGTTTCGTGTTTGTATGAAATTAAAATTTTTATTTAGAGTTGAAATGAACATTTTTTAAACACTTAAAGAGAATCTGTACATAGGACAGGGAGAATTGACTTTCAAGTATATACAAATAGAATGGTTTTGCACTTAATTCATTATTGAAAAGGATACTGTGTTATATTAATTGATATCAAAGAAAAATTCATGTACCTTTTGGAATGGAATTTTTCAATAAAATTTTTAATAATCTTTTATTTTTTCATTCTTTCAGTATTCAGCAGTCTTTGGTTAAAAAGGAGTTTAAATGATTCTAGGCCCAAGAGAATCCACTAAGCTTATAGAAAATGTGTGAGAAGATGGCAGAGTAGCATGAAATACAGCAATTCCCTCCCCTAAAACCAAAAGCAAAAATTTCAAACTGATCTAGAAAATGTGCCAGATCAAATCCAAGAAAAAGTCATAGTGATTCATTGTCTAGCCCAAATCAGCACAGAGAGAGAGAGGCCTGTGGACACTGGGTACTGGGTCTAAGGGTGCCCCATTCCTGTTCTGGGGCTCCAGGACTGAAACAAGCTATAAAAAAGGCCCAGACCCATACCAGGACACCATGTTGTGCAGGCTACAGGCACAAATGTCCATTGGCAGCTTTGTTGCTCACTACGCAACAAGATGATAAACTAGACATTTTCTCTGGTCCCCTTGACATCTCAGATGTCTCCAAAACAGAAATTAAGTGCTAAAGATGATAAGTAACATTTGCTAGGCACTTTACAATTATTCTCTCATTTAGTCCTCACAACAACCCTGAGAGGCAAGTGTTGCTATTATCTCCATTTTACAGATGAGGAAATTAAGGTAAATAGAGGGTAAGTGACTTGTCTAGGCTCACAAAGCTAGTGAGCATCTGAAGGCTGTTTTGAAATCAGGTCTTCTGACTCCAGACCTGGTGTTCTTGTTGACTTTGTGATGCAGGTACCTCTTATTGGTCATGCTTGAGTTGTCTTCTACACTGAATTCTTTCATTCAACATCCTCCCCCGCTTTCTGAACCACTGGCCCTGAAGCTGCAGTTAGCCACCCCAAGGATCCCTTCACAAGCTCACAACAAAACCCAATTCTAGGTCCAATACCCCCTCCCTCTCCAGTGCCCTGGCAATCACGGCTCCAAACTACTGGGCCCAGGCTGTGACAGCCCACCAGCAGTATGGCTGCATTGCAGGGGTGGAAGCCTTCTGGGCCCCCAACAGCTGGCCAGCACCACAACTGAAGTAGTTTTCTAGGGCAGAAACTTGCTGCGTGTGGTGGTGGGGTGAGGAGGGAGGCATCAGCTTGTGCTGCAAAAGATCTTTGCAGGATAGCCAGGAACAGAGGGAAGGGGGCAGGACAATGTCTGAGCTGGAAATCAACAACACACCATATCCCATTCTCCTCCCAGAACTTCAGAGAGCCAAACTACAGAAATCAAACCTGTAGTACTGCTGATGCCAAGCTAAGGCACTGAAGTATAGAGGAAATGGGACAGAATGCTGGAATGAGTCATTGTGTGTTGGATTGGGAGAGGGAGAGTGCATGCACTCCACTAAGCCTGAGCTCCAGCCAGTTCTGTGCCCCCTAAAGTCATTTGAAACAGACCCAGATTGGTGAATAGTGAAATGCCCACCATAGGAGGAGGCTGAGACATTTGAATTCCAGCCTCTATAGTAATCACCATCAGAGCGGAGGCAGTCAGACAGTGAACAAAGAGGGAAAATAAGGAGGGGGAGCTGAAATTACCAAAGATCATGGGAAGAAAACTCAAAAGACTTCAAACTTATTAAGCAGATAAATCAATAGATAAAACATTAACAGCAGAAAGAAGTGTGGTCTCCAGATCTAGTAAAGAAGTCTAGGTATATATGAATAAATATTGCAAAACAGGAAAATGATCCAATGCTTAATGATAACGAGGATCCTGTGGAATTTGAGGAGAACGTGGAACCACAACATGAATGGTTGGAAAAAGAAATTAAAATTATGACAGCAGAATTTTATGGCTTGTGCATCAAAAATAATGGACAGGAAAAAAACAAAAACAAAACCCTGGAATCTGCAATGGCAAATCTCACCAAAGAAACAAAAGAGAGAACAGTAGAATGGTAATGAAAATACACAGAAATAAAGGACAATATAGAAAAGAAGCAAATGTAGTAATATTAGAAGAAAAAAACATGCTCACCATGTAAGCAAATCATACTATCTCAAAGACAGGATGCATAAAGACAACCTAAAGATCATAGAACTTGCAGAGGAACATGACAGGATAAAAAACTCAACACCACAAAGCAGGAGATATTAGAAGAGAACTGCCCAGAATTTCTGAACACAGAAAATTAAATACCAATGGAAATAATTCATAAATTGTCTACAGAAAAAAAAGACTGCAAAATCCAAGACACATAGTGGTTAAAATTAATAATTCAATTCAGAAACAAGTTCTGGAAGCAATCAAGAGATAGACCTTCAAATTCGAAGGTAAGAACATTCAAACAACACAGGACCATTCTGCACCCACCCTTGGGTGAATGTATCATTGGAGCTCTGGATGCAGCCTAGGATTACCTGCTTACCCTACAAATCTAATACCAAACCCTAATCAGAGAAATTTGAGGCAAAGATTTTCCCCCCATTTGACCACTTCCTTTCTTATTCTATGAGCATTAATTTTGTCTACATAGAAGCTTTTCAGTTTCATGTAATCAAAGTTATCTATTTTTTATAAAATGCAAAAATATTCATAGTTCTTTTTGAGGTGGAAAAGAATAGCAAACTCAGTGAGTATTCATCATTTGGGAAATGAGCAAACAAGTTATGGTATACAGAATATACTAATGTGAGAAAATCCAGGCACTAGAGTAGGGAAACATGGCAGAATGCATTTGAATGAAAATCAATAGAAGCCAAAGCAGAAGCAAAAATAGTAATATTACTGGAATATTCTCAAGATAACTTGGATGTAAAGAGAGAGTAGATAAGTTCAGGAAGCAGATTAGATTTTAAGTTCCCTGAGAGTAGGGAATATCTTTTGACTTTTTTCATCCCCTTACCACTTAACACAGTGCCTGGCACAAAGTAGGTGCATAGTAAATGTTTATTGATGGATTGATTCATTGCGATCACAAGCCTGACACATAAGTAGGATATAATATTGATGAGGGATTCTAATTATTATTCAGACATCTTCTGGAACTCTGTGGAAAAGACCCTGAAAGATTGAAGGCAAAAGGAAAAGGGAATGGCAGAGGATGAGCCGAATAAGGTCGTGGAAACAACGAACGTGAACTTGGATAGACCTTGAGAGATAGTTAAGGATAGAAGGGCCTGGCATGCTGTGGCCCATGGGGTCACGAGGAATTGGACCCAACTTAAGGACTGAATAACAGCACCGAGGTGAAGGGGGGAGTAAGTATAAGAAGATTGGAAAGGTAGGATGGGGTCAGGTTATGTAGGGCTTTAAAAGTCAATGAGGGGAATACTATTCTGGATTTGTTTCTCATTAACAATGGTTGTTGTAATGGAAATGACCAGAATCCAGGGGAGAAAATGACCATTCCAGCTTACAGTTTGTGGTAGAGTGAAAGTCAGACCCGGGGGGGCAGAGCCAAGATGGCAACTGGAAAGCAGTAACTGGCTTGAGCTCCCCACCAAGTCCCTCCAAAAACCTATAAAAAAATGGCTCTGAACCAATTCTAGAACTGCAGAACCCACGAAGTGGCAGAGGGAAGCAGGGCTCCAGCCCAGGACAGCCTGGATGGTCTCGGGGTAAGGTCTGTCCCGCACGGAACTCCCAGCTCCCAGCTGAGGGGAGCAGAGCTGAGCCAAGCAGAGCACAGCGGGCGAGGCGGCAGACCACAGACCGAGGAGACCAGGAGTGGAGCGGAGAGTGCCCTAGCATGCTGAATTACTGAGCTGTGGCTTGTACCAGACCTCACAACCCACAAAGAGCAAAGACATCAGAGAAGGTTAGTGGGAAAAGCTGCGGGACTGAGTTTGCAGTTCAGCTACCACCCCTGAGGCGATGGAGGCGGGGCAGCTTTAGAAATTCAGCTGCAGTTGCTTCTGGCCCCAGGCCCACCTGGTGGGAGGAATTAAGTGGCTGATCAGAGCAGGAGTGAAGAGCCTGCTGAAGATTTAAGTC
>CM053627.1:65217361-65293630 GCA_028646595.1 Phalanger gymnotis
GAGCTCTTCCATGGTCTGAGACCAGTTCATGTTTTTCTTGGAGGCTTTTGATGTAGGCTCTTTGACTTTGTTGACTTCTTCTGGCTGTGTGTTTTGGTCTTCTTTGTCACCAAAGAAAGATTCCGGAGTCTGAGACTGAATCTGGGTGCGTTTTTGCTGCCTGGCCATGTTCCCAACCAACTTACTTGACCCTTGAGTTTTTCAGTGCAGTATGACTGCTTGTAGACTAAAGAGTTCTATGTTCCACACTTGGGGGGACGTGCCAGCTCTGCCTCACCAGTACTCATCCTTCCCCAAGAACCCCCAACCTGGACTGGACTTAGATCTTTAGCAGGTTCTTCACTCCTGCTCTGATCAGCCACTTAATTCCTCCCACCAGGTGGGCCTGGGGCCAGAAGCAACTGCAGCTGTAGTTCTGTAGCTGCCCCACCTCCGCTGCCCCCCGGGGTGGTGGCCAAACCGTGAACTCCTTTTTATACTCTGTCCCCAGCAGCTTTTCCCACTAACCTTCTCTATTGTCTTTGGTGTTTGTGGGTTGAGAAGTCTGGTAACTGCTGCAGCTCACTGATTCATGGTGCTAGGGCACGCTCCGCCTGGCTCCTGCTCTGGTTGATCCCTGCTGTGCATGCTGGGCTCTGCTCTGCTGAGCTCCGCTCCCCTCAGCTCCCAGCTCCGTGTGGGATAGACTTTACCTAGAGACTATCCAGGCTGTCCTGGGCTAGAGCCCTGCTTCCCTCCGCCACTTTCTGGGCTCTGCAGTTCTTCTCTGTTGTCTTTGGTGTCTGTGGGTTGAGGAGTCTGGTAACTGCCACAGCTCACTGATTCAGGGCACTAGGGCACGCTTCACCCGGCTCCTGCTCTGGTTGATCCCCGCTGCCCATGCTGCACTCTGCTCTGCTCCCAGCTCCGTGCATGAGAGACCTCACCCAGAGACCATCTAGGCTGTCCTAGGCTGGAACCCTGCTTCCCTGTGCTATTTTGTATCTCCTGCAGCTTTAGAATTGGTTCAGAGTCATCTTTTTATAGGTTTTTGGAGGGACCTGGCAAGGAGCTCATGCCAGTCCCTGCTTTCCAGCTGCCATCTTGGCTCCGCCCCCCCGAACTCTTCACGTTTTGAGAAAAGCCTCCTAGAAATGCTCCAAACAGGGCTTCTGCATACCCAGACCAAGATGGAACACAGAGATACAGCATGAAAAAAGAAAATGTGGTATGTAAATACAAAGTGATATTATTGGAGAAACACAGGCAACATTCTTGGCATACGACCCACACAAAAGCTTCAAAGCACTAGAAACACTATATAAGAACTTGCCTAGCTTTCAATAAATGTGCTATGTTCCAGTACCCACCTGACCCGTGTCTTCATTTCCTGGCGCCTGGTTGGGGTCTGCCGGCCGGCCCCCGACACTCAGCAATGCAAGGATCTAAGACAATTCCAAAAGTTTCATGATGAAAAATGCTATCCACATCCGGAGAAAGAGCTATGGAGTCTGAATGTAGATTGAAGCATACTATTATCTCTGTCTCTTTTTTTGTTTCTTCTTTCTCATGGTTTTTCCCTTTGGTTCTAATTCTTCTTTACAACATGACTAATATGAAAATATGTTTAATATGATTGTACATGTATAGCCTATATCAGATTGCGTGCCATCTTGCAGAGGAAGGAGGGGAGAGAAGGGGAGAAAATTTAGAACTCAAAATCTTGTAGAAGTGAATTTTGAAAACTAAAAACCAATTTTTTTAAAATAGAAATTTTTATAAAATGGAGAATTTTCTTAAGTAAATTACTTTATTGAACACTGAAAAACACTTCATTCACACACTCCACACATTGAATTAGTTTCCAAATATTGTCATTTCTACCTTAACAATAACTCTCCTATATATTCCCACTTCTCCATTCACATAACCATCACCCTAGTTCTGGCCTATAGTTTCAGTTGTCGTCTCTATGCAGATGACTTAAATCCATCTGTCCAGGCATAGACCTCTCTCCCAACCTCCAGTCTCACATCTTCAGTTTCCTTTTAGAGATCTCAAACTGGATGTCCTGTAGACATCTTAAATTCAACATGTCCCAAACTCTCTATCTTTACCTCCAAACGCTGCCCCCTTCCAAACTTCCCCATTATTCTCTAAGGCACCACCACCCTCCCAGTCACCCAGTCTCAAAATGTGGTTGTCGTTCCCCACTGTTCACTCTCTCTTAGCCGCTATGTCCAATCAGTGATCAAGTTTCTACCTATTGTTTCTACCTTCTACCACCTCTCCCGTATGCTCACTTCTCTCCTCTGACACTGCCGCTGTCCTGGTGCCTTATTACCTCACACCTGAATTACTGTAATAGTCTGTACCTTGGTTTCCTGCCTCAACTCTCTCCCCACTACAATCCATCCTCCACTCAGCTGTCAAATTGATCTTCCTAAAACGCAGATTCTGACCATATCATCCCCTTATTCAATAAACTCTAGTGGCTCCCTATTATCTCCAGGATCAACTATACAAAATATTCTTCGTTGGCGTTCAAAACTCTGCTTAAGTTGGCTCTTTCCTGCCTTTCCAGTCTTCTTACATCTTACTCCCTCATGTACTCTTCAATTCAGTGACACTGGTCTCCTGGTAGCACACTGGATATACTACTCGACCTGGAGCCAGGAAAGCCTGAGTTCAAATCCAACCTTAGACACTTAGTAGCTATGTGACTCTGGGCAAGTCACTTAACCTCTAGTTGCCTTAATTTTCTCATCTTTAAATGGGGATAATAGTAGCACCTACCTTCCAGAATTGTTGTGAGTCTCGAATGAGATAATACTTATGAGGTACTTAGAATGGTGCCTGGCACACAGTAGTCGCTTAATAAATGCTTTGACTTAGATGCCAATATCCTGTTTTCCCACTTGCATTCCTGCCCTTAGGCTGCCACCCTAGGGACTCATGCCTGTCCTGCCTGTCTCTGGTCTACCTTCCCACCAGGATGTACCACCTGGCCTTGTGACCTGTGTCATATAGAACAACTGAAATTGGCTCAGCCTCATCCAGGCCACGGGTTCTTAACCTTTTTTGTGTCATGCCAAGATTGCCTTCCCAGAATAATGCTTTTTAAATGCAGAAAATACATAGGATTATGGAGGATGACAAACTTTAGCGAAAATAAAGATGTGATTTGTTTCCTAGTCAGGGAAACGGGCTTCCCCTGAAATCTATCTTAACCACAGATTAATAACTCCTGATCTAGGGGAATCAGCATCAAAAGGGGCTTTCAGTGGCTATCGCTGCTCCTCCCCTCCTAATGCACTCCCCCCTAGCAGTTCCCAGTCTTTATCTTTCTCTGCCTCCCCTTTCCACATACCATCTAAAACCCTGTGGCCTCAACATCCCCACATCTAAAGTCAGAAGACCTGAGTTCAAATCCAAACTCTGCCACTTTCTACCTGGGCAAACTCACGCCAGTGATTTCATTTTTATTCCTCTCATTCTACAAAAAAAAAAAAGGCCCCTTCTATTTCCTATTTTTAAAACCATGATCCTGTCATCTCACATTTCTTTTGTCTTCTGGTACTCACTGAAACCTAGATTTCTCCTGAAGATATCACATCTCTCGGTTCCCTAAGACTGCCTGTTCCTTCTCTCACATCCTTTGAATCCCAGGGCCATGAGGAAGGGGAAGGTGGACGAGCATTGCTCGAGTGCCAGGCACTGAGATAAATGCTTTACAAATAGTATTTCATTTGATCCTTATAACCACCATGCAAGGCAGATGCCGTTATTATTTGCATTTTAGAGTCGAGGAAACTGAAACAAAGGTTAAATGACTCGCCCAAGAATCACATAGCCAGTAAGCGCCTGAAGATTTGAATTTGAATCGGACCTGCAGTGTTCTACCCACCATATACCACCTAGCTGCCTCTAGGAGGAGAAGGAGGAGGAATGGTTCTAATCCTTACCCTTTCCTCTTAGACCCTTTTTCTGTCGCTCTTACTCACAAACCCTATCTCCTCTTTTAAAATTCCCTCCATCCTATACAGATTCTTGTTGCTGTAACCTATGGGCCTCTTTTGCCCCTCCTCAGTGAGTTAGTTCAGTAGCTGGTTCACAGTTTTCTTCTCCACCTCAACACTTTCTCCTTCAAACATCCTGACCTCCCACTTTCTCAATCTGCTCAATTTCTGTATCTTGTGTCCTAAGTCTACCTCTACCACGTAGGAGAGGTCATCCTGTCTACCAGTGATATCAAACTTAAATAGAAATGGATCCCTATGGGCCACATATTGACTTAGAAAATTACAAATTAACATTACCTATGTTGTATTTTTATTTCTTTTGTTAAACATTTCCTAGTTATATTTTTATCTGTTTTGGCCCACACCTGAGAGTTTTGTGGCCCCATGTAGCCTTGTGGGCTAGGAGTTTGACACCTGCTCTGTACACCACTCCTCCCTCAAATCAATTTGCCCCCAAGGATCTGAATTCCTAGTTACAATTCCAGCAATGTCAGAGGCTCCTCCTCACATTCCTAGGTCCGTATTCTGGGATTGTTCTGAAGTCTTTGTGCCTTGTATTCTAGGCTTTCGTGGCTCAAGGACTTGGCAGCCCCTTCTATTTATATGACACAAGTGTTTCTCATACGGACAGATTCATGCTTTCTGTGGGTCTCCTAAACTCTGCACACGGATCCTGGTAAGTGGGAAAACTTTCAACATGAGCTCTTCAAGAGCTTTGCACACAAGCCCCATGTGATTCCTGCTATTCCTAGCTTTGTCATGGTTTAAAATTAGCGCTGGGCTGACATGACAGTCCTCTGGGTCGCAGTGTGGCTGAGGATCTGAATTGCTTGGAGTGGCATCGGCAAAACCCATCTGTAACCTCTCCCTCGCTGAGCAATCAACGAGTTTGGAAACGCTGCCAATGCCAGTAAGTTTTTCTGAGTTTTTCTCCCCCTTGTTCTTACTTACAAATGATTGCTGCTGAGGATCCAATTCTACCTATGCCTGTGCTTGCCCAACCAGAGCAATTTAGTTTGGGAACTCTGTAAAACCTATCTCTTAAGAGGTCAGAGCTACTCATGAGTAACTCTTCTAGAAAATGGATTTCTTTCAGGCCAGATGTTTGATTTTGTGGGTTTGTTTTTAGTTTTGAATACTCTATGAACCTGGTAGCCCTGGCATGTCATTGCCATGGGCCTAGGGTCCGGTGTTTCTCTTTCTTTTTGGTGTGTTTGTTTGTTTGTTTTTTAATGCATTTATTTTTTTTTATTTTTAGTTTACAACACTCAGTTCCACAAGTTTTGGGTTCCAAATTTTCTCTCCCTCCCTCTCCTTCCCCTTCTACCCAAGATGGCATGTAATCCAATGTGGGTTCTACATATACCTTCCCATTCGACTTATTTATATAATAGTCCAGTTGTAAATAACAATTATAACCAATGGAATGAATCATGAGAAAGAAGAAACGAAACCAAAAAAGAGCACAAAATTTTGCCTCCATCTGCATTCAGACTCCATAATTCTTTCTCTAGATGTGCATAGCTTTTTCCGTCATGAGTCTTTTGGAGCTGTCTTTGAACCTTGCATTGATGAGAGGAGCCATGCCTATCAAAGTTACTCCTTATAGATACCTTGTGTCTGTAATCATGCATAATGATCTCCTGGTTCTGCTCCCCTCACTTAGCATCAGATCATGTAGGTCTTTCCAGGTTGTAATGAAGTCCGTCTGCTCCTCATTTCTTAGAGCACAATAGTATTCCATTACATTCATATGCCACAATTTGTTCAGCCATTCCCCAATTGAAGGACATCCCCTTGATTTCCAATTCTTTGCCACTACAAAAAGAGCTTCTATAAATATTTTTGTACATACTGGTCCATTTCTCACTTGTGTGATTTCTTTGAGATACAGCTCTAGGAGTGGTATTGCTGGCTTAAAGGGAATGGACGTTTTATAGCCCTTTGGGCATAGTTCCAAATTGCTCTCCAGAATGGCTGGATCAGTTCCTGTGGGTCTCTTTCTGTTGTGATAATAACACAAGGCCCTCATTTCCCTTCCAGCTCCCAGGATATGTGTTCTCCTAGGTATTCTTTCCTCTCATGATTTAATACCCAGTTTTCTCTCTAACGCAGATTATAATTTTTGAAATGATCTGAAACCATATGCTTCTAAACGCTCCCTGGAGGCCAAAGGAGCAGTTGATTTTTGTATCAAATTCAACATTTATCTATTAGGCACTCATTATATGCAAGGCACTGAGGATACAAAACCCCAAAATTAGTTTCTGCCCTTAAGGAGCTTAGATCAAGGATCTGGGGAAAACATGTACAGAGGTACAATTAATAAAGTGTAATTTCAGGAGGGAGAATTTGCTAACTGGGGAAGGAAGAGGAAAGAACAAGAAAGGCGTCATGGAGGTGTTGTTTGAGCTAGAGTTTGAAAAATCTAGGGAGTTGTGGAGGGAGAGCATTCCAGGCATGGAGGACAGCCTGTGCAAAGGCCTAGAAATGGGAGATGAGGAAGCCTCAATTCAGATGTCAAATTCTGAATGTAGACATAATTCACAAAAATAAGAAGGCAGTAAGGAGTTGTGATTTGTACCAGTGGAGAGAGTAGCCCCACCAAGGAGAGTATAAGTCAATGGAAATATCAGTCAACAAGCATTTCTGTGCCTTTGTGCCAGGCCCTATGGTAAACAATGGCAATACAACAACAAAAACAAAATGGCCCCATGCCTTCATGGGGCACATAATCCCCAGGGAGATAATATGTACACATTTAAGCATATATAAAATATGTATCTTGAAGTATTAAATTGTAATATTGAAAAAACTTAGCTCATGTCATCTTCTACATGGAGCCTTTCCTGAACCGCCCACCTCATATTTATTTTGCATATACTTTGCATATACTACTTGTATCCTTCATAATATGTGAGCTCTTTGAGGATACAGACTTCCATTAAATTTTTTTTCTATCCCCTGTGCCTAGCACAGTGCTTACCACATAAAAGGTATTTAATAACTTCTTGCTGATTTATTGATTGAATAGAAAATATAGCCCCATTTCCAGCTATTGGCTCAGAGAGCAGAGTAATTATAGGGTTGAGTTGCTCAAGGAAAATAACAGAAAGGGAGAAATTCTGACAATTGAATATTTGGTAAATACCTGAAGGACTCACAATTTCATTCATTCGGGACTCACTCTATACATGTCACAATCCCTTTATAATAAGGGTTGCATGAGTTACTGTGGAGAGAAAACTTCATCATCTGATTGACAGCCTTCTTGTGATGAGCTTCTCTGAACACAAAATCCATTAAAAGGTATTGGTCTTTTAGTGACAGTTTAACACCCCACACATCATCATTGAACCCAGGATAACCTCTGCACCATGATGATACCTCTGGTAAGCAATATGAATATATCCTAATAATGATAATCTGATTAACAAGAACAAGTTCTACTAATTAACAGCCAAAGACAACAAAATTTGGAAAAATTGACATGTCAAACACAGTTTTAAGGAGGTAAGTCTCAGTGGGACCTATGCTGCTAAAGACATATCCGGCAGCTTTCTCCAGCACATACCCAGAAAGACTCTTAGACTGCAGCAAGATCAGGCTGATCACATGGAGATTTCATCAGACTATTACTTCTGTGCCTAAAGAGACAACTGACCCTTAGTAAATGAGTGGTTTGGGGTTGGGTTTTTTTGTCCTTTAGTATATGTAATTCTCCGTTTTCACTGGTATAAGCATCTCTCAGTGGAGAAACTCCCTCTTAAATAGTTGCCTGAGGCAAGGACTAGATATCACAAAAGCTGAAATAGACAATTTTTAGAATGTGAAATTAAAAGATTTTTGTGTGAACAAAATCAGTGCAGCTAGAATAAGAAGGGAAACTGTTGATTTAGGGGAAAAAATCTATCATCAACTATCTGATAAAAGTCTAAATTGAGCCCTACTTTTTGACAATACTGACAGTTGACTTGTGGTCTTCAGTTTTCCCATGATAATACTAGCTAATATTTACATAGAACTTACTATGTGCCAGGCACTGTGCTAAAAATACTTTACAATTATTTCTCACTTGACCCTCACAATAATTCTATAATGTAGGTGCTATTATTATCCCCTTTTTACAGATGAGGAAACTGAGGCAAACAGAGGTTAAGTAACTCACCCAGGATTACACACAGCTATTAAGTGTCTGGGATTGGATTTGAGCTCAGGTCTTCCTGACTACAGGCCTGGTGGAATCTATCCACTGTATCACTTAGCTGTGTATGTCATTAGCTATTAGCTATAGCCATAGGAAAACACAGGTTTTGCTCAATTTACTTCCTTCTGTTAGCTGATCTTACCGATATAATAATAATAATAGTTAACATTTATGTTGTGCTGTAAGACTTGCAAAGTACTACATATATATGTATGTATGTGTATAGTCACACACACACACACACACACACACACACACACACACACAGAGTCTCATTTCCTCCTCACAACCCCCTGAGTTAAGATATATTATTATCCCCATTTTATAGTTAAGGAAACAGACTAGGAGAAATTAAAGTAATTCATTTAGAGTTACATAGTAGACAGTACCTGTGTAAGAATTCAAACCTAGATCTTCCTGACTCCAGTTCACTACTCTATCTCCTTTGCTAACCTTCCAATTCACATTCACAGATCAGGTCTCCTTGGGGATGGGTACCCCATGTTCAAAGGTATTTTTGGTCCAGACTCCTAAAACTGTAGCTGATAAGCCTCCACCAATGTGTTCTTTTATTAGTCAACTAAAAGACACAATAGCATGAAACAAAGGCATTTTACTAAAATGGCACAGTAAGAAAATTAGCAATAAAATATCTTTTCTGGCGTGTATTCTTCTGTTAATAATCCCAGCATGATTGGAGAGAATGGATGCAAATAGAATTTACAAGGAGAGAAACACACATATAAAGGATGTATGAACAGAACTACAAAGTGTACAAAGAAGGGCAACTTTTTTCTCATATACTACAGGACCCCGGAAGACATTTTCTTGTGCATCTCTCCTGGGCGTTCTATGTTGGGTAGAGTCTCTGCCGAGCTGGGTATGGAACTCTATTGCTTGGTCATTACTTGGTAAATTGTCTCCAGCATAGGGCTCGCCTAAATCCTGGCTTGTTACTGCTGTAATTTTTTAGAAAGATCTACACTCCCTTAGTCTTGGACCAGCAAGAGCCCCCACAATTCTGTAGACTTGAGGTCTCTACTCTGTGCCTTGTCACCTCTTGAACAGTAGGTTATAGGCCTCAAGTACAAGGCTCTCTCCCCTTTCACCCACTCTTCAGTTTTATAGTCTCTGAATCTCCTATTTGTCCATGTAATTGAATGGGTGAGAAGAACGGCACCCAAAGGGTCCACTTTCAGAAGGCCAGGCTATTGCTTCTGCCAACTACTTTTCCTGACCACTTCAGACACAAACATGGCCACTCAAAATCTAAAAGGGGCTTTGCCCCACAACCTTACAAATATAAAGATGTACAGCTAGATCCTGATTTGTGCACATAAAAAAGCCACTAAAAATGGTCTTATGTATTCAAATGCATACTATACCAAGTTATAGTTATGTAAAAACTGATAATCAGTTCCATAGAAACATGCTACAGCAATTTGAATAATGCAACAAGTTTGGGAGATCCATTATTCACATTAATTAGGAACTAGCTGTACAAAGTTAAAGAGTTAAGGAGAAAGGTCATATATGAGGAACCTCTCTAAACCTCGGTTTCCTCATCTGAAATCAGGATGATAATTCTTATATTGCTGCTTACATTGCAAGTAAGGAAAAGAAAGGCATTTGGCAAACCCTAGAGAATGATACAATGATGAATTACTCTTAGATTAAGGACCACTGGACCTGTCTGTCCAACTTATAATTAAATTTCCTCTATGTGTTGCCTCCTCCCAATAGATATTGAGCTCCTTGAGAACCAGTACTGCCTTGCATTTCTGTTTGCATCCCCCCAGTACTTAGCACAGTGCTTGGTACATAATAAGCACGTAACCAATGCTTTCTCTTCATTCATTAATTCATTCATTTATTCATTCATTTATGCTACTTCCTCCAGTACAATTAGGTCTTCTGGGAGATGGCATCCAAAATTCAGCTTTTCAGTCTCTGATGATATTGGTGACCCCTTCCTTCGTGCGAAAGAACCATGACAGAAACTGCAGTTTGTACAGGGGCCGTCCACGCTGCTAAGGAGGTGTGGGAAAACAGGATCAAGAAGCAAACTGAAGATCTGAAGCGAGAAAGAGAATTTCAGCAGAAGTAGGTTCAAAAAATGGTTATTAATAAGTCTCATGCTCTGACATCCTTGGGAACAAAAAGCATTCAAGTCTCTAGTTGTGTTTGACAAACACAGCTCGGGAGTCTTTCTAGGCAAAGTCAAAGAGCAGGGAGTCTTCAACGATGATCATTTTGATGCCTGAGACTTCTTATTCATTCGGTCAACGAGCACCCTCCCAAAGAGCTAAATAACCAGTGTCCTCCAAAGGAGTTGTTAGTTTACCACTTAGGACTAGGCCTCTTGTTTTTCTATGCAGAAAACGTCCTAAGAAAGTGCCCTGAACAGCTTGTCATAGAGATGGATCATCTGTCTGCAGTGGAGTCCCATGTATTTGGGTAGCCTGGGGTGATTGCTGTGGCCTAACATAAGAATCTGGCCAGTTCTCCTTTTCAAATAGTGTTTATTTTCTCTTCTTTCCACCCTCCCAAACCAAACAAAAAAAAAACTGGTGCAACAAATGTGCATTCTTGTCCAAAACAAATGTCCGTATTGGCCAAATCCAAAAAAAACCGTGTCTCATTCTGCATGTTAGAGGCAGTGAGGTGTTACAATGGATAGAGCTGCAGACTTGGAATTAGAAAGACCTGAATTCAAATCTGGCCTTAGACACTTACTAGTTGTGTGACTCTGGGCAAATCACTTAACTTCTTCCGGCTTGTTCTGAGAACAAAAAGAGATAATATTTGTAAAGTGCTTTGCAAACCTTGAAGTACGATATCAATGATTTATTATAATAAATTGTTATACAATTATATATTATTTTTATAGATTATTTATTCTATTTATATATTATTATATAACATAATAAATTTATTGTAATAAATTATAATAAATAAAATAATGATAAATTATTATTATTATTATTATTATTATTATTGTAGTCATCCTCATCATCATTATCATCATCTCCTCTCTGTCAGGAAGCGGGTCCAGCTCACCTCTCTCCCTTGCTCTGGTTTGGGTTATTTTCCTAGGTGCTATGGCTCCCACCACCAATTCTCTAGCTACTGATGGTTTTCCCAAGGCCACAGATCACCAACAATACCTTGTGTCTCCTGCAGGTCTGGCCACGAGCCCCTTGCTCCTCTCGGTCTTCTTATAGGTACTAACACTATCTCTATGCTGCCCATCTCCTTGTCTCCCTCAAAAGTCTCAGTTAAACAGAGATCTAGATGGGGAAAGGTCAGTTAGGTGAGGTTCAACTTTTATCAGTTAATCAGTCCATCAACAAACATTTGTGCCAGAGACAAATCACTATGTAAAAGGGACCACGCCAGATGCTGAGGATACAAAGATAGAGGCAGTCACTGCTTCTTTACATATGCTGAGGGAGACAACATGAACATATACAAGTATGTGCAGAATAGCCATCCGTAAGATAGACACACAATGAGTAACAAGGCTGTTCCATACAAGGTCATTGAATTGAAAAGAGTGAGGGCACTTGGGGAATCAGGAAAGGCTTAGTGGAGAAGATGGTGTTTCAGCTGAACCTTGAAGGAAGTGAGGCCATAGTGAAGAGGCATTCCCAGCATCTCCCTCCTTTTCTCTAAAAGCATCCCAGATGGCAACTGCTCACCTGAGATCTTACAATTCCCAAAATCATAGAACCACCATAGAATATCAGAGCTGGAAGTGACCTCAGATGCCATGTAATCCAAACCATAGCTGAATAAGAATCCATTCTATAACCTATCAGAGAGATAAAGCTTTTGCTTGAAAACCTCTACTG
Organism: Phalanger gymnotis; assembly: GCA_028646595.1. NCBI lineage: Eukaryota > Metazoa > Chordata > Mammalia > Diprotodontia > Phalangeridae > Phalanger > Phalanger gymnotis. The sequence continues at coordinate 65,229,424 of CM053627.1, forward strand.
CCTGGTAAGAAAACCCATAGCCAGCTATTAGAGAGTTGCCCCTCCCAGTGTTTTTTCTACTTGCTCTCATTGCTCCTAGCTATGCTTTCTGGGGATAAGCAGGACAAATTTAACTCTTCTTCAAATCCATGAAGATATGTTGATTGAGCATCCTCTAATTTTTCTCTTCTTCAAGCTAAATATCTTCATTTAATTCAGCTAACTAGTCTTCACATGCCATGATCTCAAAGCCCGTCACCATATTGGTCTCCTTCCACGGGAGGCTTTCTAGCTTGCCGTAATTTCTTTTAAAATGTGACACTTGGAGAGCTGGACATTCAAATGTGGTCTGCCCGGAGCTGAGATGGACAATCTCCCTCCTTTTTAACTGTCATATCCACACTTTTGACTTATACTGTTGGTTGTGCTCTAAAAGCCCCTGGTATTTTTCAGCCTTATCTCCCTAATTTTGTACTTATCCAGGTGATTTTTTGAGCCCAGATGTATAATTTTACATTTATCCCTTTTAAATTTCATCTTTTTTATTTTCAGCCTTACATTTTAGCTTTTAGGCATCTTTTTGGATCTACGATTCTGTGATACAGATTTTTTTGTGGCTTCACTATTTGGCAATAGTTGGACATGTGCCAATAATTTTTTAAATACATTTTATCTTTTTCCCAATTACATGTCAAAATAATTTTAACATGGCCAATAATTTGTCCTAATGTCCAGAGAATCTGATGCATTTACTATTATTGCTGTCATTTATTATTTTACAATTATGAATGAAAGACTAAAGCATTTATTAAGCACTTATTATGTACAAAGCACTATGCACAAGCAGAAAAGGAAGACAGCCCCCTGACCTTGAGGACCTCACATTCTAATTGGAGAGAAAATATAGAGAGAAACTTTAAGCTGCAAGTCATGGAAAGGTCGCATGGTCCTAAGGGTGCAGAAGCAAAGCAGGTATTAATGCTTCTTCTTTAATGTTTTTCCAGTTTTAAAATAATATTGATTTCTGATGCTGAAACACTGCCAACAACTTTTATGACAAGAGCCTTCTTTTCTGGGTCCTCAGTAGCAGTGGCTGTAGCATCTTCACGAACAATTTCCAGGCTGCATCTCCACAGGGGTTGCTTCTGAGAATTATGGCTGAAGGCATTGGGCTGGAAGCAGGGCTATTTCCAAGGCTCTTGTTCTCAGGGTCCTGGGCCTGATGATGTTCTATCATCTCCTGGTATCTACTCTTACAATACAATATATTTCTATGAACTACGATAGTAGCAAATATAAAATAGTACACTTGAATGACAAGAACCCACTAAAAGTGTAGGATGGGACAGATAGTAGGTCATATAAAAAGGGTTTTAGTGGACTACAAATCACTCTGCTAGGCACTAAGGGTACAAAGGCATGCCTGGCACATGAAAGGAGTAATACAAGGTTGCAGAACAAAGTGTTTTGGGGTATAAACTGTGGGAGGTAGGAGGAGTCAGTGCAGGAAGGAGGAAGTAGTATTTGAGCTTAGTTTTTGAAAGGACTAGAATTCAGAAGGTGATGAGTAGGAAGTGAGATGTTAAAGGCTTAAGATAATATAATAATAATAATAATAATGATAATAATAATGATGATGAGAAGAAGAAGAAGAAGAAGAAGCATTTGTATAGCATTTCAAGTTTCGAAGAGTACTTTTCATATATTATCTCATTTGGTTCTCACAAAAACCTTGGGAGGCAGAAAATATAGAGAATGTATTTTGGGGAAACAAAATCTAATTTGCTTAAAAAACAGAATCTTCTTTTCCAGGGTAAATATTCTTAGTTTCGAATGGTCCTCATATGGCATGGTTTCTAGTTTCTTTACCATTCTGGTCATTGTCCTTGGTTCTCTTTCCAGCTTTTCAAAGCCCTTCCTGTGACTTCCAAAACTTAACACAACATTACAGGTATGGATTGGCCAAGAAGACTGTATAGCCTCTGCCATTCTAGAGCAGGAGTTCTTAACCTTTTCTATGCTAAAATAATGTTTTTAAATGAACAAAATAAAATACATATGCTTATAAACAAAAACTATTATATTGAAGTATAGTTGTAAAAATATAAAAAATTACATGTTCACAGACACCCCTACAATCTTTTCATGGATCTTCAAGTGCAGACACTTCAGAGATCTGGAATTTTATTGAAAGTAGGTATATTCCAATTGACAAAGTTCACAATCCCTAAATATAACTTTTTAGATCATCTTTGAGATGGTCAGGATCAGAATATTAATTATCTTACTGCCAATATGTTACTGATCTCAGTTTAGTCAGGCTTCTCTCCAGACAACATATAGCCCAGGGCTGTCCAAAATGCTGACTGCCGGTCACATGTGGCCACAGTGCAATTTATGTGGCCTGCCTACGAGCAGAGAAATTTACATGAATGCTTCAGTAAATGAAGCGGAGCTACCACAGAGCTCTCACTAAAATGGCAAATCAAAATATATTGTCTATTATTTCAATAAAAACCTAAGGTTGAATAGCCCTGATATAGCCTATTCCCAGGCTTTCTCAGCTTGGTAGAATCTGTAAGAGCTGGTCTTTGTTAGCATGGCCTTTGAGAAGTCAAGGTCATGACCACATCAAAATAAAGCCTCAGAATAGGACTTTGTTGGAGGAACATATATGTAGAAATTCAAGACATCCTCCCTAATATGAAAAGTTATTTCTAATTCATAAATGACATAAGAATCTCAACATTAGTTCAGACCTAGTATTTTGTCTCTGATAACAGAACCAGGAAATGCTTCGTGGAAAACTGTGGTTGTCCTTGTTCATATCAGCCTTGAAAGGTAAAGAATGAAGAAAGGGAAACCCCATTCAAAATAACTCCAAAATACATAAAATATTAGTCTACAAAAGCACACCCAAGCCACAAATACAATTTAAAAAACCCTTTTTTAAAGATAAATAATTGGAGGGGCATTTACTGCTGACGCTAAGCATAAAAAGAAACAATGCTATATGATTTTAATGACAAATCTTGGCCCCAAAGAAGAGATGAGAAAATGTATCTGTCCTTCATTGTAGAGGAAGGGATGGAGCGGGTGGGGCATGGGACTATGGATATTGTATGTACTGTTAGATAATATTGAAATGTTGGTTAGTTTTGCTGAATTGATTTGGCATGCTGGGAGAGACTTTTTGGAAATGAATGTGATATAAAAACAAAAAGTAACAATAAAAATAAGATAAATAATTATGCTTAAGTTATATTTTTAAAGGAAAGTTAGTTAGGGATGTATCACCAAAACTCTCCTAATTCTGCAACTATTTTTCATGAATTTATCTAAATCTTTAAAGAATCAATCAACAACCATTTATTAAACATTTACTATGTGTCAGGAATTCTGCTGAGTACTGGGGAATACAAAGAAAAATTTTTTTAAAAAAAATCCCTGTCTTCAAGGAGTTTATATTCTAATGGAAAAAATTAAAATTTTTAGTCTATACCAATGCTTGACATAATTGCCATAAATGTATTTGTCATAGTGTAAGGTGGTATTTTTAGTTGCTGTATTTCTATAGTCTTCCATACCCTGTATTTATACAGCTGATATTTCGGATCCAATAAAAATATTTTTCATTCAGCTCTATCAAATTTTATCTCATTATATTTGGCCTTTCGTGCTATTTAGTTTAATTGTGATTCAATCATTCATTCAGCTATTTTTTCCAGTTTTGTGTCCTCTAAAAATATGTGCCTTCATCTAACTCGCTGATAAAATTATTTTTGGCCAAGGATGGAGCCCTTCTAGAGTTATTCTATTCAGGTTGATGCCAATCCATTCATCATTACTATTTGGGTCCAGTCATTCGACCAGTTCTTAATACACTTAACTATCCTATTATTCAACCCACTATTCTCCATCTTGTCCAAAAGGATTTTGTGTGAGATTGCTAAATAGCTTGCTGTTGCCACATTTTCCTTATTATCAATCTCATCACTGTTTAAAAAAAAAGTGATAGCGAACCATAGATCTGGAGTTGAAAGGGATGTCAGAGGTCATCTAGTCCAACCCTCTCATTTTACAATTGAAGAAAAAGAGGTCCCAAAGGCTGGATGAGCTGCCTACCATCACATAGGTAGCATGTACTGATGGTAATATTTGAACTCTGATCCCTTGACTCCAAAGCTAGTGATCTTTCTCTTGTGCCATGCTTCCATAAAGTAACTTAGACAGCTACTAGAGAATTTTTTTGTTGCTTAACTTCTCTTTTATAAATGCGAACTATCACAACCATAGCATTTACCCCAGAGCTACTAGACAACTGTACCATCTTAGCCTAATGGGAAAATTAACATATAATCATAGCAGTTACATACATCAGCCCCTTAAATAAAGGGTATTGAAAGTTTAGAGTCCCTGAAAAAGGAATGCCTTTCCAATTTTCAGTATTACCTGTGGTCAAAATGTTATTTATCCTGAGTCTTCAATGTGGAAATTTCAATGCTTCCCATATTCTTCACTAAAATGAATTCTTGGTCTCCTAGGCTAGTGCGAATCTGGGAAGAGAGAGTAAGCTTAACCAAGCTGAAGGAAAGAGTCATCAGGGAAGACGGAAGGGTCATTTTAAAGATAGAAAAAGAAGAATGGAAGGTAACCGGAGGAAGTGGCTTTCAATGATGTTCTACTTGTGGCATTCTCTTTATAGAGTATTGTGTTTAGTTACAGCCTTCTGCCGAGATGGTAATTAGGAAAGCTTGCAAAATGTAGAAGTTCAAATTGAAAAAAAAAAACTGAATGTGAACCACACAAACAGCCGAGGAGATATACCAAATTCTTCTAAATAATAGTTTTCTCTAAAATTTTGACTCACTCCTCAATATTTACATTAGTTTTGTCCATATTGAACAGAGTTAGTAGTAATAACTTATCTAGGAGTTTTTTTATTGTAGTTTTCACCTTTTTCATTTAGTAAGGTACAGGAGCAAAAGTTTTTACCAACAAAACATTCACCAAAATGCTGATCAGGATAAAATAGCCTCTACATGAAAACTCCATAGAAAGGGAATGGAAATAAAGGAAATTTTAATTTTTCATTAGGGTGCCAAGATTTAGAGCTAAAAGGGACCATGAAAATCATTTAGTTGAAATCCTTCACTTTATAGATGATGAAAATGAGATCTAGAGAGACTATGTGATTTTTCCAGAGCTACACAGTTAATAATGGTGTAGAAGGTAGGCAAGGGTATACTCATAAATGCTTAATAATTGGCTTTTCACAGAATATACTTTTAAATTTAATCTTCAAGATTAATTTTTTCCATCACTTTAAATTCAGACAATCAATGAAACAATAAATCAAGTCCTCATTTGTAACATTTGACAATTTCCAATGTGTAAATGTTGATATTGAAATTTTAACAACTGGCTCTCTCCAGTAAGAGCTGGTTCCAGCATACCCTTGGGAAAGGGCCAGGCTGTGAAATCAGATCTTCTTGACTATAAGTACAGTGCTCTGTTCACTACATCAGCTATCTCTCACGTATCAAATGCTTCATTTCCATGTTGTTCCCTCTGCCTGGATTGTCTTCCCCCTTCTCCATTCCCACATACTCCATTGGATTCCTATCCGTTCTTTGAAGTTCAGAGCTCAACTAAAAGGCCACCTTTCTTAGGAAACACTCCTGTATCTTTCTAACTTGTTGAAAATTTGTCCCCTCATATCACACATAGCACTTTGTTTATACCTCTTTATTTATTAGTATACCTCTTAATTTAATTTTATCTATACCTCTTCTTTTAAGGGTATGTAGGGGCAGCTAGGTAGTGCAGTGGATAGAGGGCTAGGCTTAGGGTCAGAAAAACCTGAGTACAAATTTGACCCTGGACAAGTCACTTAACCCTGTTTGCCTCAGTTGCTCATCTGTAAAATGAACTGAAGAATGAAATGGTGGATCGCTCCAGTATTTCTGCCAAGAAAACCTCAGACAGGGTCACAGAAAGTCAGACATGACTAAAAAATGACTAAACAACAACAGCATTTAAGGGTTACGAAGGACTTTATGTATGTTATATTATTTGACACTCACAATAGTTGTATGAGCTAGGCACCAAATCACTCTCTTCCCTAGTGATGATCAAAGGAAGAAATTCTGTAAGCCTCTAGGTGGGAGAATAATTAGCAATATTAGGGCCCCATGTCATTGCTGCAACAGAGTAGAACTACATAATGAACAAAATGGCAAGAGAAATATAAGAAGAGCTATTGTCTATAAACCATAAACTACTCTAACATTGCAACTTAATAAATTTACTGTAGTTATGAAGCTCAAAGCTACTGCTGGCCATGATCTCCAAAAGCTCGGCAATTACTATAGTAAATGACAAAGAACAAGATCCATACTCCTTTTAAGTCCTCAAATAATACAGAATTAGAATCAAACTAGTAGTTTGAAAGATCAGGATCCCCAAGAAAGATATTTTCAAGGGACAGACTTTTTTTCAACAGCCATTAGGCTCAATCTAATTTTTCTTGTAAGGTCTTGTCTTTTCTTTATGCATATAAGTATTTTTTATGCTTTTAATTATTCAGAGTTGATCACTGAATTTAATTTTTCTACCTTTTGGAGCAATAAGGAGAAAATTTCAAACTCACACTGGTCAAATATAACAGTTTTCTTAGCAGGATTGATAGAGATGGAATTTTGATTTGGGGGTTTCTTGTGGGTTTCCAATACCTGTGACCATTCTATTTTTGTTCTTTTTTTAATATGAAGAATCCAAAATGGCCTGGATATGACTGAATATGAATTCTCAGGATATGAATTGTGTGCTAGTATATTAATGTTAATAGAAAAAATAGTTTGAATTCTTGTTTACTTAGCATTTGAAGGATTAAAAAGTGGAAAAATAAGTTTCTTAAGATTTGGTAGTTATGCAAAATACTAAAAAAATAATAGTTAATGAGGATTCCTAATTTCACACCTCATCATGAAAGGGTGGTGATACTGTGTTCTTGAAGGGTATTTTAGCAAAATCATGAAGGCCAGCAGGCTCTACTTAGCTGATAAGGTTTACTATATATAGATCCAGTAATGTCTTTTATATTATCTGATAATCGTGCTCACTAAGTTCAGGAAAAATCATCTCTAGGCTGGTTGCAGGCGGATGGATTGTTTGACTACAGCAAAAGCCCAAGACCACCTACTAAGGCATGGAGGATTTGTGACTGGCATCAGAGAAGGAAGCACCCACACCCACAAAACCACAGATCCTTGAATTAAAATCGAAGATCATAGATCTGGATCTGGAAGGGTCCTCAGAGGCCATTTATTCCACTTCCTTCATTTTACAGATTTAGAGACTGAGGCCAGGGAAGTTAAGGGACTTACCCTAGGTTACACAAGAAAAAAAGGATATTTTTATAGTAATTTCAAACCCAAACAATAACAACTAACATTTATGGAGCACTATTGACCTTTGCAAAACATTTTATCATCTTACTGGATTCTCACAACAATCCTATGAGGTGAGTGTTATTATTATCATGATCTCATTTTACTCATAGGAAAACTAAAGGTAAGAGAGGTTGAGTGAGTTGCCCAGGGCTACACAGCTAGTAGGTGTCCAAGCCAAGATTTCAACTTGTCTTTAGGATTCCAACTTTGCTACTTTCTATTCTAGACCACTTAGTCACAATAGCTCCTCTGCGGCCATGTTGATTCTCAGAAAATCAGGATACTGTAAATTAAAACAATACCACCTACACCATAAACTAATTCTCCTTCTAATTTTTTTCTCTTTGGGTTTAGACTCTTCCTTCTTCTTTACTAAAACTGAATCAGCTGCAGGAGTGGCAGCTTCATAGAACAGGCTTAGTAAAAATTCCTGAATTCATTGGACGATTCCAGAACCTCATTGTATTGGACTTATCCCGAAATGCAATTTCAGAGATACCTCGAGGAATTGGTAAGGCAGTGTTATTTCATGTCAGGATTCTTTGTAAGCCTGATTTTTGTCTAAGGATTTGTGGAATAAAGATATCACTTTCATATAACATATTAAGTCCCTAAATAAGATAGGACAACTGCTCTAGATGGAGCCAAGGATGGCCTCATAGGTCAAGGTTATTAGAATTGTTCACTGAAAATCATTTGTTTTAAAAAAAACTAATTATTTTATTTCAATTCAACAGATATTTGTTAACTGCCTATTATGTGGCAGATACTGTGCTATAACAGACTTCATTTGTTAAGATGAAATGAACAAGGGGAAGAGTGTCATCTTACAATTTGGAAAAGATGCTGCGATGTAGACATAAAAGCAGAAATGCAGCATAGGAAATTATCCTGAACAAAACTGGTCAATCTTGTGTCTGTTGTGGGCTACCACCTTACCTATAGGCTTCTTGGTTTAAAATAATCTTTCAAGGTGACACTGAACGTTCTCCTGACTTTTAAAAAAAGAGAGGAGGGATCTAGAATGAAGTGACAGAAGAGAAGACCTAGTTTGAGGACTTAAAAAGGCCATAAGGATAGGAACTTCGAATTCATTTTCCAAAGACAGCTTTGAAGAAAACAATAGCACTAGCAAAATCAATGAAGTTAAAATTAGAAGGGAAGCAGGTAACGGGGAAGGGGGGGGGGAACTTTTGCAATAAATTTCTGCCGTAAGTGTCTCATTTCCAAGGTACATTTGTTCCTGCTTCAAATTTATAAGAATAACAATCATTTCCTCATTGATAAATAATCAAATGATATGAACAGTCAACTTTTAAAGGAAGAAATCCAAACTAAAAAAATGTTCCAAATCACTAATAGTTAGAAAAATGCAAATTAAAGCTGCTGTGAGGTTTTGCCTCTCACTGGTCAGATTAGATAAAGTGGTAGAAAAGGAAAATTACAAAGTTAATAGTTCTACCATCTAGTTCAGCCATTCTGGAAAGTGATTAGGAACTATGCCCAAAATGTTACTATATTATATATACCCTTTGACTCAGCCATACCACTGGTAGGCCTACACCCCAAAGAGATCAAAGAAAGAAGAAAAGGACCGATATGTGTACAAATAGTTATAGCAGCTCTTTTTGCGGTGGCAATGAACTGGAAACTAAGAGGTGGCCATCAATTGGGGAATGGATGAGAAAATGATGGTGTATGAATGTAACAGAATACTATTATGCTGAAGAAAAGGAAGATGATACTTTCAGAAAGATATGGAAAGAATTGTGTGAACTGATACCATGTGAAGTGAGCAAAACTAGGAGAATGACTTATACAATAGCAATAGCATTATAAAGACAAACAATTTTTGCAAAGCTTAAGAATTCTGATCCATATAATATTTCATGATTTCAGATCAAGAATGATGCTCCAGGGCATATAATGAGCATTATTTTTTGATTTGGCCAATGTAGGAATTTCTTTTGATTGACTATGCATATTTGTTACAAGGTGTTTTTTTTAATGGGTGGGGGTGGGGTGGAGAAAGAGAAAACAGAGCTTTGTTAATTGGGCAAAAAGTTAAAGTAAAAAATATAGAAAGAAAAAAGTGATAGCTAAGACATCGTGTAACACTTTATTATAGGATGCTCGGTTTTATGACCATTTGTTTTGTCCGATGTGTACAGGACTGCTGACAAGGCTTGAGGAGTTGATTCTCAGTTACAACAGAATCAAGACTGTTCCCAAGGAGCTGAGTAACTGTGCCAGCTTAGAGAAACTGGAACTTGCTGTCAACAGAGATATTTGTGACCTTCCACAGGAGGTTAGCATGATATAGCTTCCAACAGAAATATTCTCCATTCATTTCTGGTTTATTTCTCAGTTGTGTTGGGGGAAAAAACACCAACTTGGAAAACAATAGCTTGGTTTCCGTTTTTAACATGGAATTTGGTGGAAACATTTTAAGTATACTTTATTAAATAAAGTAGAAATCGGTTTTTAATTAGAGAAAGAGCTATGATTCACTTCAAAGACAGTAATTGTGAATCTTGAGCAAAGACATGGCAGTAGAATGGCTTATTTTATGATTGTTTACGGAATAAGGGTGCTCCCAGGTGATCTATGAATGTGACACTATATTAAATTATCCCCCTTGACAGATTCCTAGGCTCTGCCAGGTCAGAAGCAAGATAGCAGGCTTGGCGAAACGCTAAACCCTGATTTATGTGAGACATGTTGTCGCACTGTTAGCCACTCTAAATGATTCATCCACTAAGCCTTAGATTTTGTGTGTAGATAAAAAAAGAAGACAGTATGAAGCACTGTGAACCAGTGAAGGAAATTATTACAGAATCTTGTGTTGATACAGTAATATGCTCCAGAGTACAAAGCTCCAAAGTGATAAATATTTGAATTTCTCTGCACAGTATTCAATGTCTAGGTCATATCACCCCCAAGATGGAGGATTAGACATTTTCTGCAGTCCTCACTAACTCTCAAAAATTTCCCAAAGTAGGAATTATGTACAGGAAGTAAGTCAATTATAGCCGTTCCCGTAGGCCTAATGGAGCAAACTTATTTGTTGCACCCACTACCGTGCCCTACTCTTTGGCAAGGCACACAACCAGCTCCATCAGCTTATGCTTTGAAATCCACTCAACGGTCTCTCTGCTGCTGCTGTATCTTTGTCATACCCTGCCCTATTCTCACCCCACCATTCTGTGGCACCAAATAACAGACTTCGACTCTCTCTACCCTCTTATAAAGACAGGAACATAATCTGCTCGGGCCCGCAGCACATCGTCAAAGAACTAAAAAACAGAGGAAACTAGGATAGGTGCCAGAATGTGTGCAGGATGGCATCGGGCCTGAATGAAAGGGGACGGTCTTTCAACTGGGACTTGTACTACCCCCTTAGGGGACTGAGACCCATAAAAAATGAATTCCCCATGGGGGAAGAGGCTGAGACAGCTTTGCTGCACAGCCCCTGGGGACAAATCCCCCACCAAAGGGAAAGGAGTGAAAAAGTGAGCAATAGAGATTATAAGGGGAAAAAATATTAAAATTACCAGAGATTTCTGGAGGAAGAAAACTTAATTAAATAATCCAGAGCACAAGCAAGTAAATAAGAGTTCTTGTGAGGAACAAATAAGACAGACTCTATAAAATGCTTTTCAAACTTTAAAGTGGCATGTAAATGACATTTATTATTATATAGCCATCAAATGTTAGGTGCTAAAATGACAATGAAAACATTACCATGCAGTGAAAACATACTAAAATATGCCCATTCTCAAGATGTAGGAAATCTTTCTGGACTAGCTACTATATGCTTGGGTATTTTGGAAGATGTCATTCACCTTTACTAAGTGAGCACTCTCTTTGAAGAATTTATTTTTTCTTATTCTTCCTAGGATGTCTGGTTGTGTTTTTTCTTGTTTTGTTTTGGTTTGGTTTGGTTTTGTCTTGTGCTACAGTGATAAGAGCTGTGTCGGGTATGACGGACTTACCTCAGTGCCCTGACTGGTCTTCACTTAGCCTCTTTAGTTCTGAAAATCTTCTTTTCCTTTTCAGCTCAGCAATCTTTTGAAGCTCATTCACCTTGATCTGAGCATGAACCAGTTTACAACCATCCCTTCAGCTGTGCTACACATGCCTGCCCTTGAGTGGCTAGACATGGGAAGCAACAGACTTAAAACACTTCCTGACTCTATAGATAGGTAAAGTGATCATAATAATAAATACTTTTGTGGGTGGGGTTTGGAAGGGGAAAGGCAGGGCAATTTAGGTTAAGTGACTTGACCAAGGTCACGCAGCTAGTAAATGTGTTAAGTGTCTGAGGCTGGATTTGAACTCAGGTCCTCCTGACTCCAGGGCCAGTAATAATAATAATTTTTAACTAGCTATCTACCAATGTCCTAACTTTGGGGGAAATATACAGTTAAACTAGTAACATCTCATGCTATTTTTAAATACTAGTGAATATTTATATTCTATATGATCAAAAGATTTTTGAGAGAACCTAAATTTGCCATTTTGCAATTTCCACCCATCACTCCTAGTTTTCTTCTAGAGAATAAGTTTGCCACTGCTTTGGTGACTTAAAATCTATGGACCATGTACTTTAGTGAAATTCTATTAAATGGCACAGAGGCAATATATCCCCAAACCTAAGGTGTACTCCTGTGGAAAACTTATGGGATGACATGGATGGGAGTTTCATAGGATGGGTGACATGAATAGGCAGCAGTCTGCGTCTTTGGAGGAAATAATAGCTCACATTTTTGGTGTCCCAAAAGTCTTAGTTCAATTGTAAAATTTTGTTTTTAAAGCTTAAAGAACTATATACAGTCAATTCTCAACTTTTGTAGGGATAACACTCCTAGAAAATGGCACAAAAGTAAAAAATGTGAATATTGATATGTTGAACCTATGGAAAATAGGGGGTTAGGTTCCTGTGACACTAAAACCTTCAATTTCTCACTAGAGATTGCTGAAAATACACTTTTCTGCATTCAATTCCTCATAACAAAAGATTATTTCTGATAATATGTACTTCTCCTAACACAATGATCAAGGAATAGTCCATAAAATGCAATACGCAAAATAAAATTGGTAACATGCAAAACATTTTTTCTCACAATTCCCTAGAATTCTGTGACCTTTTGTACTGTCTCAATTTTTTAAATTTCAGACAATATTCATTTTTCATAACACAAAATGTACAGCACCATAAATACTGTACAGCAAATAAAATTCTTAAAACTAAAACATTTTAACCTGAATCTGTATTAGATGGCAATGTGAGAGTGTTTTACTCTCCTGCCAGAAGCCTCTCTGTCTCAGCTGTCCTCTTAAAACCGAGAGAGAGGTTGCTGTGACTTTAGTCACTGCTATTAGAAGATCCCAAGACTGGCAAGGTCTTGACATCATCTCCAACACTCTGTCCTTCATGGGTGGTAGACAACGTTGGAGATTGTGAAGGATGCACCAGCTTGAAATAATCTGCAGCAATGTCTGCTTCCTTTGCAGTTTGAGATCCTTAAGAGTCTCCCAGCCAGCAATGGCTACAGATATTTCAGCATGAAATTTATCTAAATTAACCTTTATATTCTCACTAAGAAGCTCACTGAGCTGCATCACTGACTTTGCAGCTTGGACTTAGAGCACAAAGAACTTGCACTATGCTTCAGGGGCATAATTGCAACACAAAACTTGAGTTTTAAAGGCAAATAATGAAAAGATGCCATGAATGCGCAGCTCTTTACTCTACAAAGGTAGGGTGAACAAGACCAGTGAACCTCCCAATAGGATACCAGCTACTCCACATACTTGCCCGCATCTGGCCTCTCATTTTTTTCTCTACTGTGCATAGCTGTGAGTATGCATGTTTGCGAACATGAAAGTGAATATGAGGTTACTAACAAAAATCAGTGAATGCTTGAAGTAAAGAAAGCTAAATTTGGGAATGTTGAAGGTTGACTGTTTTATTATTTTTAGCTCTTATTATTTAGTGATAATGATAGCTAGCATTTATATAGGAACTTTAAGGTTTGCAAAGCCCTTTATTGCATATATCGTTTCATTTGATCCTTATAATAATCCTGTGCTATTATTCTCACTTACAAATTGAGAAACTTAAAGAGGCTGAGAGGATTTAAGTGACTTGCCTAGGGTTATTCAGCTAATAATTGTAAGGCAGAATTTGAATTCAGTTCTCCTTGACTCCAAGCCCAGCACTTTATGCATTTATGGACTAAGGGATCCATAATGATAAAAAAAAAAATACACAGACCTGACATAGGTGGCTTTTTTTAAAAGCTGGTATTTTCACAATGCATATAATTAACTGTCAAATCTTTTCACACTTAAGAATGGAAAACCTACACACATTATGGCTCCAGCGGAATGAAATTACATGTTTGCCAGAAACTATCAACAACTTAAAGAACTTGGGAACTTTGGTTCTCAGCAACAACCAACTGCAAGATATTCCAGAGTGCATGGAAGGAATGGCAAATCTCAGGTAAAAATCTTGTGGCAAAGCAGGAACTAGAGTAACCAGAAAGCTACCTACACAATCCCCTCTGGTGGCAAAGAAAAAGCGTAAGGGAAAGGTTTTTAATTCCATTTGTATCTTTAGGCTCAGCCTAATCTAAGCCATTCAGGGTAACAGCCTTCAAATTAATAGCAATAGTTCCCATTTCTATAGAGCCTTAAGGTTTACAAAGGCTATCCTCACAATAAGCCCATGATGTGGGTAGAGCAAATATTATTATTTCTGTTTAACAGATAAGGAAACTGAGACTCACAGAGGTTAATTAATGTTCTCCATTGAAATCCTACTCTGAAGCTTAATTATGGCTTGGAGGTGACGGCACCTCTTATTTTGTAGATGACTGTAACAAATGTACTGTAATGAGTTTAATCTATAGGTAAAAGGAATTTTTTTCAGTTAAATAGATTTTTGTGGTCAATCAGACAGGAATCAGCCTCTAACCTGTGGGTGGCCGGAGCCAAACAGAGCAGGCTAGAGACAGGAGAGTCAGGATGCAACAGAGGTTTAATTTCAAAGTGAGGAAAATGCTTTCAGGCAGAAGTCTTCCTGAGTAGGAGGGCTTAACATGCTGGGGTAAGGCATTTGCAGACATAAAAACCACAAGTGGGCTGGATTGTGACATACTCATTCGTAGGTCTTGAGTAGCAGTTCCCACAGCAGGCTCATGTGTGGACAATGCAGGCGTTCCTGGGTCCTGCGGGAACAATCTCCAGGTTGATGGTCTCACAGCGGGGTACAGAACCAGAGTTAGCATGGTGTGGAACAGGAGTGCAGTACCTGGTTTTATTCACTTAGCTGTTTCAACAAACAGGGATTGTGAGCATGTCAAGAGGTGTGATGAATGGCTCTTAGTCAGTGGGAAATAGGGATAGCACCAACAAATCTAAGCAGTTATTCATTAATATGAAACATAAATCCCTCAGTGAGCACCTGGTGCTGGTCAAAGCGATACACTCTGCCAGCGAGTGAGATCATTCAGAGGACAAATGATTGTTGTTATGCCAAGCTCAGGGCACGGCATACTTGTTGGGCCTTAGCTTTGGGAAAGTGTCTCCTAATACCTTGACAGTGGTTTTCTTGAAGAAATTAATAAAAAGAAACTCACGGTACATAACATAATGTCCTTTTCCTCCTAAGAGAGTTCTCCTCTCTATGTCCTAGGATTAATTTTCATGATTAATGAGAACACTAAGCAGAGGTCATCTTTTAAAAGTGTTATTGATGTCTTCTTTTTAATATCTCAGGCATTTCCCAGTATGTCCTCTCCCACATCCCTACCCCATTAGAACAATCACCATCAAAAAGGCAGCATGATACAGTGGAAAGACTGCTAGATTGTGAATCATGATGTGAGTTCAAATCCATTTGTCATTTACTAGCTGTGTAATTTTGGGCATGACAATCTCCTAGGCCTCAGTTTCTTAACCTGTAAAGTGAGAGGACTGCCTTAAATGACCTCTGTGGTCCCTTCCCCCTCTAAATGTTCAATCCTAAATATTTGGTGTAACACTCCACACTCAATCCCCCACCACCCCATGGAGAGAAAGATTGTGATTTCCAGAATCATTTGTCTGGGAGCAAAATCTGACCCTGGAAAGATTGTGACATGCATTTGAGGAGGCAATCACACCATTGAAATCCCAGGTCATCTTTCAAAGTATCATCATCTGTATCAAGCTTCAAGAACAGCATGAACCAGCTGACCCCAGGCTCCATATTAAAGAGCACCTGCCCAATATCTGGACGTCAGCCTTGGAAAGGGCCGTTAAAACTGGATAAGAAGAGCTTCCCTTTGTCCCTTTCTTCTTCCCTCCCTTCCTCCCATCACTAATGCATAATCCCCTCGTAGGACAGAACTCTCAATATTCTCATACGGCACTTGCCCTAATTCCTGAGATTCTTGGACCAGGGACTACACAGCACCTGCAGTTTCTTTTCTCATAGAAGCTTCCCTCATACTCATATCTCACACTTGTGCCCTCTGTCCACTAATGTGGCCACCATTCTAACAAAATACCTCACCACTGCTCAATTAGATTATTACAATAGGCTCTTAATTGATCTCCCTGCCCTGCTCCAATTTCTGCCAAATATTTATCCACAAAATAGAAGTCTGACAACGTCATTTGCCGTGTTTGCCATATAATAAGAAGGTGAACTGAGGCAATTCTCTGCTCAAGGTAACATTTATTAACAGGGGTATGCTGACTGCCAATAAATGGGTCAATGGATTGTCTTTTTTATGCCAAAGACCCTAAGCCAATGAACAGCTCTCCTTTTATAAGTTTGAGGGATTACAGAACAAAGAACAGAACAGTGTAGATGACATCATGGGATTGTGTGAAACATGACTGGTTACAAAGTTAAGGCACAGGGAACAATGTGATTGGTTGGAAATTTGGTAATGAGAGCTAGCAACGACTCCTCTTCTTCTCTCATGAGACTAAGAAGTGCTCATCATATGAGTCCAGGTATGACAGAGGGAACCAGACCTCCTGTAACAATGTTAGTTGCAGCTGCTGCAGAGGTGTAAGGCCAAGAACACCAGCACACAGGAGGGCTGCTAGCACAGGTTCTTTGATCTGCTCTTCTAAGGAAAGCAACTTTAAGAGGCTTATAATCTTACTTTAATTAAACATACAAATATTGTTCACTTAGTTCAGGGGAAAAAGTCAGCACGCTGAACTTCAGAGCAAATACAAACAGAAATTACAAACAGAGACGATATAAACAGATCAATAGACAGTTTTCTG
This sequence comes from Phalanger gymnotis, assembly GCA_028646595.1. Classification (NCBI taxonomy): domain Eukaryota; kingdom Metazoa; phylum Chordata; class Mammalia; order Diprotodontia; family Phalangeridae; genus Phalanger; species Phalanger gymnotis. The sequence goes on from CM053627.1 coordinate 65,246,154, forward strand.
TTTGACCATAGTATACATAGTTACCAGAGAGAGAAGACTCAACATCTGGGTTTTCAAAGCCAGGGGGCTCTGTAGAGGCTACCCAGAGTCTCATCTGGTCAAATCACATGACACTTCCAGTGAGTGAGAGCCCCAAAACAAAATGCTAACCTCAGAGTATATATACCCTTTTTCAGGGTCAGAGGGTGTCACTACCCTGTAATTCAAACTCATGCAACTTAGGCTTTCTTGTGACTTAAGCAGGTCATCAAAGACTCTTGATTCAATCAAAGACTCTTGATTGAAACGAAGGCAAGATTCAATCAAAGGCACTTGATCACCTTAGTGCCAAGGAGCACTCAAACAAAAGACAACTAAAAGTCCCACTTTGCTTGCCATTACATTTGAAAGGCAAGACTCATCAAAGGTATTTGATTACCTTAGCATTCCAAAAGAGAAAACAGTAAAAAAAAAAAAATCCTACCCTACCCTGATTACTATTACACCTCCTTGAAAGATAGCTTGGTGGTATAAAGATATAAGGCCTGACTTCTTCATGTTCACACACATCCCCCAAGATCAGTTAAATTCCCTGAGGCAAGAATAGATCGGTGATTAGCAGGAGAACTGAATTTTTAAACATAAGCTGTTAGAGACCAGCTGAATTTCTGAATGAGGTTCAGAGACACAGAACCATGATTTAAACAGTTACAGGACAAAAGCAAATACAGGATAAAATCAATTACTTGAAAATAGGATGAGAAAATGAAACAGGATCAATTCAATCTTTTCTCATTTCCCTGCTCTGGAAGCTGCAGGGGTTCTCTATTACCTGTAGGATAAAAGACAAAATCTTGTATTTGGCATATAAAGTTCTTCATAGTATTGCTCTACCCTACTTTCCAGGATTATTGAAAAAAAGAAAGGAAAAAAGAAAAAGAAAAAACAGAGGGAGAAGGAGGGAAGGAGAAAGGAATAAAGAGAGAAAGAAGAAAAAGAAGAAAGAAGAGAAAGAGGAAGAAAGAAAAAGATAGAAAGCAAGCGAACTCATTAAGCATCTCCTTTACATAATACATCCTAGGGACACAAATACAGAAGTTGGACAGTCCTCAGGAGATAACACATATTGGAGGGTAGTGTCCAGAGAAGAAAGTTTTGGCCAAGGAGTTACAGGGATTGTGAAGGGAATCACAGAGCAGTCTATCACCACGCTCTTTCTAGTAAGAATGGTAGTGTCGGTTTGATTACTTTTCCCAGAGCACAAGCAAGAGATGGGAAATGTGAACTTTTGGTGGGGAGTAGGGTGCAGAGCAGGGATGGTGGTGGAATTTGCATACATATAGCAGGACAAACAGCAAGTTAACTAGACAGCCCTGGTTCCTTCATGAGATAACTGGATGGGATGTTAAACATGGTCTGTGTTTTTCCTAGATACTGGGTTGGCTGAGTTGTTATTTACTGATCTATCCATTGGGACAGCTAAAGTTCTACACTTAATTTTCATATTATTATTGGGGCACCAACATCCTTTCAGTCATTTGTCTTGCAACCCGGATTGTCATCCTCAACTCCTCGATGTCTCAAGGCTCCTTCCTATCCCATATTCAATCTGTTGCCAAACCCTGTCAATTCTGCTTAGAGTGGCTAGGTGGCAGAGTGGGTAAAGTGCTGGTGATTAGCCCTGCACATTGTTCTGTAGTTTAACTGATCTTGGGGGATGTATGTGAACATGAAGAAGTCAGGCTAATGTCTTTATACCACCAAGCTATCTTTCAAGGAGGTGTAATAGTAATCAGGGTGGGACTTTTTTTTTTTTTTTTACTGTTTTCTCTTTTGGAATGCTAATGTAATCAAATACCTTTGATGAGTCTTGCCTTTCAAATGTAATGGCAAGCAAAGTGGGATTTTTAGTTGTCTTTTGTTTGAGTGCTCCTTGGCACTAAGGTGATCAAGTGCCTTTGATTGAATCTTGCCTTTGTTTCAATCAAGAGTCTTTGATTGAATCAGGAGTCTTTGATGACCTGCTTAAGTCACAAGAAAGCCTAAGTTGCATGAGTTTGAATTACAGGGTAGTGACGCCCTCTGACCCTGAAAAAAGGTATATGTATACTTTGAGGTTAGCATTTTGTTTTGGGGCTCTCACTCACTGGAAGTGTCATGTGATTTGACCAGATGAGACTCTGGGTAGCCTCTACAGAGCCCCCTGGCTTTGAAAACCCAGATGTTGAGTCTTCTCTCTCTGGTAACTATGTATACTATGGTCAGACAGAAACCTGTCTGTTGATCTGTTTATATTGTCTCTGTATGTAATTTCTGTTTGTATTTGCTCTGAAGTTCAGAGCTTTACTGTTTGAAGAAGGGTGGCTCCAACAAGAAAGATGGGTAAGATCTCTTTGTAGCAAAGTAGTGTGGCACCTCTGTGTCAGCATGTCTGAGTTACCTTGTGTGACTTAGGAAGTTGTGCACAGGACAGTGGTACAAATTGTATGGTGCCGTTTTGCATAGAGATCACTTAAAGGCTAGAGTCAATAGTCAACAAGCATTTATTAAGCACCTACCAAGTGCCAGGGGAGCAGCTAGGTGGTATAGTGGATAGAACAAAGGCCTGAAGTCAGGAAGAACTGAGTTCAAATCTGGCCTCAGACATGGTTCAACTGTGTAACCCTGGGCAAGTCACTTAACCCTATTTGATTCGGTTTCCTCATCTGTCAAATGAGCTGGAGAAGGAAATGGAAAACCACTACAGTATCTTTGCCAAGAAAATCCCAAATGGGGTGGGGTCATGAAGAGATGGACACAACTGAAATGACTCAACAACAAAACCAAATGCTAAGAATTGGAGATACAAAGAAAGGCAAAAGACAGTCTCTGCTCTAAAGAAACTTAGTCTAAGGGACAAAACAACATGCAGACCACTATGTACAAACAGGATATGTACAGTATAAACTGGGGATATCAATAGAGAGAAGGTAATAGTATTAAGGGGGATCAGGAAAGGTTTCCTGTAGATGGTGAGATTTTGGCTGGGATTTGAATAAAACCAGGGGGAGCAGGAGATGGAATGAGGAGGAATTCCAGGCATTAAGAACAAACAGGGGAAATTCCCAGGATTGAGATTTAGAGAGTCTTGTTCAAAGAACCAAATGGAGGACAGGCATCAGAGTTTATTGAATGGGCCAAAGGGACAGCAGTGGGATGGTGGTAGTGGCATGGTCAGACCTAAGATAAATTTGACAGCTGAGTAGAGGATAGACTGAAGTGAGGAGAGACTTAATGCAGAGAGGCCAACCAGCACACTATTGTAATGGTCAAGGCATGAGGTGATGAGGGCTTGGACCAAGTTGATGGCAGTGTCAGAGGAGAGAAGTATATATCAGAAATGTTACAAAGGGGAAAGGGAAGGGAATAAGCATTTATTTAACATCTAACAATTTAACATTGTGCTTTTCAATTATCTCCGTTGATCCACACAGCAACCCTGTGAGGGAGGTACTGTTATGCTCCCCATTTTATAGTTGAGGAAACTGAGGTAACCGAGATTGATTTGCCCAGATTCACACAGCTACTAAGTGTCTAAGGCTGGATGTGAACTCCTGATTCCAGATTCAATGCTTTTATCCACTGTCACCTAGCTGTCTCTAGGCAGAATTGACAGGACCTGGCAACAAACTGGATATGGGTGGGTGGGTGGAAGCTGTGACAAAGTGAGGAGATGAGGATGACACCTAGGTTGCAAGCCTGGGTGACTGGGAAGATGGTGGTGCTGAAGATAAAATACGAAAATTAAGCTTAGGAGGAAGCATTAGTTTAGTTTTGGACAGGTTGGGTTTATAAGGTCCACAGGTCATCTGGATAGAGTTGTCCAATAAGCATAATTTTTGTGTGTCAAAAGTTCAGTAAGAACTGTATCTTTAACAATATCTCAGCTGCTTCCTAGTCTCTTGGATACGCTCATGCCAGAGATAGTGGACCATGCTTGTCAACAGTTAAGGTACCATGACAGTACCATTTTCTGATGAATTACCAGGTTTGTTAACTTCAGGGATAACCCATTAAAACTGGAGGTAACACTTCCTCCTTGTGAAAATGCAGATGAAGAGGAGGACAAGGAATTATTTGGCATTCAATTTATGCATGCATATATCCAGGAGTCCCGCAGGACAAAAGGTAAGAGCTTTGTGTTACCAGAATTTGGATGAACCAGTAATTTCATTGATGTAGGTATCCCTTTTTCCTTCCATTTACTGCCTAATATTTTTTTCTAATTCACTGATAGAAATGGGAACGGAAATGTAGAACAGTCAATTCGGTTCATAAATTAAGTGAAAAGAGGTAGAGGAAATTGTAAGCATTCCTTTCTTAACTGCATGGCTACTCCTCAGCTTAAAATTTTTTTTCATTACATTAATTTTCGAATATATCCCAGCTCACCTTTCCCACTCCATTCTTGCAACGAAGATTATAAAAGAGAAAAAAAGCAGTTCAGCAAAACCAATCAACACATCGACTGACACTGTGTGCACAATTCTGTTTGGGGTCCTTGGTGGATTCAAAGCAATGAAAGAAGGGAGACCTATTTTCTCAACTTTTCTTGATCATTATAAACTCACTTTCATTTTATTGTTCTATTTCTATTTTTTTTTTTAGTAAAAGCTTATATTTTCCCCTTGTTCTGCTAACTCCACTCTGCATCAGTTTACATGAAATTTCCCATGCTCCTCGTTCTTCACATTCATTTCTTACAGTACATTCATGTAACCGCAATTTAATTTAGCTGCTTCCCAAATGATTGGGCACCTGCTTTGTTCCGAGTTCTTAACAATCATTTTAAAAAGTGATGCTATGAATACTTTAGTACCATGGAACCTTTCTTTCCATTTTTTACCTCCTTGGAGTAAATGCTTAGTAGTACAATCTATGGGAACTCCCCAATTTTTAAAGTAGCAAGTGAATCTTTTGGCCTCAAAACAGAAAGTTTGGTACAGATGAACACTGCCAAGTCTGTTTTTGTTATCTGTAAAGTGAGGGGGTTGGATTAGAAAATCTCTGAGATCCCTCAAAGCTCTAAATCATAGGATTTAATTTCCAAAACTCCACAGGATAATTCTTTAAGGGCATTCCTTAAGTAATTCTGATTTCTTGAGCACCCTGACATCTACTTTCTCCTTTCCAACCCTAAAATTCATTCCACCTAGAAATTATAAAATGTTATAGGAAATATATGTCATAAATACCATCCCAAATGAAGGTTTTGGTTAATATCTAGGTACTATGGATTCTAGTTAGTATAGAGTCAACTGCCGAAAATTTCATTCTGATTTAAGGAATGAAAACTGAAGACAATGCTTCAAATATCATATGGGGTATTGTGGAGGGGGTGAAAGACTATTCTCGTCAATGAATTAAAAACACTGATGTTATGCTTTAGTAGTTCAAACGTGCCTATTATTCACCAAAATGAAATATTTCATGCTTAATGGTTAATAGAAAAATTTATCATTTTGATAAATAGTAGATTGCTTTAAGTCTTAAACATTAAGAGTGTTGGCCTTATTTTTTCCTTTGCACAGATAGCTTTATTCTTTGACTTGCCAAAGTGTTGAGTGTTTTAACTTATTCCAGGAGAAAAAAGTGAACTAAAACTAAAAAATCGTAGGCTTAAGAAGGGGCATCTTTATCATATAACTCACGATTTCATGAGATTGTATCAATGGACAAAAAAGATAAGTTTAAATGCTGGCAAGTGTGAGGGGAAAATGTCCTCAAATACATAGAGTATTGTGGGTTTTAAGCTATCGAACTTGATCCAGAGAAAAAGAAATAGGGTTTCTCTGAATGCCTCTCTTCACTACAATATTGCAGCCAAAAAACAAACCTAATAAAAAGATAGGAGGTTATCTGGAAGGATATCAGAAAACAAAACCCTGAGCAAATCATGGTGCTTCTCTGGGCATTTCCTTGTTTGTAAAATTAAGGGCTGCCAGATGATGTGTAAGGTCCTAAATGACTCTAAAACTATGGTTTTGTGAACATGGTGTCTAATGTGTCTAATAAGATATACTCTAACATCAATATAGTGTTTCCCTTGGCTAACAAGAACAGTCATCTTGCTAAGTTCAAGATGGGGCATATGTAGTTAGACCAGAATTTGTGTGAAAAAGGCCTGGAGGTTTTAGAGGGTGAAACCTCATTATGGTTCAACAGTGTGACACTGAAGCCCCCAAATCTAATGTGATTTTAGGTTACACTGAGAGGCAAAGTACCCAGGACTAGTGAGGCGGCAGTCCCACTATTCTTCCTCCTGAGTATCATCTATTTTGTAAGCAGCATGAGGCCGGGGACTGGTTTTGCTTTTTCTTGGCATCCCCAGTGCTAACACAATATCTGACATATAGTTAAGTACTTAATAAATGCTTATTGACTAATTGATGATAGGTGTCTAACAGTTTTAAGATAGTCAAATGGAAGGCCCACTCTGTCTAACTCCATAAAGCAGAATCAGGCCTATGGATGGGATCTCAGAGTTTGAGTTTGAAGGGATCTCTGTGATCATGTGCAAAATGTCCTCATTGTACAGCTGTTTAGAAGCAAGGTCTAGAGAGCCAAGTAACCTGACCCAGGTCACAAGGACAGTAAGTGGTAGAGAAAGGATTTGAGCCCATGTCTTCTTACTTTAAATCCGGTGTTCTCTCCACTGTCAGCCTCCGCAAAGGTTACAAAGCAGCACACTAAGGCTTCATGTGAGGAAAACTTGCCCAGAATTAGAGCTCTTACGGAAGTGGAATGAGCCACCTTGGGAGGAAGCAGGTTTCCCCTCAATCAAAGTGCAGCTTTTGACCAAAGGCTGTGTGACCATTTGTGGGATACATTGTAGTGGGGATCCTTGGGTGACCAGGAGACTTTTGAGAGCCCTTCTAACTCCAAGATGGGATTCTGAGTACAGGTCCAGAGATCTGTCCTCCAGGGCACAGCTTAGCTCAGTCCAGAACTGCTCCTTACCACGTTTATCTCAGGGTGATGAATTTTTTAACCATAGTAACACATGAAGACCATTTACTAAGTTGTAGGTGAATGGCGATGTAAGTGGGGGAAGGAATACCTACACTGATAAAATCATGGTCCTTTAAGTACTGAAAAATATATAGTAGACTAGATAACATGAATAAGTTTAACTTAATGTTTATGTACTAGCCAGTCAGGTTTGGTAAAATGAAAATGGCTCTCTGCCATAGTTTATGTCTTTTGGATCAGGGAATACTGATAACATTTAAAAAACTAAATTGAACCATTCTAATTTTATTTGATATGAAATTAAAAACAGAAGAGAAAAACTGAATTAAGTAATTCTACCTTAGTACTATAATATGTAATTAAAAACTGACATTTAAAAAAATTAAGTTTTATGGCTAGCAAAAGTCAAAAGTTCTATAATAACAAGACCGACTTATCACCAATAATTTACTTACTCAAGCACAGACTACCTAGTAATGTCAGAGTAATCCAAATACTGTTGTCATTTCTCTAATAAGAATTATAAACTAATAACTCCTAATTACTAGTATAATCACACCTGGATGCTTGTTTTAGCAAAGATAACAATTAGAGGTAGGAAGCCTATATTCTTTTTTGAAGATGAGGGTAGAATTATATCAGATGCTACAAGAAAGTACATAAGTCCTATCATATTTTTTCATGTTAATATTTCCCTATGCATAAAACTCACTGCCCAAAAATGAGAGACATAAGCAAGAAATGAGTATGTTTGATTCTATTGCCTAATTCCCTTTAATTTCCTTTTCTCAAACTGAGGAAAACACCGGGGATGTTGGTAAATATAAAAGCCAGCTGATTACAGAAAATGTTTATTTGTGGAATTCCCAACCAGCTCATTATTAGGTAGAAACGTAATATAACATCTGTATTTCAAGTAAACATTTCTTCTCTTCCGGTGTTGGTCATTTGTAAATTCTGATATGATGTGGATATTTCCAAAATCTATCTAAAAGTGACCTTATCGATACTGATTTCATAACCTGACTGAGGTAAGATGAGTATTTGTTTCCAATCATAACCTGGTTGTCTTTCTTAGATTTACCCCAACAAATCTTTATATATTATAGAAATTCTGAAAAAAAAATTCTAAAATTTTCCCTTGTTCTAAAAAAAAAAAATCCTTTAAAAAGACTTATTTATTCCATATATAGAGCAACATTCAGAAATCATACAATAGGAATCAGCTAAGAACCAACAAAAATTAAATTCTTCCAAAATTTATGCAAATAGGCACTTTTGTTAAGATTCTGGGTTATATGTGGGAATGTTTTTGTATTTCAGAAAACAAAGAAAACTGTCCCTCTGTTTTGCCAGTCTCTATAAATAATGATGAATAAAATATCTCAAGATAACCTACTGAAGAGGATTACTTTCAGGATCTGGTGAACTATCTAAACATCAGCACTTCTGAAGTCTTTGAAAACAAACAGCAGAATCTGAAGAGCTCACGACATACAAACATGTTTGTATTATCAGTTATTTAAAATATTTTCGGTTTTTTGTGAACAGAAAGAACCATAATTTGAAACTTTACTTTTTTTGTGGGAGACAATTTTCTCATACTTTTTGTATAAATGATCTTATCTGTTTAAAATATCCAGAGAAGGGCTATAAAATTTTCCAGTAGGAACTGTTCGAATTTCTCTTTCATCATGTAGTTGAGTCTGGTGTTGAAGACTGTTTGGGTAAAGCTGTTAACAGGACATTTTCTAAAGACACGAGCGAGTCCGTATAGTACTGTAAAGAAGCGTTGTATCCCTTCTGTTGTAAATACTGGATTCGGCCTTGGTCAATCAGCAATTTACAGAGATGACCTATATTTTTCCTTTCTTCAACAGTAAGCAGCCTAGATCCAACAACAACAAAAAACAAAATCAGAATAAATTTAGCAGCATGGTTTATCAAAACAATTTTCATCATTTATAATAAGTATAATTTTCTTAGAATTACAAAGTAGTATAAAAACTGCTATACAATATTTGTTACTACATATGGTAATTCCTTAGCTGAGCCATTAATAAGCACCCAATAAATACTTGATTGTGTCCCCAGAACTACATGCCGAACCTACTCTTTATAAAGTCTTCTAGGGGACCTTTTATTTGAGACCATGACCAATGATTTATGAATTTTAATTTACTGCAAAATTCAATTTAGAATTCCATTTTATAACCTGTGTTATACATCTTGAGAATATGAACAATCGGTTTTCCTTCTTGCTGAATATCACATCACAAAATGAGTCACTTACCTAGATAAACTTTCAGGATTATCATCTGTTTTCCTGTATCCTTCATGGTCGTGCTCTTTATTATCACTGGTCTGATCGTTTCTTTTCTTTAAATTAATTTTTGATGTTTCCAAAGTTGTTTCCCGCATTCCACAAGTGGCCCAGCTACTCATTCGTTGGAAATAGTTAAATTCCACTGGCCCAAGTCCTAGGGTCTTGAAAAATTCTTTGCCCACATAATGCCTCCAATCACACCTATGATGACAACAGAGCGCAATAACAATGCCAGCCACAGGGATCCACTGCTCTGATTCATTCTTTTCAGTTCCTTCATTTACTGAAGTGTCACTTTCTTCATCCATTTTATCATTCTTCACACGCTTGGCTACAGGTTCCTCAGTTCTTTCTTTGCAGCTGGTAGGATAGGTTTCAACTAAACATCGTAATGCAAGATCTGCAAACATATCATATCATATGATCTCCAAACCACATTGTAAGAAATAAATACTTTGTACACTTACTAAGCAATGAAATAAATATTTTCCTTTATCTCTGAGTGAATTATCTACTTTATTCTATAAATTCTTGGCGTTTTCCTTTCAATTCATGGCCATTCTCATTTTTGCTGTGGATTTATTCTGTAATAAAGCCTATATCCCCAAAATAGTTGGAAGGAAGGGAAGTTTAAGACTTGCAGCCAGGAAAAACCTTAATTCAGCAGCTAGATTTCTTTTCTCCTTCCTCAGACCAAATAAAGCTCAGTGCAATAAAGAACTTTTATCTAAAAAAACAACCTACCTCTAAAACCCAGGGAAATTGTTAATCACATTGAAAACAAAATAAATAGGAGGCAGGGAAAGGAAGAGAAGGGAGGGGAGCGAACAGCTTCCCCTTAGGTTGCTAGATATGGAGGTGTGTGAAACCTCCATAGCAGGAAGAAATGAGTGCAGGGAAAGGGATAAGAAAGTTCTGCACTTTCCAACAAATTTCAATTTGTTACTTAATGTCTTTCTTTCTTTTTAAGTAATAAAGAGCTGACAATTCCAAAACACTTTAAGATTCACGGGGTACTTTCCTTAAAACAACCCTGTGAGTGCAAGAACTGTCAACTCCATTTTACAGATGAGGAAACAGGCTCTGAGAGAGAAAGTGACTTGCCATGCATCACAAAGCCATAAAGTGTCTCGGGCAGGACAGGAACCCAGAACTCCTGGTTCTAAGCGGTGCTTGTGAATTCAATTTTAGAGCTGGAAGGGATCACAGAGAGATCATCTGCTCTAGTCTCTTAATTTTATCAATGAGGAAAATGAGGCTTGGAAAAGTTATGGCAAGGTCATACAGATAATACCAAAAATGGAACAGGAAACCCAGCTCTTGGGACTCATATAATACTCTAGCATTAGGCTTAGTACCATGCCTTGTTAAAAAGGCAAAACAATCTGTGTTTATAGCTATAAAAATTAACTACCCTATAGGAAGAATAACTAAAAAGAAGCATATATGCTTGTCTATGTGGCTAAAGGCTCCATACCTATAAGACTGTGAGATACATGGGCAAGACTAATACTGACATCAAATGAATAAAAAAAGATCACTTAATTGTAACATTATTTGACCCCCAGAAATCCACAGAAATGAGACGAAGGTCACTGTCAAGATCTCCCCACATAATTTCTATCTCTACCACTGTTAGCCCTTTTATTTCCCAAATTGGATATTGTTGAAGGTGAGAAGGGAAAAGAAGGTTACTGGGAAGGTGGGGGTAGGGTGTCAAAGGAATTATTTCAAGACAAAACAAAAGTACTCCATTCCCAACCAGTTTTCTGCTTGTTCTGAATGAAGAGCAGTGGCTGAGGCAACTCTGACCACCTCTGTCCTGGGATGCAGAGACCCAAATGCAGGGCTAACTAATCAGGTCTCAGTACTCAGTACTCAGTCCTCTCCTTCCAACTGACTCTACTCCCAAAGATAGTGGTGGGACGGAAACCAAAGTTCTGAAGTGGCTTCTTTTGCCTTACTTTGACAAAACAAAAAAGGTTTTCTACTTATCTGTATGTTCTACTTTTGTTATTCTCATATTCTTGAAATTTCCCTAATTCTCTGTCACTCAACAATCCTGATGCCTTAGAACTGGGAAGTATTTTGAAAAACCATCCCTCCAAGGGTAAAGGATAACAGCCTTTGTGATATAAACAAAGTGGTTCTTTTAAATCTTTTAAGACTTGATAAAAACACGATTTACAAACACATGCATGTGCCCACACAGAGTAAATTAATATTAGCCTGGGCCATGTGAAGTAGCAAAAATAGTCTACTTTTCATTTTAAAAAAACTGTATATTTTGCTACTTCACAAGGTTAAGGCTACTTTAAATATTAACGGAATTTATTAATGTTTTGGATTTTTCTGAAGAAAAAACAAATTTTTAGAAATGTTTAAGTATATGTAATAAGCGGATCTAGGATCTGGGAGAGACAAAGTCTAGATAAGGCAACCTTTGACACCACGGAGTTGACTTAAAAAGGGAATATGACCTTTTCTATAGTGTGAAATAATATATGGTAACTGCATAAAAGGGTGAAAGGAAAGTGTTATGTGAGGTCTGAGGCAGAAGGGTCATTCTTTGTTGGGAGAATTTGGGTGGCTTTCTGGAGGAGGTAGCATTTGAGCTGGGTTTTAAAATTGGCTAGAAATTCAATGAATGGGATACATAGGGGGATGAAGGAAAAGGAAAGGATTTCAGGAATAGGGAACAGTGTGAATAAAGGCATTTGAGCAGGAGAGTACATTAGAGTATATAAGAGGACACAGTTATAAGGTCAATTCTGTTAGAGCAAAAGGAAGAAGATACTATCATATAAAGCTGGAATGGCAAGGTGCTACTAAGGATCAAGGAAGAAATTATCTTCTGGATCTGTGGAGAAGGGAAGAGTTCAAAATCAAAATACTATAAAGAAAATTACTATAAAGAAAATAATTTTGATTACATAAAATTTACATTTTTTTGCACAAGTGAAACTAATGTGGTTAAAAGCAGAAGGGAAACAGTTAATCGGGAAAAAATATTTGCAGCAAGTTTCTCTAATAAAGGTCTCATTTCCGAGCTATATAAGGAACTGATTCATAATTATAAGAACAAGGAATGTTCCCCAAATGAGAAATCGTCAAAGAATATGAATAGGTAATTTTCAAAGGGAGAAATCTAAGCTATCAACAGCACGTGAAAAATGCTCCAAATAACTAATAAATTCAAATTAAAGCAATTCTGAGGTTCTACTTCACACACATCTGATTGGCAAAAGCAACAAAAAAGGGAAAATGAAAAATGTTGTGGGTGGGGGCAGCTGTGGGGGGAAAGGCACATTTAATGAACTTTTGGTAAATGTACAGCCATTCTGAAATGCAGTTTGGAACTATTACCAAAAAGTGACTAGATCGTGCTTGCCCTGTGGCCTCAGTGGATCACTACTAAGTCTATACCCCAAAGAGATAAAGAAAGAGGATAAGGATCCAGATGCACACAAATATTTATAACGGTTCTTTTTTGTAGTGGTAGAGAACTGAAAGTAAGGGGGTACCCATTAATTAGGGAGCAGCTAAAGAAACTGCTATATGATTGTAATAGAGATAGAGTGCCAGGCCTGGAGCCAGGAGGATTTATCTTCCCGAGTTCAAATTTGGCCTTGGATTCTTACGAGCCAAGTGACCTTGGGCAAGTCACTTAGCCCTGTTTGCCTCAGTTTCCTCATCTATAAAAGGAGGTGGAGAAGGAAGTGGCAAACTATTCCATTATCTTTGCCAAGAAAACCCCAACTGAGTCACAAAGAGATGTACATGACTGAAAAATGACTGAAGAACCACAAGGTAGTGGAATATTATTTGCATTGAAAGTAATAACGAAAGAGACCTTTAGAGAAATATGGGAAGACTTGAACGGATTTAAACTGGGCAGACCCAAGAGAACAGTGTATATAATAACAACGTTACAAGGGCAACTTTGAAAAAGAACACTAACTAATGCAGTGACCAACCATGATTTCGAAGACAAATGATGAAATGCTACCACCTCCTGATGGAGAAGTACTGGACGCAATATGAAGAATGAGATATGGCCAACTGGTATGTGTTTGTTTGATTATGCATATTTGTTACAAGAGTTTCTTCACTGAAAAAAAAATTTAAAAAGCAAAGGGGTACCAGAATGTCACTTAGTATCAATTTATGAAGGGAAGAAATGCTTGTTAATTGAAACAAAAGTTCAAAAAAAAAAAAAAGGAAAAGAAAGAAAGGTTGGGTGGTCAGGTTGTGAAAGGCCTTGAATGCTAGGCAAAAGAGTCTCAATTTTATTCAAAAGACAAGACTTTGAACTGAAGAGTGACATAACTAAGTGCTTATATAGAGAAAAAAAATGGCATTAGTATGAAGGATAGATTATGGGGAGATCATACTGTCTGGAAAACCTGTTAGGAGTTATTTCAATAATCCAGGCAGCTGGAATGAGAGGGTGGTGCGAATGAGAGAAATTGTGGAGAAAGTATTAACTTGACTTGGTAATCCACTTGAATGAGATGGAGGAGACAAGAGTCAAAGATATCATCAAGGTTTTGAAGCTAAGAAAATGGGTAAAGCCGGACTGCCAATGACCAAGGTAGGGTTCTGGAAGGAGATGCAGGTATGAGGGGAAACAGCAAGCTTTGGTCGTTCTGAAATTGACGTGCAAGTAGGCAGTCTGCGGGAGACACATTGAGGGCAGCTGCGTAGTCAGGTCTGGAGATCAGAAAAGGGGATATGGCTAGAGAAGCCTTTATTATGTGTACAGAGTATGAGCTAAAGCTGTGTCCAGTGAATGAGATTGCTCAAGGAAAGGCGCAGACAAGAAAGGGGTAACACGCAAAACCTTGGAACATGCCTTGGGAAGAGAACAGTGATCCAAGGGAGGAAAAAGAGCAGTGGAGTAGCCAGCCAGGAGAGGGTAATATGTCTGAATCTAAACAAAATGAAAATATCCAGAAGCACAGAGAGAGAGTAGTCCAAAGTATTACATTTTTAAAAGAGGTCAATGAGGATGAAAATTGGAGAATAAAGCCACCACACTGGCTAATGGAGCCCTCTGAAAGAATAGTTCTAGGAGAATAGCAGAGACAGAAACCAGACTATGAAAGAGAAACTGACTTTAAGGAAGTGGGACCATCTACTGCCTTGCTACTTCTTCAGGAAATCTGACCACCAAGAGAAGCAAGGGGACAGAAGCTGGAAAGGGCAAAAGGGCTAAAGATAGCCTTTGTTTTTCAAAGGACTGGGGAGACTTGAAAATTCAAAGCATTTAAACAAACATTTGTTAAGCACCTACTATGTATAAAGTGCTGGATTACAAAGTGAAAAATGAAAAATGATCCCTACCCTCAAGAAGTTTATATTCTCCTGGGAGATACAACATACAAACAAAGAAGTAAATACAAGGTAATTTAAGGATGGAGGCAAACAGCTAGGGGGACCAAGAAAGGCTTCATATAGAGGTGGTGCCTGGGACAAGTGCTGAAGCATGTGACAAATTCTAAGAAGAGATAAGAACAGAGTACGCTCAAGCATGGGAACAACTTGGACAAAAGCACAGAAGCAGTGGATATAAAACTTACAATAAGGAGTCATATTGTGCCAGGCTGAGGAATGTGTATTCTACCCTATGTGTAACAGGGATCCACTAAAGAATTTTGAAAAGAAGGGTGGTGACCATCAGATGTGTGCTTTAGGAAGATTATTTCTGGCAGTCTTGGAGAAGACAAATAGGAGATAGGAGAGACTGAAAGCAGAGAGACCAATTTACAAAGATATTGTAATAATGCAGGTGAGAAGTGAAGAAGGCCTGAACCAGAGTGGTGACTGAGTGTAGAGGAATATTAGAGATTTAAGATGCATGACAGAAGGGATGATAAAAGGTCCTGGAGGAGGGACACTTACTGCCTTTATGACTTTGGGCAGTCTCTTAGCCTGCCTGGGTCTCAGTTTCTTCGTCTGTTAAATAAGGGCATTAAGATTACATGGCCTCTTTAGTCCCTTTCAGCTGTAAATCTATGATCCCATGTACAAGGATGGGATCAAAAATATAAGCAGACAGACTAAACTTGAAGATGATACTTAGTTACAAGATGTTACATCAAATTAAAGTCTAGAATGAGCACATCTATGTTAATCTGCACATTTTTATGCTTCTGTATTTCATACCTGTTGCCACACCACATAAATGTTTTCCAATTCCAACCACAGGTAACTTTTCTTTTATTAGCACAGGTATTTTGCCTGAAAATAAAAAAAGGATGGGGAAGCTGAGAAGCATTAAGATTGTAAATCTCTTATGAAAGGAAAAAAGTACTATCTCTCTTCAGAGAGAGGGAAAAAACTAACAGAACCAAAGAATTATAAAATTTTAGAGTTGGAATGGTACTCATCTGTAAAATGGGGATAAAACTATATGCACTATCTCAGAGTTGTTGTGAGGGGATCCCTTTATAAACAAATAGAAATTATTAATAGTAAGAAGGATAACTTAAAAAAGCTCGGGATTGCTTTATTTCAGAAGCTGCTATCACTCAAAATATGGTATATGATTTCAAGCCAATATCTCTTAATTTTTATAAAGATTTGAATGGAGTTCAGTTTCAATTGGCCTTGTTACATTATACACAGAATCATAGAATTTCAAAATTGTATGGGACCTGAGTGACTTTCTATTTTAAAGTACAACTGAAAAAAAAGATTTCTTCTCTAACATACTAGAAAAGGAGTCATTTTTACTTTGATGGATAAAGCAAGTCATCAGCCAATATCGGCTGTAATCATAACCTTGGTCCCTGGCCCCAAGTTAAGCGCTCTTTTCATAACGCCACACTGCCTCTGATTGTTTTCTGACTGCTTACATGTTTGGATTTAATTGATCAAATTAATTAATACATGTAAAGTGTTTTGCAAACCATAAAGTGTTATATAAATGCAATTTTTAATTACTCATTAACCTAGAGTCATGATTGAGACAGATATTTCCATAAAAATAATCAACCAATTCAATTAAACAGTTAAGTACTGACTGTGAGCAGGGCATTATGCTAGAAACTGAGGTCTGAGAACCAAGCCCTCACTCCATGAAGCTTAGCATCTCGTAAGGTCATAAGGCGCAAAGACAGATAACAATAATCCACAATGTTACCTGTTAAGTATATTAGAATGTTGCTTAACAAAATATTATGTGCAATTACCAAATGGGCCACTCTTGGAGGAGGCAGCATTTAGCATTTAGGAGCCTCAGATTCCAGTGTTGGATGGAACCTTGGATGTTATGAAGTTCAATCCCCTCATTGAATTGGCCTCATTTTTCTCCTGCACTCCAAATCTCACATCACCATCTTCTTGTTGGATGGCCCATTGATGCCTCAAAGTCAACACATCCAAAATGGAATATTATTTTCCCCCTGAAACTCACTGCTCAGCTAAACCCTCCTTATTTCTCTTGAAGGTCAAACCAACCTTCTAATCAGCCAGGTTTTCAATTCACGCCTCTTTATTTTCCATCACCTTCCAAACATATGTCATATCTTATCAATTCCATTTTCCTAGGATCATAGTTTGAGAGTTGGAAGGGACCTTAAAGGTTACATGATAGAATACCCTCATTTTACACGTGAGGAAATTGAGGCCCAGGGAGTTTATGTGACTTGTCCAATATAACAACGAAGGACAGATTAGAATCCAAGTTTTCTGACTCCAAATTCAGTATACTTTCTGTTTTACCATGCTCTCTTCTCAATCTATCTTGCACCCCCCTACTTTCCTCTACCCAGATGGCTACCATCCTAGCTCAGACCCTCATTACTTCTCTAGTCTTTGCCCTCTCCAATTTTTCCTCCATACAGCTAATGAACTAATAGTTATACAGGATAGGTCTGGCCATCTCACCCCTGTTCAAGAAGTGCCAGTGACCCCTAATGTCTACAGGATAAAATGCAAACTCTCATGTTGGTGTTTCACTCTCTTCAAAATCTGGCGCCAATCTATCAACCTGATTTCACCTTCCTTACCTCAAGTGAGTTACATGCCAGCCCCTGGCTGACGTGCTGTTCCTGTACATGGCATTCCATCTCTCACCTACATGCCTCTGCACAGTCTCCCTCATACCTGGAATGCTACTCCCCTTCCTTACCTACTCTGTGGGGTGCCTAGCTCCCTCTGAAGTTCCGTTCAAGTGCTACATTCTCCATGAAGCCATCCTTGATCCCTTTGGCTGTTAGTCCTCTTCTCTCCCACTAAGATTATTTGGTGATTATTTCCCTGGATACAGACTGTTTCCCCTTCGCAGACTGCAGGGGCTATTTCATTTCTCTTTGTATGAGGCTTTGGGAGGTTTAAGTAACTAGGCCATGATCGTACAGGTAGTAGCATCTCAGGCAGGATTTGAACACAAGTCTTGATTCTAAAAGACCTGTGCGTGATTCTAACGTGCTAGGATGTCTTCTGATAACAGATTGGGTGTTTTTTTGCTACACTGAAATCATGGTCAAAAAATACCAATCACAGAATCTCAGAGATGGACAGGGTCTCTGTGTGACTCATACCTGAAATAGAATTCTATCTCTAGCATCACTCTCTTTTTCTTTCTATGATGTCATTAAGGTCTACAATGTAAAAGATTAAACATTTTTACTCCTGCATTTCCCCTGAAACACTGTTCTTTGTGGTGGGATTTCTAAACAACCAGCAGAGTTTGGGAACATATAATTTATTACCATTTAACTGAAAGTTATGCAACTTACTCAAACATAAATGTTGAATATCAATTTGAAGCCTTTCAAATACAGAGTCTCTGTTTTTGTGTTTACCATCTACCTGCACAAATAAAATATCATTATTCAACGAATTTTTATTTAAAACACTTCATAAGACCTTCTAAAATATCAGCGATGCTTTTTGGTTTTCATACAAAATATGAAGCAAAGCAAATGTTATTTATGTTTTCATTATTGTAAAGCCTTGGAACTATAAAACAATCAGGAATACAAGTTAAAGGTTGCCTTCATGGCTAATATTTATTTGGTGATAATTCCAAATACACTTCAAAACTTGAAGCAATGGCTATAAGCTGTGTGGATACAATTTAAGTCAATCATAATCACTAGAAATAAAAAAAATTAAGATTCTCCCCACCCCCAACACATATAGAAGAGCACTGATGGTCCTTCCTTCAAAGCCCTGCTCAGGTGCCGCCTCCTATAGGAGGCTCTGATTGAATCTCATTTACTTGGACTCTCTTGCTCTTGGAATTACTTTATAGATACTCAGTACTAATTTACACTTGTCTTCTGCATGTTGTAACCAACCCTTCCCCACACACCTTAATCCCCAGGAGAATGAAGTTCCTTGAAATAAGGGCCTGTTCTGTTTGTATGTTTGTAACTGCACAGTACCTTGAAAATGAATAGCCCTAAATGTTTTCTTTTAAATATTTGACTTTTAAGAGTGTGCCATTTTCTACAGACAAATCCAAAACACGAGGTTGACATATCTTAATGTTTTAACCTACCTTGAATCTTGTGGTCACCCTTTCTACTAGCAGGAAGCAGACCTTTTCAGCTTCTTGTAAGGCAATATCAACCCAATGAGACAATTTCCCCCTTCCAGCTCCAAACTCAACAAAGCATCTTCTTGGTCCCAGTAAATTTAATCTTTCAATGTTACCTAAAATTGAAGCCTGTAAACTTCTTAAGATTATTTCATAAAAAAAGAACCAGAAAATATATTTGGTCCAATGTAGAAAAATGACAATGTAATTTGATATGTTCAATTAATTAAGAAAGGTAAGCATATTCATATTGATAATTTTAATTTGATATTCATTTACTTTATTTTTGTGACTAGCTATTGTGTTTGTTCATATTAAACACTGATGAGTAGAAGCAGCTTTACAAACAGACAGCTTTACAAACAGACCTGATCAAACTATAAGCAAGTCATTTTTGTGTAAGATATTAACGATGGGGTCACAAAAAGTTGGACATAACTGAAAAGTGACTGAACAACAATAGGGTTGGGTATGGTGGCACTGGGAAAGAGAAAGAAAGACTGGTGGAATGCTTGAGCTTAGGAGTTGTGAGCTATATCAGCTGAGGATCTCAGCTGAGTGTGGTAAACCCCTCAGGTGACAAGGGTAGGATCGGTTAGGGATGGGGGGTAGAGGTAGAGGGAAGAGCAAACGCAAGTTGAAAAGGGATCAGGTCAAAGGTGCTAATCAGTAGTGGGATCAGGACCATGGGTGGCTACTGAACATCCAGCCTGGGCAAGATAGGGAAACCCAATCCTCCCAGCCAAAAAAAGGTTTACTATGCTTAAGATATTATTATCAGTGGCCGATCTAACGATCAGCCTCACTGAATTTAGCTAAACCTGAGCGCTGGACAAAAGACACACAGTCCATCGTTGGGCATAAGTCATTGCAACTTAGTAGCTATTGTCAGAGTTTGTAACCTTCTAACATAGCATTTAAGAACCCAGGGTTCTTAATCTACACCATAATGATACATTAAAGGATAAATATAAAAGAAATTCTCTAACTATACCTAGAAATATTATTTCTGCGAATTTATCGTATGCATGGAATAGCAAGCAATTTTCATTAAATATAGATACTACGGCATAGTTCATACCTGTTGTTTCAAGTGCTTGAAAGCAGAATCACCATTTTTGGGGTCATTTAGGGCATCATGCAATGCAGGATGTGACATTATTTGATCTTTAAGTGTACAATTCAGACCTATGTCAAAAATATAAGTGCAAAAACTTAAGTAAACTGAAAAATGAAAACTTAAGGATCTAATTCCAGTGTCATCTATTAAAACAGGTTATCAATTAATATAACATCTAATCACCTAAGGCTATAAAATATTTTACCATCTGGAGTTGTGAACAGATCCTGCCATTTTGGAGAGCAGTTTGGAGCTATGCCCAAAGGGCTATAAAAATGTGCATACCCTTTGATCCAGCAATACCACTCTGAGGGCTATATCCCAAAGAGATCACACAAGTGGGAAAGGGACCTGTATGTACAAAAATATTTACAGCAGCTCTTTTTGTGGTGGCAAAGAGTTGGAGATCAAGGGGATGCCCATCAATTGGGGAATGGCTGAACAAGTATATGAATATAATGGAATACTATTGTGCTATAAGGAATGGGGAAGATGCAGACTTCATAATAGTCTGGAAAGACTTACATGATATAATGCTGAGTGGGAGGAACAGAACCAGGAGAACATTGTACACAACCACAGACATACTGATTCTGTGACTTGGTTCTCCTCAGCAATACAAGGCTCAGAGACAGCTCCAGGGGACTCATGATGGAAAAAGCTAGCTATATCCAGAGAAAGGACTGTGGAGTCTGAACGCAGACTGAAGCAAACTATTTGTTCTCTTTTTTTTTTCTTCTGTTTTGGTTTTGTTTCTTCTCTCTCATGATTCGTTCCATTGGTTATGATTCTTCTTTGCAGCTTGGCTATTGTGTAAATAAGCTTGGTATGAAAGTTTATGTAGAATCTAAATTGGACTGCATGGCGTTTGCGGGGGAGGGGAAGAAAATTTGAAACTCACGAACATGTAGAACTAAGTATTGTAAACTAAAAATAAAAAATCTAATTAAAATTTTAAAAAATTACATTTTACCATCCAAGTTTAACTGACTTACCTTCACTGGCTTTTCTCAATTTCTTAATTAAGTTTTCTAACTGCTCTTCAGATAGAGAAGAAATTGAGACCTGTATATAAAACCCAAACGACAGTAAATAAAACATTTCCTTTTAAAGATTCTCTGTACAAGCAGTCTTATGAATATTGAACTTTAAAATGAACCACACACGTGAATGGATGAATGGGTGTTGCCTCCTAATGTCCCCGTCTGCTTGAACTCTTCCTCATTACTGATGTTCTAGAAAACTTCCCCTATTATTGGAAAAACCACAGAACTCTGCAACCCCTTGTTGCTACTTTTCACCATGTGTGGCCATAAAAAAATGTACTGGCTCCTGAAGCCTCCATCCAGCTGTCACTTCTCTACCCCATTCATAGAGAAATAGGATTAGGATAATAAATTAGGATAATTAAATAAATTAGGATAATTAGGAGAACAGGATACAGATAAATAAACTTGAGTCCCAGAGAGATGAAATGTCTGTGGAATCACAGTTAGTAAGTGGCAGTGAGAATCTGAATCCAGACCCTATGAAATCCTGGTATACATTCCACAGGTTCAGGCCTCAGGGAGGCTCAAGGCATAGAATTCAGCCTCAAAAGGGAGAGGGACCCAAGTTCAAATCTATTAATAGCATAATTTTCTTGAAGAGTTCAGTGTTACCCTCTACCCCTTACGCTCTACTCAATAAACTCTAGTGGCTTCTGATTTCCTCCAGGATCAAGTATAAAATTGTTTGGCAAATAGAGCACTTTACAACTCAGCCCCTTCCTACCTTCCCAGTCTTTTCACACTTTGCTCCCCGCCATGTACTCTATGATCCAGTTCCACTAGCTTTCTTGTGGTTCCTCACACACTCCATCTCTCAAAGAGTCTTCTCACTGGTTTCCTCCAAGTCTGGACTGGTCTTCCTCCTCACCTTTACCTACTGACTTCTCTAAGGACTAGGCTCAAATTCCAACCCCAGCACCTTCCCGCTAAGCTTACCTTCACAATATGCTGTATTGATCTTGTATGTACAGTTATTTGAATGTTGTCTCCCCCGTGAGAATACCACTTCCTTGAGGACAGGGATCATATTTTTTGCCTTTCTTTGTAGTCTCAGTGCTTAGTACATAGTAAGCACTTAAAAGATATTTAATTGACTTTTTAATTATAAATTAAATAGGATGGGTGTGTGTGTGTGTCGGGGGGAGGTTGGGGTGGGGAGTGCCTCAGTTTTTGTTATCATTTATAACACCGATTCAATGAGAAAATGGAAAATTACAAATAATTTACTTAGAAACTAATTTTATAACAACACATTCATGGATTGGGGACTGTCTTGATATTTCTTTTTAAATTAAATGATGAATCAATGCACTTACCAGTTCATCAAGAATTTCTGTTTCATCTTTTAATCCTGCATTAATATCTTGGATAAAGTAATCCTTAAGGAAAAATACAGAAAAAGCCAACTAAGGTTGGTATAATAATACTTAAATATATCTAAAAGATCTGTCATTTTATCAGTATGGACACTCATTCTACCAATAAATAATAAATCCCATAGCAGATAGTTTCATGCACTACTGTAACAAAAAAAGTATGAACTGCCAGATATCCAACTTCACCAATAGATCAACTCAGATTTTATAAATATATGTCTGTCTATCTATCTATCGCTGTGCCAACCTTAAAGCCCTGTGTAAATGCGAACTATTTTTATTATGAAGTGATGACAATAATGATGATGATGATGTCTGGGTCAGCCTTTCCCATTAGCCTGTAAGGTCTCTTAAGTAAAGAACTAAATTAACTCAACTATAATTTCATGCAAATTTATGTCTTATTTAAATTCTAGTGTTGCAAATAATGCTTTGCACATAGTAGGCATTTACTGAAGTGAATGGAACCTATTTACTTCTTCTGCATTAGACTGTGAGTTCCTTGAGGGCAAGAACTTTCTCTTGGCTTTCTTTGCATCCCCAGGACTTAACAAAGTGCCTGGCACATAGTAGGTGCTTATAAATCCTTACTGACTGACGGTACTGCTGTGGATGATTAATAGTAAGTAGTTTTGCCAAAAAGCAGTAACTTCAGCTGTTATAATTATGAGGCATGGTTGCTCTTGAAAAATCAGTGAATGGACAATTACTTAAGTGCTCACTATGTTTTAGGCACTGGAGATAAAGATAGGGAAAAAAAATAAAAATGGTCCCTTGTCTCATGGAGTTCACACTATGATTGGGGAGAGATAACACATATAAAGAAAGTTAAGTTGTAAGGTGTATGAAGGAAGGTAGTAAGGGGTCAGATGGTAAGGTCCAGAGACCCTTAGGTTATATAAGCTGATTCAGATGACGGTGGGGAGTAGGAAAGGGGAGAAAGTGTATCAAAGCATGGTAGATGGTGAAGGATGTAGAAGGGCAGGTGGTAAGTCTTGGTAGTCCTCCACTTCATCCAAAGGAATGGAACTGTTGGCTCCCATCTCATCCAAGCCCTGTGAGTAGTAAAGCAGCATAAGCTAAGGGAGAAGGGAAGGGGAAGGAGTCCCTGGTGCTGGCAAGTGTTTTCTCCACATGGAGACCCAGATGGGTTCTGGGACAGATGGGGCTAAGTGGGATGAGTGAAAGGCAAGGTAGTTAGTTATGGTGCCCTGAATGGTGACAACTGGCATTTGCAATAGGTTCTGGAACTGTCTGGGGCTAGGGGTGTTTTATTCAGTCTCTGCTTCAAGATTTCCACTCAAGAAGGAATTTACTATCTCCAAACATCAAGTCTAAACCTTTTTGTAATTTCTATCGACTGCTCTTAGTTTTGGCCACTGGAACCAAGCAAAATAAGTTCAATACTTCTACATGACGGCCCTTCAAATATTTGAAGGAAATGGTCATTAAATCTCTCTTCTTTCAAGGCTAAACATCTGATTCCTTCAACTGATTGTGCTCTCCAGGCAGCTCACCATTTTGTTCAATCTCCAGCTTGAACATGTCCTAGAAAACCTGAATATGATTTTAGACGTGGCCTTACCATGGAAGACAATTGTGAAACTTCTTTTGTCATCAATGTCACGCCTTGTTTAACACAGACTAGAGTGCGTTGCTTTTTTTTTATTGTCTTATACTGCTGAAATATCAACATACATTTCCTGAAATCCCCATGTTTTCAATAGAAAGTGTCATCTAGCCGTATCTCCTTAATCTTCTTTTTTGAATTTGATTTCTGAATCCAAGTGTAGAACTTCCCAATTTTGCCTATTAAGTTCTACCTACGTTGATTGTGATCTTGGTTCTAGCTTGCTGAGGTCTTTTTAAAATCCAGATTCTGCCATCTAACATGTTAGCTATCCCTCCTTGGATTAGTCTAGATGCAAATTTGACAAGTATGCCAATTATACCTTGTCGTATCAATGATAAAAATGATGAATGACACAGGCCAAGAACAGATTCCTGAAACGTTCCACTGAGAGAGTTCTCTCCCAAGTTGACACTGACTCATTAATGACAATTTCTTGGGTCTATTTAATCAACTAGTTATAAACCTACCTGTCATATCATCTAGCCCAGGGGTGGGGAACCTGTGGCCTCAAGGCCACATGTTGGCCTTTAGGTCCTCGAGTGCAGCCCTTTGACTGAATCCAAACTTTTCAGAAAGTCGTAAACATAAACATAACTTTACAAAAAGTTTTTAAATAATAAACATAACTTTCTAAGTTTTTGTTGTCTGCTGAATTTGCCTTTCAAAGATTCTCCAGCTCTGAATTTCTCAAAAGGAATGTTTGGAAGTCATCAATTCCGTTAACTTTTCCTACTAATTCTGCAGTATAAGTCATTTTTCTTTGCCCTTAAGATTGTATTCCAACCTCTTCTTTACTTTCTCATAGCTAATGTGTAGTTCTGGATGATTCTGACTCTAGTTCCACAATATGTATCTGTCCCTTCTTGGTTGCTTTTAACATTTTTCTTTGACCCGGGAGATACAGCTCAAAAGTCCCCATAAGCAAGTGACTTAACCTCTCAGTGCCTTACACAACCCTCTAAGACTCTTAAGTTGCATATCTCTTCTGTCTTTGTGCCTTTGCAATGGCTGTACCCTAGGCTAAAATGTTATCGTTCATCTCTGTTTCTCCTCTCTCCTTCTTGATCCTTGTTCAGGGGTCTTTCCTGTTCCTTCTAGCTTCTAGTGCCTTCCCCAGGAAGATGACCTTCCTATCTGTTCTCTCTATATGGAGCAAGGTATTTACATATTGTCTCCCCATTAGAATGTGAGCTTCTTGAGGGCAACAATTCAATTTTTGCCTTTCTTTGTATCCTCAGCACTTGGCATAGTGCCTAGCACACACTCTTCCTCACTAGAGTGCTTTCAGGCAAAACCTAGATCTCATGTATGTTATATAAAAGATTCTAGTTCAGGGGTGGACTGAACGAGGTAACATCTGAGATTCCTTCCAATTCTGAGATTCTGATATCTAGCCGCTGACATTATATTAGCTTACACAACAGCGCTTTTTAACCTTTCGTGTGTCATGAACCTCTTTGGCAGTCTAGTAGAGCCTCTGGACCCCTTCTCGGTGTAACTTTTTTTTTTTAATTCATAAGTGAACTAGGAAGTGCTAAATTTAAGTTAGAGGTTTAATGAAAATAAACATGTAATGTTTTTTTCCATCAAACTTCATGTACTCCCAGTAACTATGGACCCTGTTAACTTACATTCGGTCTCACTATGTTGCTCTTATCCATTTTCATTGATTGCTTTCCATGTTCACATTATCACACTGTTCCTCTTCATGCCATACTTTTTCTTAATGCTGCCATTCCCAGTCAGTCAAGAAGCATGTATTTAGTAAGGGCTTACTGTGTGCTTTTTAAATATCTCTAAACGTGAGGAAGCTTTTCCTTTCATCAAGCCTAAATTCACCTCTTTGCAGCTTCCATTCATTGCTTCTAGGTCTGCCCTCTGAGATCAAGTTGAGCAATAACAATGCTACTGAATGATCTCATTTGATAATTCTGTTAGGAGAGAATTCTTTGCTTTCAGTTACAATCCATTTCTGGATATGTAAAGCATATCCTTTTATATCTGCAGAATGCATGAGACAATCTGGGGTACAGTACAGAGAGCTCTGGATTAGGGGTTAGAAAATCTGGGTTCTAAACCCAGTTCTGATACTGTGACCAAAGAAAAGGAGGTCACTTAATCTCTCTGTTTCATCTGCACAACAGTGAAAAAAATTTAAAATTATTTCCTTTAAATGGTGTGATGAAAGCAACTTGTGAACATTAAAACATCCTATAAGTATGAATTATTATTTGAAGTAGAATTGATACAAGGTATAATCCAGATTGCGTTTGTGCTATATCTTAATTAAAAATGTCCTATGTTCATCTGTTTAGACAACGGTGGAAACCATTCAGTGGTAATTTAAACTACTAATGTCTCCCCTGATTAAAACCATAAGCTAATTATTTGAAAACTCATATATATAAAAACTTCACTCCCTGAAGCAGAGCTATAAGTAACTTCACAGAATTGAATCACACACAAAACATAAAAACAATAAAAAGCATTACCAAAAACCAATCTATGTAAGACTTACTCTGCTTAAATTGCCTTCTCTCTGACTTTTTCTCTAAAACAATATACATATCTCATAGCATTTCTGCAAAAAAAGGCATCTGTAAACCTGAAGATGACATATAAATGCAAGCTTTTATTATATAAAAATATTACTAATATATTTCATAACATTTTTTTTTTCTACTGATAAAGGATACTTACTGGTTTTGGTTTCTCTCTTGAGTTACATTTTTTCAAATGTTTTTCAAGCTGATCTTCATATACTGTGCTAAATTTAAAAAAATAATTATTTTAAAATACAAATCTGTAGGAGTTATATTTAAAATACAGAAAATTATTTAAGTTTATTTAGCCCATACTTACTGTTTTGGATCTAGGGGACAGAGTATTCTTTTCCTGGTATTTTCTTCCTGGGTTAAAAATAATTTCGCTTAAATTTATTTAGCTTAAATATTAAGCTTACTCTTCTCTGACCATGTCTTTTCAATTTTTTTCCTTACTTTTCTACCCTCACTAAACCTTCTAGTAACTTTATCTCTCTTTTCCCAGGCCATCAGCCCTGCTTCACTTCACTTTCCTACCTTCATAACCTTGTCTAATTTCAACTAAACACTGTCTTCCACTTTTGAATCCTTTATCTCTCTGGCATATGACACCCTATCGCTCAGCAGATTACCTTACTTCCTGATTTACTGAAAATATCAAGGCCATCCAAAATAAGTTCTGTCATCTCCCCTACACATTCCAAAAACATCTATAAATCTTCTTTACTGTCTTCTTCTGTTTTGCTTCAGTACCAACCTTGGTATGATAGGGGTGATCCTACCTCCTCTCATCACTCCCAGAACTTGCCCCAAAAATCAACCCCATCCCTTGTGGCTGAACCCTTTCTTTCTGCCTACAAACATGCCTAGGTCTCCCTTATCTTTTGAAAGAACCTTCACTTTACCCTAAAACTCCTTCAAGATATCATCCTGTATCTTTCTTTCCTTCCACTGCTCGGCTAGATTCACCTCCTATTATTGCCTCTCACTACCTACTCATATTTTAACCTTTACTTTGGCTTCCAATTCCATCACTCCATTGAAACAGCTTTCTCCAAAGCCACTAACAATGTCTTAGCTGATAAAGCTCAGTATTCATTTTTCCTGAAGTCTCCTCTGTAGCATTTAACACTGTTCACCACCTCCCTCCTCTTGGATGTTTCCTGTTAGATTTTATGATACTATTTTTTTCCTACCTATTCTACTCCTCCCACTCTGGCTCATTATCCGGTTCTCACCCTCTGTATGTGAGATTCCCACAAGGCTATGTCCTGGGCTCCCTCCTTTTTTGTAATCTTGGTGATTTCACCAGTATACTAGGGATGTTAACATCATTATATAGTTTTTCCTGAACCAGTTCTACATCACCAACTGCCTTATAAAAGCCTCTACCAGGAAGTCCCATGGCATCCCAAAGTCAACCTATCTAGAATGGAATTCATAAATTTCTCTCCCTAAACCTTTCTTTCCTTCAAAGGTCCCTATTTTCTCCTAATCACTCAGTTTCATAATAGTAAAGTCATCTTTACCCTTCCCTTGTTCTTAACACCAGCCAACATCCAATTAATGGCTGTCTTGTTGATTTTACCTCTGGAATCTTTCATTTCCCTCTCTACACTCACATCTCCATTACTTTTGTACAAGCTCTCGTTATCATTTTTCTGAATGATTGTTTTAACTTAATTGGACTTAATTAGCCTCAACCCTCCTTAATTCACTCTCCATGTTGTTGTTCAGTCATTTTCAGTTGTGTCTGACTCTTCTTGACCCCATTTTGGGGTTTTCTTGGCAGAGATACTTGAGTGGTTTGACTGGTTTGTCATTTCCTTCACCAGATCATTTTACAGATGAGAAACTGATGTGAATAGGGCTAAGTGACTTGTCCAGGGTCATACAGCTAGTGCCTGAGGCCAGATTTGAACTCAGGAAAGATGGGTCTTCCAAACTTCAAGCCCAGTACTCTATTCCCTTTGCCACCTAGTTGCTCCACAAACCTCCTCCATATAGCTTCCAAAAATTCTTCTTAATGACAGGTTTAACTATGACATTCCCTGGTTCAAAACCTGTGACTCCATATTGCCCCTCAAGAAAAACACAGAAACTCACACTGGCATTCAGAGACCTTCACAATCTTGTTCAAACGTACCTTTCTAGCTTTTATTCGTATTATTTCCTTTCTCATACTCTTCTAATCAAACTGATATCTTAGCTGCTCCCCCAAATCTGATACTTCAACTTTTACCTCCCTGTGTTTGCATACAGTACCCTACTTTCGTGGAAAGCACACCTATTTCATTTCTGCTTCTCTGAGTTGTCTTCTTATAATATTCTGATCAGGCGCCAATTCATTTGTGAAGCTTTTCTGCATCTTCCTACTGGTTAATGCTGTCCCTATTCCATTTCTGGCTGACTCCTCTGAATTTAGGCCAGGTCCTTGTACACAGTAGTCAGTCGATCAAAATGCTGAATTTTTTTAAATTGAAATTATGCTAAAAATTATTATAGTGGGGGGAAGTTGATCAGGAGACTCCTGATCAACTGATTTCTCAATCAAGCTTATTAAATTAGGAGAGTAATGGGTAGTTAACAAAGACAATAAGGTACTAAAGTCTTAACTGAAATGCAAATCAGTATACACATTTTATATACTCTTTACAAAGTGTAAAGGAGTGATCTACAATCAAGCTTGGTGGAATTACAGGGAAGCTAGTCATTCATTGGCTAGAAAAGACACTCTCTAGGGACCCAGTTAAAGCAGAAGGGGAGTGGGCCTGAGGCATGGTGTAAAATTTATGAGGAGAGAAGGCAGACAGCTATAGAAGAACCCAGCTCAATAGAATTGTATTTGGCTTCTGGAAGGAAAGTATTTTTCTTTCCTCCCTCACCTCCCACTTCCCATTGGTTATGGTGTCTTGCAGTGGAGATACTGGCCCAGAAGAAGGAATTACATCCAGGAGGGAATTAACCTAGTGTGTCAAGACAAAATGGGAGCTTTGTGAGTTATAGAATTGGCTCTGGTCATTGGGAGTTAAACTGCAGTAATGAATAGGCCCAGGGAGCTCAGCTAAATGACTTGCCTGGTAGAGATACTAAATCTAGGGGGAACAGCATGAGGAGGACAAACGCTTAACTAGACCAACAATATGTGGAGGAGGTCTGTAACAAGAGACAACACAGTTTTTGAGGGAACTGAAAGACTGATCAGTTAGTCAATAAACATTTATTAAGTGCCAGGCACTGTACGAAGCACTAGGAATACAAAAAGAGGCAAAAGACCGTCTGCCCTTAAAGAGCTCACGATATAATGGGATTGATCTTCAAGGTATTTTGAAAGAGAAGTGGAAACTAAGGATGTAGGAGCACAACATGACACAGTAAATATCAAGAACTACCAACTTATGTTTATCCATCTATTCAAAATTTTTATGAGAAAAATCTACATACTCATCAAAGGTATCCTTGTGGAAAATACTAGAACGTAACAGATAGACCTTCTTAAGCAATATTCCATAGTAGAGCACATCTTTACAGTCAGTCACACGGTTATTATATAGATAATACCAGACTCCACTGTGCCTGAGTATGAAAAAAGATTTGATTTGGAAGAGCAAAATACTGCCTTATGAACTCTCATTTAATGTTTTCTCTCATACATATGTCACAATCATATAAGATATTCCAAAAGGTGTAACAAAAGAGATAATGTTTTCAATGACTGTGATGATTAATACCAAAAAGGGTATTAAACAGAGAGATGTGTGCTTGCTGAAGGTATTCACCACTGTCATGGAAGAGAGCCAGCAGACTCCAAGCTGAATAGGGTTTCCACATAGATGGATTCTCTTGTGAGTGTCATCAAGAGTCTCTTAAATGAGCCCCAGAATCACTTAAAAAAAGTTTGATCTCACTATCCATACAGGAAAAACCAAGTGGTAGGAGGGCCAGAACTCTGAGGTACTCAGTTGGAAAAGCAGAAACTATCCTCACAGATACTAAATTTCTTTACCATTCTTCAGTATTTTAGAGCTAGCTTTTCCCCTTCATGCCTTAAGTCATATTTGCTCACATTTCTTTATATTTTAACAATAACTTACCATATTATGGAATTTTGAAAAATCATTTGCCTCATTCTTAAAAGCAGATGAACTGTGCTTTTTCTCTTTCTCATGATTCCACTAGCCTTTACCTAGTGAGTTTTTAGTGCTAAGTTGCTCTTCATTGGCAAATGTTTCTTAATTTTTTTTTCTTGGATAGTAGTAGCCTTTTATTAAAAAAATATCTACTCACCTGTGTTCAACAACATCTAGGAAGACACCCTAATAAAAAGGCCAAACAAAGGATTCCCTATGGTTGGTTCCTAGTCATAGACAAAATTACCCTAATTACATTGAGTCTTATTCAAAGAAAGCTACAACTACTATCCACACTTGAGAAAGTATACAAAAACTCATACTGTTGAGATTTTGATATGCAGAATGAGCAGCCTATAAAGGATACTCTTAAATAGGCTAGACAGATAGACTGGGCCCAAAATTGAGTTTAAATCAATAATCACCTGTTAAATGCCTGCTATGTGCCAAGCACTATGCTAGAAGCTGGTGATAAAAAGAAAAATGAAAATATGCCTTCAGAGAGCTTAAATTCTATTGGACAGAAACATTTTTCAAATCTTTTTTCATTCATTCGTTCAGTAGGTATCAAGTGGGCCAGAGTGGCTAGCTAATTTTCTTGGATGCTTTGAAGCCAGTCACTGGAGCATCAGACAGAATTAGTGACTAAGCCCTGTAGAACACGGAGGGGGAGGGGGCTATCTTAAACACATTACTTCAATTTCACTTCATCACTCCTGTGAGGTAACATAGGTATTATCTGCATTTTTCAGAAAAGGAAACAGACTCGGGGAGGTTAAGTGATCTGAACAAAAGTCAGTACTAGGGATGAGATTTAAGTTCAGCACTCTTATCTATTACGTCAGGTTTATCTTTGTGGCTAAGAAACATGAATCATTGCCTCTAACACCAGATATAAAGTCCTTTGTTTCACATTTAAAGCTCTTCACAACTTGACCCCTTCTAACCTTTTCAGTATTCCTACATCGTACTCCCCTTTCAAACGGTCGATAGATCCAAGCTGTATCGGACTATTAGAAAGTTACAGGGACACGACCCTTCCACCTCCAGTCTGTGCTTTTGCATTAGAACGTCCCCCAAAGTCTGAATCCTGTCCTTCCTTACCTCTCTGCCTTAGTTTCTCTTGCTTTCTTCACGAGTCAGCTCAAATTCCACCTTCTACAACGGGCCTTTCTCGGTGCCCTCCTCCCCCAGCTGAGACTACATTGCATTAATTCTCTTCAGAAATACCAAGTTATCTTATTGTCTTTCCCAGTATCCACGGATGGAAGGCTGGGCCGGGAGTCAGGAAGACCTAAATTCAAATCGAGCCTCAGACACTAACCAGCTGTGTGACCTTAGGAGAGTCAATGAACTTGTTTGCCCCAGTTTCCTCAATTGTATAATGAGACAACGATATCACTCATTTCCTAGGATTGCTGTGAGGATCCATCAATCAACATTTATTAAGCGTTTCCTCTGTGCCAGGAACTGTACTAAGCGCGGAAGATACAAAGTCGCTGCCCTCGAGGGGCTTCCATTCTAATGGAGAAGACAACATACGAACCAATATATACAGGGTGAGTTATATACGGGATAGACAGGAAGTAAGGAGCAGAAGGAAAGCTCCGGAATGAAGAGGAGGTGGGAAAGGCCTTCTGTAAAAAGTGGGATTTTTGGTTGAGCTATAAAGGCAGCCTGGGAGATGAACAGGCGGAGCAGAGGAGAGAGGGCTTCAAATGAATAAAGCACCTAGTACAGGGCCTGGTACATAGTAGGCGCTACATAAATGTTGGCTGGTCTTGTTATTATTGTTAACACATTGCCAATAAACAGTTCGGCCTCTCAAGTAGGGCAGGGTTTCCCTACTTCCGCGCCCGTTCCCGCGGCTCCCGCGTGCTCCCCGCAGAACCGTTTCCCTGACGCCGGCACCATCCGACAGAAGCGATTCTTCCTTTCCACAAAGTAACTGCATCTACCCTCGATCGGAACCCGGCTCGCCGCCGGTATCGGCAGGGAAGCAGCCATCTCCGGGGCTTCCGGAACCCCACAAGATCGGGCTCTGAGTCTTTACCAGCAGGGCGGCGCGACCGGAAGCCTCGTACACCTCCCAACCGGAAGGGGGCTACGGTGCCCTTTGAGGGCCAAAAGCGGCGGTCGCTTTCTTCTTCTTCCCCGCCCTCTCCCCGCCCCTCTCCGCGGGAGCCCAGCGCCAAACTCAAACAGTGCGGAGCGAGCTTGGGGCTCCTCGGGCAGCGGCGGCCTCGCGGGACTGGGCGGGGACGGGCCGTTCTGAGGCTGGACCGGCGGTCCACCATGAGTCAGGTTCTGTTTCAGCAGCTGGTCCCGCTGCAGGTGAAGTGCAAGGACTGCGAGGAGAGGTGAGGGGGTGTTCTTCTCCTCTCCCTCGGGCCCGGCGAGGTTGAGGCCGTTGGGGGCCGGCGCTCAGGTTGCAAGATGGCGGCCGGGAGGACTCTCCTCGGCGTCTGGAGGAGTCCGGGGCTGGGTCCGTATGGGGGGAAGCTTTGTCCGACGGGGTTCCCACTCCTGAGGCAGGGCGGTCGTCGAGGCTCTGATCCGGGGGGTCCCCTCTAGGGACCAACTAAGAGAAAAAACTACTAGTAGCTAAAGATGCCTGATTTACGAAGCGCTTTAACGTTAGCCGAGCGGCATCATCTCATTGAGCCTCCCAGCTTCCCGGTGAGGGAGCCGGGCTCTGCTTTATTGGCTCCTCTATCCCGGTTTTACGGAGGAGGCCACCGAGGCCCTGGCGGAGAGAGTGACTTGCCCTGGGGTTAGAAGTGTCGGGGGGTAGGATTTGAACTCGGGTCTCGCGCTCCACTAGCTCGTCTCCTCCAACTAAGGATGGATCCGAATCGGTTGGAAGCTGGTAAAAGCAGCAGCTCCTCCGGCCAGTTCTGTTTGTTTTTTTTAAATGCCACCTAGTGCCTCCTTCGGTTGCTCTTTACTGTGGCTGGTGATAAACAGTTTTAACTGAAAGGCAAACAAGAGTGTTGAACCCAAAACCTGAGGGGCTTCCGAGAAGGGAGATAGGTTAACGTGATAGGAATATAGGGGGAAAAATGTATATTTTTAAAAATGTATCCAAGAGTGCGGAAACATGTTACATACTACAGAATTAGATCTGGTCTAGGTAGATGGTAAGCTCCTGCATGGAACATCATAAATTCTCTGAAATTAGTTTGTTTTTTAAAATCTTTGTAGCCTCAGCGCACAAAGGCTGCTCTGTGTGCCAGGCCTGTTGATTGATCGATTGGATCACTCGTCCTTTGGGATCTCCACGTCAAAGGGAGCTAGGAAATAATAGGTTTAATGCCAAAATGATGCAGTTCTCTCTCCTACAAGGGCAGCGAGGTAAAGTGTAAGGCACACCTGTTCTGCCCTCAGGAGAGAGCTATGTTTGAATCTCATCTCCGACCCAAGCTGCGTCCCCCTGGACCAGTCACTTTTCGTCTTTGATTCATCTGTAAAATGGAGATAATGGTGGCCTCGCCGGTGTCTGTGACAGAATGCTTTGAAAAAAAATCTGGAAGCTAGATGTAGGTTGGAATTAGTGCTATTATGTTCACAAACTGATGGTCAACCCTGAGCAAGAAGAAAGAAGAGTTAGACCTGAGCCAACTTTCAGATACAATGTAACTGAAGGTATTTTTAAATGGAGTCTTGAATTGAATAAGTATTGAAAAAGAAGTTATAATTGTATCCTTTTGGGTTAGAAAAACCCTGTAAATTTGAGGTGAGGTTGTTGGTCAAGTCAAAATCCGTGGGTATTCCGGTAAAGTGATGCTAATTCTTAGGATCATAGAAATTTGAACCTGTTTGGCATGATGAATAGAGGGCTGGACTTGGAGTCCGAAAGACTAGAATTCAGACTGCCTCACATATTCATGATCCTGAAGTCACTTAACCTTTTAGTCCCAGTTTCTCCACCCATAAAATGAGTAGTGAGTTCCTGTGTTAAAGTTCTATACAAACATTATAATACCATACTGAATAAATGTGAGCTAAGTGATCCACCTTTTATACAGCTTAAGGGAAGGGAAGGAATCTTCTGTTCCTGTTCCAATGTTTTTCTCCCCAAACCACCCTGTTTGGAGGAGATAAGATTATTTAACAAAGAATTTTTTTTTTGCTAAATATTAGGAGATTTAGCCATATATAATACAGAGCACTTTTTGTACAGTTGTGCATTGTTCAGAATGTGAAATATTATATACCATCAGTCATTATAAATACCATAGCACTCTGCTGTGAAGACAGTATAGTTTATATAGCTTTCAGGATTGTTTCCACTGAAAACACTGGGGCTTGACTACACATTTCTAGGGATTCTTTTAATTATGGTCACCAGGCTTAATTTGTTTTGGTTTCATTTCCCTAATACTGAGCACAAGGGACTAGATTTTGGGGACATGAAAAACAATGTGCTTAACTTGTTTGGGGGAAAGAGAATACTATGATACTCCTAGAATAATATGAAAAGTAGCTTATGACAGGACATGATAAATTTGCTTTAAATCTAAGAGCTAACTAACTCCAAAATTTATGAAGTAGGTGAATTTTTCAGCTTTTAAGGAAAGGAAAAAAGGACAGTGTATTGGAGAAAATTGGTTCCTAACTTTAAGAGGAGACCCAGATTAAAGTTAATACATCTGTATAGGGGTGTTTCTCCAAGGTTTAGTCATTCAACAAGAATTTAAACATCGGAAATATGTTTTGTATGACTGCACGTGTATAACCTATATTGAATTGCTTGCCTTCTCAATGAGGGAGGGAAAGAGAGGGAGAGAATTTGGAACTCAAAATTTAAAAAAAAAACATGTTTTACAAGTAATTGATAGGAAAATAAAATACTTTTTAAAAAAGGATTTAAGTACTGGGATACAAAAAAAGGGCAAAAATAGAGTCTCTGCTCTCAAGGAGCTCACATTCTAATTGGGGGTTGGTTGGTTGTTATCGTGGTCCATCATTCTCAAAGAGGACCAAAATGACATCACTATGCTAAAGTCAAGTTTCAGTGGGTGTGTCCGACTGTGGCTGATCAAGACCAGTAAGAACTCGGAATGCTGTACCACAGATTGGGCACAGATAGTCCAAGTGAACATTTGGGGTAGATTCTCTAAATCTGCACATCCTTGGTTTCCTTTGAACTGTTTCACTTCTGCTTTGCTCATAGAGCACAGCACTTTCTCTGATGAGGGCATGCCATGCTGAGCGGTCCTATGCCAGTGTCTCTCATGTCACAATCGATTCCCAAGTTCTTAAGAGAGACCTTGAGAGTGTTCTTGCAGGGCTTATTCTGACCACTGTGTGAGTGCTTGTCCTGTGTGAGTTCTCTGTAAAATAATCTTTTTGGCAAGCATACATTTTGCATTCAAACAATGTGGCCAGCCCATCGGAGTTATGCTCTCTGAAGTAGCATTTGAATGCTTCGCGGTTTAGTTCAAGAAAGGATCTCAGTGTCTGGTATCTTATCCTGCCAGGTGATCTTCAGAATCTTCCTAGGACAATTCAAATGGAAGTGATTCAGTTTCCTGGCATGGCGTTGGTAGACTGTTCACGTTTCATAGGCATACAACAATGAGGTCAGCACAAGAGCTCTAGACCTTCAGTTTGGTAGTCAGTCTAATACCTCTTCTCTCCCATATTTTCCTTCTGAGTTGCCCAGATGCTGAGCTAGTTCTGGCAATGCTTGCATCAACCTCATTATCAGTGTGTACATCCCTGGAAAGTATACTACCAAGGTTAGCAAACCTATCCACAGCATTCAGAACTTATCCATTTGCTGTAACTGATAGTTCCACATATGGATAATTTGGTGGTGGCTGATGGAGCACCTGTGTTTTCTTGGTGTTAAAGTCAAGCCAAAATTAGCACAAGCAGCAGAGAATTGATCCATACTTCATTGCATCTCAGCTTCAGAGGCTGCATTGAGTGCACAATCATCTGCAAACAAAATCATGCACCATCACTCCCTCCACTTTGGTCTTGGCTTGTAGCCTTTTCAGATTGAAGAATTTATCATCACTGTGGTAGCTGACCTTGATGCCGTGTTCATCCTCATTGAAAGCATTTGACAGCATGGCTGAAAACATGCCAAAAAGCATGGGAGCAAGCACAGAATCTTGTTTCACTCCATTGTTGACTGGGAAAGCACGAGAGCATTGTCCATTATCCAGAACCCCAGGGGAGCATGCCATCATGAAATTGTGGTACAATGCTGATGAACTTCTCTGGGCAACCAAATTTTGACATAATTTTCCATAAGCCTTTGTGACTGATAATATCAAAGGCCTTGGTCAGATCTACACATGTCGTGTACAGATCTCTGTTCTGTTCCTGGCATTTCTCCTGAAGTTGTCAGGCAGCAGACGCCACGTCGACTATTCTTCAGCCCTTTCTGAAGCCACACTGGCTCTCAGGTTGATATCAGACCATCTTCCTGGTGAAAGATCAGCCTGTTAAGGATGACTCTGGCAAGAATCTTGCCTGCATTGACTAAGAGAGGAACACCCCCCACACACACACCATGGTCACAGGACAGTCTGTTTCCTTTACCTTTATAAAGATGGACAATGGAGGCATCCTTGAACTCCTGGGGGATAACCTCCTCTTGCCGTATAACCTGGAAAATTTCAGTCAGCTTTTGTATGAGTGAAGGACCTCCTACCTTGTAATCATGTTTTTTCTGGAGTGGCCACAGTGAATGGGGAGTGCTGTGAAGCTGGTGTAGGTTTCGCAATCAAAACTAATCTAGTCAACAAGCTTGCATGCCTACCGAAAGGAATGAACGACAGGCTTATGACAATGTGATTGCTGCTTGCAGGAAAGTGTCATGCCACCATCATCAATACCTGTTCTCCCACCATGATGAACTCTGATGAGGTCAAGGAAAAATTTTATGAAGACCTAGAGTCCCTTATGACTTGGAGAAGATATTATACAAAGGACTATGTACACACAAAATAGAGACGGTGCAAATGTATGGTAATCTCAAAGGGAAGGCACTAACCTTTGCTGGAACCTGGAAAGGTCTTCTATAAAAGGTGGGATTTGAGCTGAATCTTGGAGGAAGCAAGTAGGTGGAAGTGAGGAGAAAGAGCATTCCAGGCATGGGAGTCAGAAAGGCACAGAGTATTGTGTTCCAGGAAGA
Source organism: Phalanger gymnotis (assembly GCA_028646595.1). NCBI lineage: Eukaryota > Metazoa > Chordata > Mammalia > Diprotodontia > Phalangeridae > Phalanger > Phalanger gymnotis. Next base: position 65,284,027 of record CM053627.1, read on the forward strand.
ACAAAAAGGCAGGTGTTTTTGCCTGGACCTCTCTCCTCCTCATCTATGTCTTTTGGCTTTGATGGCTTCCTTTAGGTCTCAGCCAAAGTCCTACCTTCTTCCCCCTGAGATTATGTCCAGTTTATTCTGTATATGTCTTCTGCGTACATAGTTGTGGGGTTTTTTGCACATTGTCTCCTCTATTACATTGTGAGCTCCTTAAGAACAGGGACTTACTATTTTTCTTTGTATCCTCAGTTCTCAATACAATGCCTGGCACATAATAGGCAGTGTTATACATGAAAATATAATACATGAAAAAACTAAGGTAGCTCAGACAACCAACTTGCGCAAGATGAGACATCATGTTACAGATCCGGAGTTAGAATTTCAATCCTGACTGCCAAATGTGCTTTACTTTACAGATAATTTCTATTGTAAATCAGATTATATTCGGATCTCCTAAGTAAACAGTACCTACTCATCTGGAACATTGTTTTTACTTATTTTTAAAATTTATTTTCAGTTCCAAAGTCTCCCTGCCCCCTTCACTGTCCATTGTGAAAGCAAGAAATATGATACACATTATACATATGAAGTCATGCAAAACGTTTTTCCACATTAGCTATGTTGCAAAAAAAGCAAGAAAAATAATGTGAAAAAAATACTTAAATCTGCATTCAATTTGTCAGAAAAAAAGTTTTAAACGTCCTCATAGAAAAAAAGTTATTTTTTTTTCATTTAGACAGATCTTAGCTTTGTTGTGATGTTTATTTTTCAACTCCTTGCTTTTATATAATAATCTGATTTAGCTGTTTCTTCTCAATTCATTTCATCTTTATAATGTGCCACTAGTACATGCAATCGCTAGCATTCATACCCCTCTTAAGATTTGTAAAGTACATTTACATATTTCATTTCATGTTATCCTCATAACAACCTTGTGAGGTATATGCAGTGATTCCCAATTTTACAAATGGAGAAACTGAGGCAAACTGCAAATGTGACTTGCCTAGGGTCATACAGTTAGTAAATATCTAGCAGGATTCACCCACCATGGTGTGCTCTTATCAGAGAAGGTGCTGTGCTCTATGAGCAAAGCAGAATTGAAGTAGCTCACAAGAAACAAATTTAGAGAATCCACCCCAAATGTTCACATGGACTGTTTGTGCCTGACCTGTGGTAGAGCATTCTGAGCTTATATTGGTTTGATCAGCCATGGTCAGACACGCTGTAACCTGACTCTAACATAGTGATATCATTTCAGTCCTCTTCGAGAATGAAGGACAACAACCAACCAACCTTCTAGCAGGATTCAAACTAGGTCTTCCTGACTACAAGTCCAGCACTCTGTGCCCTAAATTATATTTATGTTCTGACAGTGCACAGAGAATAGTTGCTTTCAGGTTACCTGTGTTCACAATATGTTTATGTGCATACACGTATACGACCCATTCATGTACATGTGTGCAGTATGTCTGTTATCTAAATCGTAAGGGGGAAGCATGTGAGTTAGATTTACTTTATGTAGATCAGCAAATACTTTCTATCTAGTCAGAGAAAGTTCCCAAGAAGAAGAGAGCTGAGATTTAATTGGCAGATTTTGCTGCTCATAGAGAGCCATGTGGGCCATCAGCCTTACATTATTTCATTTCAGATTTTGTTGGAATGGAGTTGAGTTAGGGGAGGTTTGTAGGTGAGGATACTGAGGCCTAGAGAGGTTAAACAATTTTCTCAGTTCACTCAGGCAATGCCAAAACTCGAATTCTCCCTCTTTTGTTGTTTTCCCTTCCTATATAGCCTGTTAGAAATTTCTGCCTAGTACAAATAGCAGCATTTAATAATTTTGAGTGTTTTTAACAGTTATGTATCTGTTTTTAAACAGAAGAGTAAATGTTAGAGTGAGCATTGAACTCCAAGCAGTTTCTAATCCAGTTCATCGAAAGGTTGGTGTTTCTCACTCATTTAATGATAACTTATATACTGGACAGCTAACTCATTAATTTCTTGTGTGTATTGAACTCTTTGTAACCATTCTGGTTTTTTAAATTTTGGCCTTTTTATATCTGTTGGTTATAGAAATTACTTAGGATTCAGGGGTGTGGAACCTGCAGCCTCGAGGCCACAAGTTCCCCACCACTGACTCAGGTATTTAGTAGAGATTATGCAGTATCTGTATAAAGCATTCAAGTTGAGGGGCTTAGTGAAGGGGAAAGGGTTACCTAAAAAAGGATTGGTTTCCACTTATAGCTTGTTAGTATAGAAATATAGTTCTATTTTATAAAATAGAATTCTAGAGAACAAACACAATAGTGTAGATGTGAGAATCAGACAAAAAGTACTGCAGAGGAAAATATTTCAGTTTGGGGATGTTTTTCCTTTTGGAAAAGTAGTAATTAAGAGGATTGAAGAATAATATTTAAGAGAGCAAGGAAACCGCAGTTACTGACACCTGCTAGCCTCATTTGAACTAGAAAAATTTGAAAACCAAGCAGTGGCAAGGTCATAGAATATAGATTAAGGAATATAATCCTGCTCCTACACTTTGGATTACATAGATGTAGTCCTTGTATATGAGCGAGTACATTTTTGTCCACATATTCTTTATCACACAGAAGTTCAATTTAGTCTACCCATCATAGCTAAGACTTTTAAAGGCAATATCCAAAGGCTCCTCTACCAAAAATTTATTGATTCTGAATTTGTAGGGGCTTGAATCTAGGAATGAGACTGGAGCTGAGCCAAGAAGCTGCTTTAGGAAAGGTGGTTGAAGTTTTAGGCTTGATCTTTCATATACCTAGTAAAGTTTCATGAGGTTAGAACAAAGACTAATTTAGGTTACAGGACTTTATCTGATGTTTTTATACTTCCTGCTTTCCCCTTTATTCATAAGTAACTATATGCAACATAAGTAATTGGTATTAAGGATACTAAGGACAAAGCACCCCTCTTGCTAACTGGTTCCCTAATATTATAACCCCAGGACTACATACATACAAGGTCCTCAGAACCTTTCAGCAGCAGTACTTCATAGCATTTTGGTCCAGCCTGAGAAAGGACTTAAATAACATTGACTTAGGTACCAGGTATTCTAAGGAATAGTAAAGTTCAAATAGTCATGAATAAATTTTATTTTTCAAAACTTTTGCTCCATGCTGGCATCTTCTGTCATATCTTTCTCAGTCTCTGCTCTAACCTTATCTCTCTACTTTCTTTCCTTTTAGTAACATTCTCTTCTAACTCTTCCATCCATACCTACCGTGCTAAGACTGGTTACTACAATGGTCAGTCCTCCATGCTGTAATTTTGAACTGCCTACAAAACAAACTTAAATCTCATAGTAAGAGACCATTGACTTGGGAATAGAGACAGACAGATGGGTCTCAAATGCCACTTTACTAGCCACCTGGAGCTAAACAGAATTGGTTCATGTGCAACCCTAACAACCTGATATCTGATGGCCTTGTTAGAGAAAAGTTCCTTTTTTTTTTCCTTCCCTTTTCTGAGGGGAATTTGTTGTCAGTCGTCTTGATTTCTTTGCTTAAAAGAGGACTGACAAAATCTTGAGTTCAGAAACTTAACCTTAAGCAAGAAAACTAACCTCTAGCCCTCACTTTCCTTTTCTCTAAAATGAGGTTGTACAGCATGGGGTCTAAAGTCTGTTATTGCTCTAAATCTTAAATATTCCCTTTAAGTTAGAATTAGCCAAGTATGATACAGTTAGGAATAAAAACATATGTGTGTAAAGATATGGTATCTTGCCACTAAGCTGTACCTGTGTATTCTTGAACCTCTCCTATAATTCTTTCACTCTTATATGGCTGTCAGATTAGATTGGCCATCCTACTCTAGGCTGGAATAAAGATTAAGTTAAAAAAATAGAATTATCAAAAGCCTTGAATAACATAAGTGATGAACTAGACCAAAAGTGATAGTTGTGATACCTTGATGTTGGATCTGTCATAAGAGTTTTTGAGTTTCTTTTATTAGCTTTAAGTGAAGGCTGTCATATTCCTATATACTTTTTATTTATTTATTCTTTTGGAGGGGGGAATGCAGGGCAGTTGGGGTTAAGTGACTTGCCCAAGTCACACAGCTAGCAAGTGTGTCAAGTGTCTTAGGCTGGCTTTGAACTCAGTTGCTACTAACTCCAGGGCTGGTGCTTTGCACACTATACCAACTAGCTGCCCCAAGGCTCTCATATTCTTGAAATAAGAAGCCAAAGAGAGAAAAAAGGAATTTATTACACCCACAATTTTAGTCAGTGCTTCCCAAGTGCTATAACTTGTATTTGTGGAAAGATTCCCAACCTGCTCTGACCTTGTGGTTATCTTTTGGCATATACATCTTCCCTCTCAATTAGCCTATTATAAATGCTCCAGATGTAACCTTGAAGTGTTACTCTCACAAGACTAGCTTTGAAAAGTAATTCCTTTAAGTTTATATATAAAATTTTGTTTCTTGTTCCCCTGGGTAATAAGTGAGATTCTGTCTCCCTTGTGAAGGCTGTAAGCAAAAATGATTTCTCTGGCTCTGATGTAGTTGAAAACAATGTAAGTCTTGTTAGAACCCTTACAGGTTATTTTTCTAAGCTCTCAACTTATGTTTGAGCCACAATAAAGACATAGATTTTAATCTCTAGGTTTCTGCATCTGTTATTTATATCATTCAGCAGTAATTGTCATGAGAACTCAATGAGAATATTTTTCCCATATCAGATGATTTTACTTCTAAGAAAGAAGCAGTTAACTAAATTTGTAATATCTGTATGCATTTAAATACTTAAAACAAATATTTCTCTTAGGATTTAGTCATTCAGTTGACTGATGATGCTGATCCATTTTTTCTGTATAACCTTGTTATATCTGAGGAAGATTTTCAGAGGTAAGTTGATGACTTAAGAGTTTTCTTTGTTTAATCTAATTAAATTTGAATGTATGCTCCAGTTTCTTAATGTTTTATGGGTACATTGATAATCTTTTTGAAACTTTTAATAAATTGGAATTTTCTATGTAATTTGGGGAAATTCTGGTGTTTATAAACCAATTCTATTAGGAATATTTCCAAGTTTATGAGAGCATATATTCTTAGAGTATATCAGTATTCTATTAAAAATAGAAAAGCTTCAGCTTGAGTTAAATTGATCCTGATGACATTGAATACTATTGATTAATATTGCTGATTACTAAGACAAAATGTTAAAATTGCAACATCCAGATTTTAAAATTTGCCTTTTCTTATCTCTGATTTCATATATATGTAGTTTAAAACTGCAGCAAGGCCTTCTGGTAGACTTCTCAGCTTTTCCACAAAAATTTATAGATCTACTACAGCAATGTACACAGGAACAAGGCAAAGAAATTCCACGGTAAGTCTCCAGGGAACACTGTGTTACTAAGCAATCTTAGATTAAATTTTATTTTGAAAGACATTTCATATAGCCAAGGTTTCTCCATTTGTTATGTATACCTCTGTCTTTTTTTTTTAATTTAGCCTTTATTAAACCTAAAATTTCAAATTGTCTTTATTAAAATCAATAGTAGTATATTTCCTTGAGTTCCCAAATCTGGATAAAATCATCAAAATTATTTTAACAAAAGTTTTATCTTAGGTATGTGTTGAGTTATTTGGTTTCGTTTTTTTTTTTTTTTTTGATGAAGGATGGAAGCACTTATATGGAAAGGAAAAGAATTTAGATAGGGTCTGTTGTCAAAAATTCTTTTTAGAATATTTTTCCAAATGCAGTTTCATTTGTGTTATTTTTGTGAAATTTTTTAGAAAGCTAATTTGCTTTTTATTTGGCGCAAATGCTACTTTGTAATGAAACCCATTTACGTATTTATATTTGTGAAAATTTGATTTGTATTTAATCTAGCCTTATAAATGCTTTTCAGCCATATAAAAATTAAAAGAGGCTAAATTTTAAATCTTTCAATTTAGTTCATTTTAATTAGGATTCAGTCTTTTTCATGTATTTGTCCATAGGTTTTGCATTTATACAAACTGTACAATACACATTACAATTGCTGTGATAATCAAATGTCTGTAATATACCAACATGTTTTTCAGTGCATTTCTTTGTTAAAATGTTTATATAATGAAACCTTGAACTTAAGTGCCTCTCTTCTACTCCACCACAAACCCCTCAGCCTCAAGGAACATTTTATTTTCTCTCCTGATACCTTGGGATAAGACTGGAACTCTACAGATGTTGTTTTTGAATAATTAGATGTAGAGTATGAGTCATTGCCTTATTTGTATGCTGGGAACAATTGTTAGCTGGTTTCTAGTTTAGGGCTTATATCATTGTACTTTCTTAACTGAAACTTTTAAGCCTTATGTTAATTTGGAAGTTAAGGGTTTTTCTTTGTCTCTCTCCCTTTTTAGTTTGTTTTTAAATATGTCAGAGAGATACTGTTGTCAGCATCCTCAGATACGTACTCTTATGTATACTCATTAAGGGGAGTGCCCTTGATTTAATGTCACAGCTCTACTACCTTGCTAAATATTTTAATGTGTAAACTTTCTTTTAAAGGTTTTTGCTACAGTTAGTTTCTACAGCAACCATATTGGATCATTCACCTGTATTTTTAAATGTGGTGGAGACTAATCCCTTTAAGCATCTTACACATCTTTCTTTAAAACTTCTACCTGGAAACGATATGGAAATAAAGAAATTTTTAGCGGACTGTTTGAAATGTAGCAAGGTAAGGTTTGAATTTGCACACTGCCTTTCTGGGGTGTGCTTTCCTCATCTGTAAAGTCAGAGCAGTTAGACTAGATATTTCTAAGGTCCCTTCCCCTCAAAATTCTCTGATTTTGTTCTTTTTTAAATGAGTATGAAAAAACTACCATAAAACGTTCAGGAATGTGAATATTTCCTATTGTACAGTGTGTTTGAGAAAGTATAAAGGGATAGTTTAAAAGAGGCAAATTTCCATTTCATTTTTAAGGTTATTTTAGAATGTTCATTGTAGAGGAGATAGTGCAGCATAATAAAGAGGAGTACTAGATTAGGAGTCTGGAAAATGGTGTCTCAAAATTGTTACCAATTAACTCAGTGACCTTGAGCAAGTCAGTTAATCTTTTGGTGCCTGAGTTATCTCAGTTGCCAAATATAAATAATAAAGCTCACCCTACCTACTCCATCTTAAGTAAGGAAATATGAAAATTCCTTGAAAAGTATAAATTGCCATACAAACATAAACTTCTATTTCCTAGAGATAAAATAGGTATGCTTGGACATTTTCTGATTTCTTAATAATAGCTAGCACTTGTGTAGCACTTAAGGTTTGCAAAGCCCTTTCCATAACTCATTTGATCTTAGAAGTGTTGTTTTGGGACCAGTACTTAAATTAAAATATGATTAACTTTTTTTTTTAATAGGAAGAAAAATTATCACTGGAGCAAACGTTGGAAGATGTTACCAGGCAGTTAAACTTTACACAACAGGTAATTTGGAGTTTTACTTTTTTTTTCAGTAGATCATTTTTTAAATGCCTATCAATTGTCAGGCTACTCCACCACGAAAGTAAAATAAAACTAAGAAGGATGTAAATCCCAGCTCAGATCTTTTGCTGTTTCCAAACATTCTTTTGATCCTATACTTATTCCTATCTTTAGTGTTTACTCAATGCTGTTCCATTTGTCTAAAATGTCCTGTCAACTGCTTGTTGGGACAGGGCTACAGAGAAGGACAGTCATTGCCTCTAAATTTAATGAATGGTCAGCTGTCTATAGCTCATTTCTGTATGTTGGATGCAGCTGGTTCTGGGCCTGTCCCTTAGCCTCATTTTCCAGGTGACCTTCAGCTCTGCCTTAGTGCTTAAATCAGCTACTCCCTATATGGCAGATAATGTCAGGCAAAGAGGGGAAGGGCTTAGAGGACATCTCTGTTTTGTTTTGTTGAAAGTGGGAAGAGAAAAGCCCAAATTTTGAAATGATTTGTCCTTAGTGCTTCCTACTCACTTTCATTCTATCTACCCCTTTCCTACCTTCTGCTATGCCTTGGCCCTTCAAAAAGAACCCAGTGTCCTCAGGTTCTCCAGAATTCCTCTTTGCTACAACAGAGACAATTCTTCTGAAATGGCCCTTCCTTGCTTTATTTCCTTTTTTCCCTAAGTTAAAACTCCTCTTCTTTACTACATGTCAGGTATTTTAAGGAAAGTAATTTTATTAAACTAATTCTTATGGAATTTGAATGTTCCTCTGAGGGCATTTGTTCATAGACCTGAGTAAATTTCCCAATTAGTGAAATTCCTTGTGACATAGGGAAAATGTTTTTAGGTGAGGGAACCTTCCTTTAATCATAACATACAACTTCCTTCTTATTAGCAAAGCATCAATGGCAATGGTAGAAAGGGGGCTAGAAATACTCCTGTCCTATTTCCTTTTTCCTTACCTTGCTGCTTCTGGGTTTTGTAAGTTTTTGGTTTTGGTTGTGAAGATAAAATGAGTTAACATGTAATGTGCTTTGTAAATTTTAAAGTGCTATGCTATTATTACAGTATTAGCTGTTATTAGATCTGGTTCCTCTAAAGTTTTCTAAACCACATTTACGGGCTACAGTCACTGTAGCATGAAGACTACTTCCTTATGGTGCAATGAAAAGAGAACTGGAAGTGAAGCTAGAGGATCTGGGTACAAGGAAGGGACTACAAATCATTTCTCCTCATCAAGGTGGTATTTCCTTGTCTTCAACATGTAGGGAAAAAAGCATTATAATTGTGTAATTTAATTCAATAAACTCAAGGTCTAGTAAGCACTGATAATATGCAGAGTACCACGTTAGGCATTGAGAATCCAAAGACTGAAAGAAGACAGCCCTTGCCATCAAGTTAATGATGCTTTAGAGGGCGGAAATGGAAGAGCTCTAGGAAAGCTTGAGGGAGGATTCAATACTTGTCATTAATATTGCCATGTTATTAGTTCTTCACTTCCCTCTTTTAATATTTGTGTTTAAAACTGTACAGACACTATCAGAAAAGATCCAGGAATTAGATAAGTTACGAAATGAATGGACATCACACACAGCAGCATTGACAAACAAGCATTCTCAAGAACTGACACATGAGAAGGAAAAAGCCCTTCAGGTATGAACACAAAGGGAAATATGTAAAATTCATAGTTTTCTTAAATTTTAATTATTTTTTATTATTTAATATATTTAGTTTTCAGCGTTGATTTTCGCAAGAATTTGAATTACAAATTTTCTCCCCATTTCTACCCCCCCCCCAAGATGGCGTATATTCTGGTTGTCCTGTTCTCCAGTCAGCCCTCCCTTCTGTCACCCCACTCCCCTTCCATCCCCTTTACTCTTCCTTTCTTGTAGGGCAAGATAAATTTCTATGCCCCATTGCCTGTGTATCTTATTTTCTAGTTGCACGCAAAAACTTTTTTTTTTGTTTTCAAACATCTGTTTTTAAAACTTTGAATTCCATATTCTCTCCTCTCTTCCCTTCCCACCCACCCTCCCTAAGAAGTCAAGCAATTCAACATGGGCCACATGCGTATCATTATGTATAACCCTTCCACAACGCTCATGTTATGAAAGACTAACTATATTTTGCTTCTTCCTAACCTATCCCCCTTTATTGAACCCCTTGACCCTGTCCCTTTTTGAAAG
>CM053627.1:65294130-65314371 GCA_028646595.1 Phalanger gymnotis
AGCTCTTCCATGGCCTGAGACCAGTTCATGTTTTTCTTGGAGGCTTTTGATGTAGGCTCTTTGACTTTGTTGACTTCTTCTGGCTGTATGTTTTGGTCTTCTTTGTCACCAAAGAAAGATTCCAAAGTCTGAGACTGAATCTGGGTGTGTTTTCGCTTCCTGGCCATGTTCCCAGCCAACTCACTTGACCCTTGAGTTTTTCAGCAGGGTATGACTGCTTGTAGACTGAAGAGTTCTATGTTCCAAGCCTGGGGGAATGCGCCAGCTCTGCCACACCAGCACTCCTCCTTCCCCAAGAACCCCCAACCCAGATTGGACTTAGATCTTCAGCAGGCTCTGCACTCCTGCTCCAGTCAGCCACTTAATTCCTCCCACCAGGTGGGCCTGGGGTCAGAAGCGACTCCAGCTGTAGTTCTGTAGCTGCCCCACCTCCACTGCCCCCCCGGGTGGTGGCCAAACTTCAAACTCTGTCCCAGTCCCCAACAGCTTCTCCCAGTAACCTACTCTGTTGTCCTTGGTGTTTGTGGGTTGAGAAGTCTGGTAACTGCCGCAGCTCACTGATTCAGGGCTCTAGGGCACGCTCTGCCTGGCTCCCAGACTGGTCGGTCCACGCCGCCCACGCTGCGCTCTGCTCAGCTCCACTCCCTGTTCCATGCGGGATAGACCTTACCCAGAGACCATCTAGGCTGTCTGGGCTAGAGCCCTGCTTCCCTATGCTATTTTGTGGGTTCTGAAGTTCTAGAATTGGTTCAGAGCCATTTTTTATAGGCTTTGGAGGGACTTGGTAGGGAGCTCATGCTAGTCCCTGCTTTCCAGCCGCCATCTTGGCTCTGGCCCGTAAAATTCTTAGTTAATGAAATGATCTGATTATGGTAATTCTAAAAGAACGTTTTGGAAAACAAAATTGAGTATTGTATAATTAATATAATGATCAAACTTTGGCCGCAGAGGAAGGTAGAGAAAATATGCCACCCTATTACAAAATGAAGTATTATCCTTATGTCTGTAGCAGCTTTGACCTGTGAAATTGTTCCACAGGCGTAAGTTGAACATTTTTTTAAAATGGGGAAAGTTAATATTTTCAGAAAAGACATCTTCACATATGTTTTGTATTTCATTTTGTCTTCCCAATTTTTTGCTAATTATGCTTTCATTTATCTACACATAGGCACAGGTTCATTCTCAGCAACAACATGAACAACAGAAAAAAGAACTAGAAAGCATACATCAAAGAAATGTTCACCAGCTTCAGAACAGATTGTCAGAATTGGAGGCGGCCAATAAAGACCTAACAGAAAGGAAGTACAAAGGAGACTCCACCATTAGAGAACTTAAAGCAAAACTCTCTGGTGCAGAAGATGTATGGAATACTTTCTTTTTGTAGTTGAAAACAGTGCTTTTATTTGGTAGATATTTATTTTATCATTTGTTAGATGTAATTGAATTATTTGCTTGTTTTGTAAGGCTGACAAATTCTGATGATTCAGAGAAAAACTATAGAGATTCTGGAAATTATATTAAAAAGCCTTCAATAGAGACTCAAATAAGAACATAATAAATTTTTTTCCTTTTAGTTAGGGTCCAGAGAAGCAACTGAGAAATATGGCTCTCTGAATTTGAAAGTGCTTATTTTCTTGTAGCTATTTTGAATTACTCAGGAGCTTAGGACACTAGTTTTGGAGTCTGAGTATCTGGGTTCAAGCTAGAGCTTTGCCATTTACTAGCTGTGTGACTTTGGATAAGTTACTTAATCTCTTTGGACCTCAGTTTCCTCATCCACAAAAATGAAGATGTTGGACTAGATACCCTCTAAAAGATTTTCAGTTCCTTCTTTTCCTGCTCTCACATAACTTTCTACCAAGACAGCTGGAAGTCACAGTCTTCCAGAGACTGAGTTTTCTCATTTGTAATATGAGGGTAACAGTATAAGTACTTCCTTTCTCATAGGATTACTGTAAAGAAGTTGGTAAATCTTAAACTGTGATGTAATTGTGAGTTACTCATAAATACTTATTACTGGTGAAGCAGTAATCAAGCTCCCCCCAAAACTACTGCAAAGAGATCTTGAAAATATAGTTGTCCAAATCATGATAGGGAAATCCAAAAAATGTCAGTGACTCGTTTTTCTAGCCTAGAGCATCTTAGGGAGACAGAAAGGTCATTAGACGCTGGGGATGAGATCTGGCCAGGAATGATGTGTGCAGAGCATTCCAGCGTAGGGAGAAGATGTGTATTAGGGCAAATGGAAGTCCCAGACCTGTACTGAAATACCTTGACAAGCACAGGTGCCAATTGACAGTTATTTTGCCCACTATCCAGTTATGGGTCACTGATGTAGACATCTATACAAACAAGATGGATTAGGGAACTGCTGACACTTTAACTTGACTCTCATCTAAACTTGGCAAATGAGAGAGAAGAATATATATACACATACAATTAGGTACAAAAGTAAATTTCAACAAGAAAATAGGAGGGAAAGAAGAGAAAGACTAAAAAGGAATTAGTGGGAGTGTAGATTAAGAGAAGGATTATTAGGCCTAAGGAAAATAAACTAAGGATGTAGAAAAATAAAGCTGTTTTTGAGGTGGCAACGAATGAGAATCTGAGGGAGTTCCCATAAGCTTGAGAATGGCTGAACAAAGTATAGTGTATGGATGTGATGAAATACTATTGTACTATAAGAAGTGATGAAAGAAATACTTTCATAGAGACCTGAGAAGACTTCTATGACAGAGCCAAGTGAGCAGAACCAGGAGAAGAATTTATACAGTGATAATAGTATGGTTAAAGACAATTTCGAAATAATTAGGCAGTCTGATCAATGTTATGACTAACCGTAATTTCAGAGGCCTGATGATGAAACAGGCTACCCATTTCCTCATAGAGATGAAGGACTCAAAGTGTAGAATAAGACTGTTTTTTGCACAAGCCCAATATGGAGATTTGTTTTGCTTGCAAGTTTGTTTTGATGATTGAAAAAAAAAGTATTGTTAAAAATGAGGAGTTAATTCAGATAAATAAAATTTAGGTCTCAAAAAGTGCCTTGATTCTTATTGTTAAATAATAGTCTTTTTTTTTTAAAGCCTTATTAGTTTATTCCTGTCTGTTGTAGATTTCTGGTGACTTTTACTTAATTTGATTGTGTAAGGATTCTTTTCTTCTCATTATAAAACAGATGTAGATGCAGCACAAATTTTTTTTATGCTCTTTACTTGTACTGGTAACTTTTGACTGGTTTATATTTTCAACCTTATTATCTCTAATTAGAACCAATAAATATTTATAATAATTTTGTCTATTTTAGGAATGCCAGAGGGCTAAGCAAGAAGTCCTGTCTTTGAGAAGAGAGAATTCTACTCTTGATGCTGAATGTCATGAAAAAGAGAAGCATATTAATCAGCTTCAAACTAAAGTAGCTGTTTTGGAACAGGAAATCAAGGATAAAGATCAGCTTGTTATAAGAACAAAAGAAGCATTTGACACAATTCAGGAGCAAAAGGTAATGCATTAAAAAAAAATTAATAACAACACATTAGTAAGTTGCACTTTTACCATGGAGCATAAAGAATTAAAATTTAAATATTTTAAAATTCAGGTAGCCCTAGAAGAAAATGGAGAGAAGAGTCAGGTACAGCTAGGAAAACTTGAAACCACAATAAAATCATTATCAGCTGAACTTCTTAAGGTTTGTTTTAAGATCTTTAAGAGAATTTCGTGTATTCTATTGAATTAAGTTTAGAAGTGTATCTGATGAGACTATTTCACAGGCAAATGAAATTATCAAGAAATTACAAGGCGATATGAAAACTCTAATGAGCAAATTAAAACTGAAGAATACAGTTACAATTCAGCAAGAAAAACTACTGGCTGAAAAGGAAGAAAAATTGAAAAAAGAACAAAAGGAGGTAGAAGATATTGGACAAGCTCTTCGGAATAAAGAGCAAGAGGTAGTTAATATTTAATGATTTTCAACACCATTTCCTGACTGTTTATGAAGATTTAATGTAGTCCTCTATAAATTGTAGCTAATGTTTAGGAATGAAAGTCTATGTTGGAGAATTTTTAAAAATTTCTTACAAAAGAACCTGATTGGATTGAAGTTAAATATAATTAAACCATTAGCTAGAAATAATGAAATTGCCTGTTTGGTTTGAAAAGTCAGTTATTTTGACTCAGCATATGTTACATTTTTATGTTTTTCATCATTTCATTGGAATAATTCCTTCAATGTCTTAATCCTATTTTACTTTTTCCAGTACCTGACTTAATTATATTGAACTATTTCAGGTAAGCAAATTGCAAGAACAGTTAGAAGTTACAGTACAAAAACTTGAAGAGAGCAAACAGCTTCTGAAGAATAATGAGAAATGTAAGTTTGTTGAATGAAAATAGCAAATGTATGGGTGTATGGCACTTTAAGATTTTCACTTCCATATATCTACTCCTAGCCTACCTAGTTGCTTCTTTAAGAATGAGGCCTCTCCACTTTGCTTTTGTACTTAAAGATTGTACTTAAATTTATCTGCCCTCAAAGAATTTATTTTCTAATGAGGGGAAATAACATGTGTAATGTAAGCATACACATAGTATATAAGAAATGGCTATTGTGGTTATGAGGGTTGGGGAGGTGGAATACCCTTCTTAGATCAGACTGATTTTCTTCCTTTCTGTTAAGGATTTGGCTCAAATGCCATGTTCTCCATGGAGTTTTTTTTATTCCTTTTCTCTTCCTCCTTGTGAATTCCTGAAACACTATGTTACTTTTCTTATTATACATACTCATTTCATCCTACCTTTAGTTTTTGTGTGTGCACATGTTTCATTGTTTCATCTTTTGTACAAGACCATAAGCTCTTTAGTGATAGAGACTGTGTCTTACTCCAGCATCACTAGTGAACACAGCAGGAGTTCAGTAAATATTTGTCTAGTAAGTGAAAAAGTGTTCAGTAGTCTTTTATAATTAAAATGTTAAATGAAATCCTGTAATTCTGTTTTATAGTAAACTTCTTTATCCTGGAATTTATTTTACATAAAACTTAAAGAATAGTAGTTATACATCGAGTTTTGTGGGTTTTTAATACTTTCCAGGGTATCTGAGAACGCCTTTTATTATAATCTTACTACTTTTTGTCACCATACTCATGGTATGGCCAGATGACTAATATTTGTCAAATACGTGTCAGTATAGTAGGGGCATCCAGATTGTAAAATTGCCACAATGCTCTGTGTAGGGAGGTTATCTCAGAGTGATTCCTTTTATCACTTTTATCATAGAGATATTGCATTTTGAAATTTAATACTTTAAATTTAGAATTTGAAGTAATACTTGTTTTGAAAATAGTTATGATACATGTCTGTTATGAGCAGATTAAACTAGACCCCTCCCCTTTTAAAAATTCTTTGTTAGAAGGGATAGAGCTCTGGTGGAAGGAGGAAAGGAAATATTGGGAAACGTAGGCAATGTAAAAACTAATGATAACAATAAAACCCATTTTTTAAAAGGATATACCTTAACTACTAGAGAATATGATGGTCTGACTATGTCGCTCCCTTACTTAGTAAACACCAGTGGTTTCCTGTTTACCTCCAAGATCAAATATAAATTCCTCTGTTTGACCTTCAAAGCCTTTCATAACCTGCTTCCCCCCCCCCCCATCCACTCAGCCTTTTGAATCTTCTTACATTTATACCCCGTCATGTACTCTGATCCAGGAACCCTATTCTGTTTGCTGTTTCAGTAATAAGATACTCCATCTCCTGACTCTGGGCATTTTTACTGGTTATTCCTCCAAGCCCGAAATGCTTCACAACTCCATCTCCTGGCTTCCCTCAAGTCCTAAATAAATTTTCCCTCCTTCTGAAAGTCTTTCCTGATCTCCTTAATTCTAGTGCTTTCCCTCTGTTGATTATTTCCAGTTTATTCTGGATATAGCTTGTTTGTACGTTATGATTTGCATGTCATCTCTCCCATTAGATTATGAACTACTTGAGACCAGAGACTGTTCTTTACTTTTATATCCCTAGTGCTTAGCTTAAGTGCCTGACACATAGTAAGGGCTTAATGAATGTTTATTGACTGAGTGAACTAGCTTCAATGGTAGGTGAGAACTGACCTACGTGGTGATCAGCAAATCAAAACATAGCATTTTGGCTTGGAAAGATTTAGATAATCCTATATATTGTCTCTGTTCACACAGTAGGGGAGTTGGCAGCATTTTTTGCAATTCAAAAGATTATTTTGAACCTTAATACAAGTTTTAAATGTCCTTGAAACAAATGTAAAAATGGAAGGGCAAAGCAAAATGTTTAAATTTATTCATTTTTCTTTTATGAAGTAATCACATGGCTAAATAAAGAACTGAATGAAAATCAGCTAACAAGAAAGCAAGACCGATTGGGACTCACCACAACTCCACCTGCTCAGCCTAGCAACACCACTATCAGAAGTGGAATTTCTCCTAATCAGAACATGGTAAGATTCAAACTCATATCAGACAATCTTTATGATAGAGTAAAACACAGATACCTCCTGGAAGCTCTTTACTGGGAGACTTCCTTCCAAGTTTACATTAATGATTACTCTTGTAGTTTGTTCATTTTTTTAATTTTAATTTTTTGAGGGGGGAATGCAGAGCAATTGAAGTGACTTGCCCAAGGTCACACAGCTAGTAAGTGTGTCACGTGTCTGAGCCCCCATTTGAACTCAGGTCCTCCTGACTCCAAGGGCTGGTGCTCTACTCACTGCGCCACACCTAGCTCCCCCACAATTAGTTCATTTTGTAAAGTCCAAATCCATCTAATTGTATTATAGGCTTGTACAAGCATCTTTTCCGTAAGAATACTGTTTATTAATGTAAATTATCAAGTGCTTGGCTCAAATCTAAGAGGACTATAGCTACTGCATTTTCTGATCTACCCATGTGTCACTCTTTTACAGAAGGAAATGAAATTAGTCAGACATGACTGATTCTTTTTTGGGGGGAAGGGGGGAGGCAGGGCAATTGGGGTTAAGTGACTTGACCAAGATCACACAGCTAGTAAGTGTGTCGAGTGTCTGAGGCCGGATTTGAACTCAGGTCCTCCTGACTCCAAGGCCAGTGCTCTACTCAATGGACTACCTAGCTGCCCAGACATGACCGATTTTTACTGAAGCCAGTGCTGGCTTTTTATGACCATCATATATTTTTTCAGATGTTCACTGTCTCTTTAGTGAGTTGTTCTAGAATTTTCCCAGTCATCAAAGACATTGGCTAATAGTTTACAGATTTCATTGCTTTCCCATTGAGAATCAGGACATTTGGGGCAGCTAGGTGGCACAGTGATTAGAGCACCGGCCCTGGAGTCAGGAGGACCTGAGTTCATAATCTGGCCTCAGACGCTTGACACACTCACTAGCTGTGTGACCTTGGGCCAGTCACTTAACCCCATTTGTCCTGCCTTCCGCCCTCCAAAAAATTAAAAAAAGAGAATCAAGATGTTTGCCCTTATCAGGTCCTTCAGTGCTTCTTCCATTTTCCGTCATCTTTCAGATTTAGCTGACAGTGGCTCAGCACTCAGATCACTTTTTAAGTGTCTGACAGTGTAGTTCATCTAGGCTGGGGGATCTGAATTCATCAGAGGCAAGTAGATGCTTTAACTCTTCCTGTCTCCTTGCTAATGTTGGCATTCACTTTCCTGTTAGTCATTTTATCTTCTCCTTGGCAAAGGAAAGAGGAGCAAAATAAGGATTGGTTGTTTCTGCCTTTTCTCTGGTAGCTGTCTTCATCCCATTCCTGAGGAGCAACCATTTTCTTTATTCTCTGATCCTCCTCTTTTCCCAGGATAGCTTTTCAAAAGCCTCTCTTATCCTTAGCTTTTCTTGACACCTTACCTCATTCTGTGACGTAACACCTCTGAAATTCCTCTGAAGAGTCTTGGTCTGTGCTTTTGTATTCATTCACCCTGTTTCCTATCCTCTCATCTGTCTCTTCAAACAATTACTATTTTTCTATGTATCAGAATTATTTTCCTTGTGTCTTCCAGATTGCATTCTTGAAAGTTTACCATCCCCCTTGAAATAACTTTCTGTATAGAATTTTGGACTATAATATCCATCCTATTTTTCCTGCAAACCCTTTGAAATCTACATTCACCAGATCTAGATTATGTGTCAGACTATGCCTGGCCTACACTTTTCTTTTCCTATCATGGAAGACAGAATGGTTAATGTCTACCCCAAAATTCCCATCTTTTCTACTGCAACACCTTTTTTTCCCTGTTGGTGAGAACAAATCCAGATTTCTCCCTTGTTAGATCCTAAATCTTTTGAAAGATGAAATTATCATTATGTGTCAACCATACATTTTTCACTGGCTGCCTGAAGTCCTTTTTCTTTTTTTTTTTTTTTTGCAGGAAGGGAAGGCAGGGCAGTTGGGGTTAAGTGATTTGCCCAAGGTCACACAGCTAGTAAGTGTGTCAAGCGTCTGAGGCCAGTTTTGAGCTCAGGTCCTCCTGACTCCAGGGCTGGGTGCCCTACTCAATGCGCCACCTAGTCGCCCCCTGAATTTATCATTATGGCAAGTCAAGAAATCATTACCCTCTAAAAACCTCATCAGGACCAGATTCTGACTTTTCTTCCCAAGATGTTCATCACTTGAACCTGCCTTTCCTCTAGCTATTGTTCTAAATCTCTCCTTCCTTTCACAGTTAAACTTGGAGAAAAAGCTGTCTGCCCTCATTGCTTCCATTTCTTTACCTACCTCTTAATAATTCTAACCTTTTTATTCAACTGAAACTGCTCTTTCCAAGTTTACCATGATCTCTTCATTACTAAATATAGTGGACTTTTCTCGAGAAAAGTTAGTCCTTATCCTTGACTTTTTTGTAGCATATGATACCACTGTGTCAAACCCTCTGTCTGGATACTCTCTCCTTCCTGGGTTTTTGCACCACCGCTTTCTCCTAATTGGCCTCATTTGGTTGACCTTTTCTTCTCAGTCTCTTTTGTGGCATCGTCATCTGTGTTCTGTTCTCTAACCACTGGTGTGTCTGAAGGCTCTATCCTGGACTCACTTTTCATCTCTCTCCATCCTTTCTTTCGGTGATTTTATTATCTTTTGTACCTTCTGCCATCTCTGTGCAGTGTCCTTTCCAAATCTATATATCCAGCAGTAATCTTTCTGCTCTTCTCTAGTGCTTCATCAACATCTGCATGTCTTCTAACTTCAGCTATGTATGAACCATGTTGGACTTGGAAATGAGGAAGAATTGAGTTCTAATACTGCCTTGTACATTTACTAGCTGTGTGACCCAGGACCAGTTACTTAACCTCTGTGCCTCAGTTTCTTCATCTGTAATACGGGAATAAGTATGACACCTACCTCCTTTTTATTTAGCTTTAGTAGCTTAAAACTGCACTAAGACTTTTGGGACATACCGTATATACATAAAGAAAGCACTTTGCAAAACTTTAAAGGACTTTAAAATACTAGCTCTTACTTCCATAACTTACAGGTGCTTACTGGTAAGTAGTATTAAGTAATACTATTTATAGCTTTCGTTTTCTCTTAATGATACTTTCCTCCCCTCTACCTTTTTTTTTTTTCTAAGCTGCATAACGGACTACCTCTTCCAAACTGTGGAATTGGCTATCCTGTTTCTTCCACGTTTACTTACCACAGTACCTTCCCTCATCCTGTAGCTTCAAAAAGCACTGTTCATCCAGTTTCTGGACCAAAGGTAGCTATTTTATTTCATTTATAGATGGAGATTTTTGTGTTTAATTAAAAACAAAATTGAAGACGCTAGCACTTTTATATTTTAAACAGTACTTGAATGGATCTTCTTGGCTAGTAAGTAAGATCAAGTGATTTTTATTAAATCATTTTTCCTTTGAAATGTACCTTTGAAATTTTGACTCATTATGTACATTTTTTGTTTTACATAAAACTTTTCAGGAACTTAACATAATTTCCAAAGTGTGACCAAGACATACTAGAACCACCTGCTCAGAGGATATGCAAAGCATGACCATAAAGTAATGAGATTGATTTTATTGTGTGGCTTGTTGAGAGCAGAGGAGTAAAACAGAGCAGGGGTTTGTTTCATCCTGTAGCAGCAGAACTTTGAAGGTCAGTCAGTAAGTCTTAGGCTAGAAGCTGTGATCAACTGAATTATGTATGGTTTTTCAAATAAAAATAAGTTACCTAAACTAAAATTTTAAGTTAAATATGCTAGCAATACCCTTGAAATATTTTAAGAAGCAGAGAGATGAAATGTTAATTTTTGACAGCAATAAAGTTTAAAGAAGGTAGAGAAGATGTAGAATCAAAATTTCACAATCAAAAGGCACTTAAATGACTAGTTCAGTTCATATTTGAAAAAATCAGTGGGCAGTATTAAGCACCTACAATGTGCAAGGGGGGAACAAAGAGAGGCAAAAGATAGTCCCTGTACACACAGTCTATTGAGGGCGACAACAAGCAAACAAGTACAGTTGAGCTATATAGGCTTTCACAGCCAAGCAGAGGGTTTGTTATTTGATCATGGAGGTGTTAGGGAGCCACTGGAGTTTATTGAGTAGTAAGAGTGACATGGTTGAACCTTCAATTTAGGAAAATCACTTTGGCGACTAAATGGAGGATGAACTGAAATAGGGAGAAACTTGAGGCAGGCAGACCGAGTAGCCTATTGTGGTAGTCAAGCGTGAGGTGATGAAGGCCATCACCAGTATCCAAGGAGAGAAGGGGACCCTCTTGGACTTATTTCTCCTGTAAAGTTTTAGTCTGTGGATTGTACTTTGCCTTTCCTTGAACTCTTTGATACCAGCTATCCCACTGTCTATGTTACGTGTCAGATTATGCCGAGTTTTCATCTTTTCTATCACAAATTTTAAGAGGTAGCAGTCATTTTTCCTTAACATTATCATCTTTCTTCCCCATTATTAGAATCAGATCTAAAGTAGAAATTGCTATTATTGGTTCTTCCACTTTAAAAAAAGATTGGAATGAAATGATAATTAAAGCAAGGCTTGTCTTTTGGTAGAGAGACCCTAGTAGATAGCCAAATAATTCAAGTCCTTCATCATACTGTGTTATACCTCTGTGCTAGGATTTTGATGTTTCTTAAATGCCTCATCTTCCTTATTTCTGTCATAGTAATCTACAGTATGCTTCAGTGACAAAATTATTTCTGTTCTTCTTCCATTGATCTTCACTGAAATGCTTTTCATGCCATTTCTCAGTTCTGGTTGTTGGATTTCCTCATATGAATATGCCTGCTTAGCAAACATACAGTGCTATCTCACCCTCTTTTCCGTATCCTTTTGGTTTTCTCCCCCACATAATGTATGTCCATCCAGAACTCATATTCCAGTCATGGGTTTCACCTTCCATGACTCATTGATACCTTTGAGGTCAAATTTGCCTCTTTATATTAAGACCTCTCACTTTGATGTTTGTGGTATTATAAAAAGACAACATTCATTCACCTGTAGGACCTAGGAAAATGATGAAAAGGTCAGACTTAGTTTGTTAAAATTAATAATCATAATGACCTTTTTTTGCAGTTCTTTATGATTACAAAGCACTTATCTCCTACGGGAGTGTTGTGAGGTAGGTAGAGGAAATAGTATACAGATGAAGTAGTTCAGGTTGAGAGGTGTTTAAGTGATTTATCCCTCCATGCTCACATTGCTGATAAATGCTGGAGCCAGGATTTGAATCCAAGTTTTCTGACTCCAATTTCAGTGCTCTTTCTACTGTCCCATCACTGAAGGTGGCTAATAAGTAATATTTGTTATAATATTTGTAGAAACTGGTTCATCCTGAAAGAAAACCCAAACATTTTAAAGATTATACTTTTCACTTCTAGTGACAAATAGAAACAGCGAAAGGATTGGGAAACTGGAGAAAATAGCATGTTTTTTGAAGAAAATAGTAAGTAATAAGGAAATAATGATCTTGGAAGTATGACCCAGGAACAAAACATCCAGGTTGGTAGGGGAAAACTTGTAATATTCCTTAGACCTAAGAAAGTGAACATGGAAAAACCATAAAAGAAGACTCGGTTGGTTTTAGCTTTGACCTCAACAGTTTATCTCTAGAATTCATCGAGATCAAAAAGGAGTAAATCATGTTTATTTCGTAGAAATCCTGACATCTCAGGTAATATTAGAGAAGAATGAATCAGGAACATTTGATTTCATGGGAAAAACATTATCTTGGAGGTTAGTTACATTTTATTAATGACTGTTGTCATATAATTCTGGTGCTTTAAATCTCCTTATTTTACAGTCACACCTTTTATATGCAGTTTAAGAAAAAGAAAAGGAGTATAACTTTATAATTTAACCTTACAAATAAAAAGATATGGGTAAGCTTTAGTAAAAGACAAGTTGTCTTTTACTGGATTTTCTAGGAGAAAACTGTACAGCAATATGCTATTAGATTTCATAGCTTCAAATATATGAAATGTTTTGTCTTTTACCAGGTTCAGTTTAACTTGCAGTTTGCAAAAACAAATACTTCAGGAGATGTTTCTTCAGGAGGATCTATTAATATACCTCGCTCAACTGATAAAGAAAAGTAAATACTTTTTGATTTTATATAATTAAAATATTGCATATTGGCAGTTATATTTTAGTCATTTTTTAGATTTACTGCAGCAAGAGTTTGAGAACATAAAGGTAAATCCATTTGTCTCTTGAATGTTGATTATTGATTACAGATTAACTGGAAATAATTCCCAGCATTTTTGGTTTAGTGATATGTTTAAGAGATTTCTGAAATGCAACACCACCTTGTTTTTTCTGGCATTGTTGAAGATTAAGTCAACAAGCATTTATCAAGCACTTGCTTTATGCTAGACACTTGCTAAGTGCTGGGAAGACAAATAGAAGCAAAAGAAAGATAGTCGTCAGGAGTGGGAAAAGAAGTCTAGAGTGTCAGGATTAAGCCCTGTAAAGAATAGAGGAGTAAGCGTGACTAGTCTGGGCCCTTTTCTCAAATGGATGTTCCAGGAACTGACCAGTCAGAAAGGGACCACACAGGGTCATCATTTCCCATCCTGCTACTTTCCGGGACTTAATGCTCTTCAGAAACTCATCATGCTGTAAGATATAATCAATTCTGAAACTGATTTCCTCATATTCCCATGAGGACTTCATTATTTGTTCCTCCCACCCCACCCTTTTCAGCTTCTTTTTTTCTGTTGTCTTCTCCAGTTAGTATGTGAGCTTCTGAAGGCAGGGATTGTCTTGCTTCTTTTTGTATCCTCAGAGCTTAGCTTAGCTCGATGCCTTGGCACATCGTAGGCACCTGATAGATGGAGGCACTAACAAGGGGAACTTTTATTCTGAACCTAACATTTGTCGAGAAGGAAGAATAAGAGAGGAGGGAGGAATATTTCTTTTTCCAGGACTTTAATTTCTTATTAGGCTAAATAGGACAAACATGAAGCATTTTCATAAACAGAAAAAGAGAATTGTATATGAAACTTGAATCTCTATACATACACATAGCTTGTTTTTTTAAAAATATATAATAGATTTACTATCTCGCCCTATAGGAAAATAGAAGGGAAGGGTAATAAGACAAAGAGGGGAGCGATAGAAGGGAGGGCAGATTGGGGGAAGGGGTAATTGGAATGCATGCTGTCTTGGGGTGGGGGAGGGGAGAGATGGGGAGAAAATGTAGAACTCAAAATCTTGTGGAAGTGAATGTTGAAAACTAGAAATTAGTTATATATATATATGTATGTATATATAATATATATATATTTAACATATTTGTTCCAAAGCTTTTGTTTTTTCTTTCTCTGAACTGTGTTCTTTTCTCTTCTGTGAAGTTTAAAAAGTGTTCTGTTATTTTCTTTCTCCTCTCTTTTCTGGCATTGCTGTCACTAACCTTACTACTTTACTTCCCCTCCTCCCTCATCAAAAAAAAATCCCCCCTTTATAGCATAAATGTAGTCAAGTAAAAATACATCCACATTCAATGAATTGTTCAGCCATTCCCCAATTGATAGGTACTCAACTCTTTAATACAACAAAAACTGCCACCTATGGGGTAGGTAGGCTAGGCTAGCTGAAGCAGTAAGGCATCCTGAAGGAAAGACAGGTGACAGCATGTTCCAATCAAGTCAGGCCATCACCACTTATTCTCAGACCCTTAAGGAGATGGTACAGGGCCCTAACCCAAAAGCTTTCAGGATAGCAATGCTCCTAAGTGCAGGCTCTACAGCCACTATTAAGGTGATCTCTCACTGCAGAGAACAGGCCTACTTTCCTTGCCACCACCTCCTGTTGACCAATGATCAGGTAAGCCTAAGAGCTCAAGGAGTGGCAACATTCCAGACCTTACTTCTAATGCAGCCCCTACAGTCACCATCTTAGAAAACCACCCATATGGAAATGAGACCTGGCATCACTTTCTGTGGATGGTGTAACTTCTGCCTCCTCAGAAGCCACAGCTACTGAAGACCTGGAAAATAAAGTTCTCACTATGAAAGTCCTTTGTAGAATCAAATGAGTCATTATCAGAAATGGATGTTTTTTATCAGTAGAAATGACTAAACTTATTAGCATCTACTTTGACCACTATATCCTAAGGATTATGAGTCTATCCTTTCCATTTTACTTGTGGCAGACACCTGTATGTGTTGTTTTTCCCATTAGGACAAGCTTCTTGAGAGCAGGGACTGTTTCGCTTTAGCAGTGTTTTGTACAATTGCAAAGCATTTTAGTGCTTATTCATTTAACACAAGTACTTTTTACAAACGTTTTCTATGTATGGTTCCTTTACCCTTTTTAAAAAAATTTTCTCTGGGGATATGTGTCAGTTAGTGGTAATGCTGAGTAGGAGTGGAAAATCTGAGAGTTCAGAAAGGATTAGTAGGATCCCCTTTACATGCACAATTCTCTTGACTGCTGTCGCATTTGACACTTTCTCTTCCTGGATGCCCTCTCCTCTGGACTTTTGTGATGCTTTTTCTTGGCTCTCCTCATACTTTTCTGGCAACTCTTCACCCCTTTGCTGGTGTCATTGTCCACATCCTGCCCTCAATTGTGGGCTGTTTTGTAACAAAATTCTGTCCTGGCAGTTTTATTCTTTAGCTCTATACCCTATATCTTGATGTGTTTATCACCTCTCTTGAGCTAAATATTAGCCTGGAGAAGACTGTGGATGAACATGCTAATTGTGTTCAAATGTCTGAGAGGCTGACGTGTGGAAGGATTGGATTTATTCTGCTTTGCCCCTCAGCAGTGAGGAGTTGCAAAGTGGCACCTATCTGTAGTTGAAATGAATTGCCCAGGTAGTTAGTGGGTTCTCCTTCAGAGCTTGGCTTTCTAGCCAAAGCTGTACAGCCAATTATACTGTTGCATAAAAGATTCTTAATGTGCCAGCTGGATAGATAGGCCCTGGGGGCCCTTCTGACTTGGAATCAGTGTGGCCAGTGTTCACTTTCCCTGTCACTTTTTGCTCAGGGTAGCAGCCTCTACAGTTTCATTACTGCCGATGCCTACCAATTGGTCTAATCCAGTGTTTGCTCACCGGGCAGTGGTCAACTTCTTGTAGATTCCTTATATTAGTTCATTTTTTGTAGGAAGTGGTATTAATCCTTGTTGATGTCTTTTTTCGTTATTAACTTCCTATTTTCTAGCCTATCACATAAAAACCGTTTCTTTCCTCATCTAAAATCATATTTTAACAGAGTTCAAACTTAAGTTACTGAGCTTCATTGGGTTTTACTAAGGAATAATCTGTTTAAGAAAAAAAAATTTAAGAATTTTTTTTTTCCCTTCAATAAGTGGTGAAAATTTGGGCCTGGAATCCAAATATTTGAAGAAAAGGGAAGATAGCATTCCATTACGAGGGCTTAGTCAAAACCTCTTTAGTAATCCAGGTAAGAATCTTCTCAATTACTTCTAAATTGGAGTTTCTTTATAACGTGATTTAAAACTTTACACAGGTATGAAGTCAAAGAATTAATGTTTGTTTCCCACTAGTTATAGAACATCAGAAAGATGGCTCTTTAACAACCCTACAAAGTTCGGCCAAACCTGCAGTGCTCCCTCCTTCTGTGGCTTCAGCATATTTTCCTGGACAGTGACCTAACCTGCAGTTTTGCTTTGTGAAGTACTGAGAGAATGGCAGTGATTCTGGCTGAAGATCAATTCTTAACGTAGCAACATAAACACAACCACCACGAATAAGATAACTTTGCCTTTGACTTAAGTGACTATTGATGTGTTTCAATCCCACAAAGAGATGTTACCTTGGCTATATGTGGAAAATATTATGGAAGCGAGAACTAAATTTGGGCTTTGACCTTGGTCCATATTTCCCAGGTACTGGAATATTTAGTGCCTTTTCTTTTTAAGGAGTTTGGTACCATTTTTGAGTGTAGTAGTTGTATTTTATTGAAATAAACATGAAAGGCCATAACTCTTTTAAGTGAGGTCAGTTTTAATATAAAACCAAAGAATGCTGATAACGTTTCCCCCATGGGGTACTACTAGCAATTGAATGGGAAAAATTCTTAAAAGTATTGATAGTCTACTGGTTTTCAAGTAGAAAATTGAAAGAGCTTTATATATGATTTCATAAAGAGTGTTTTATTGGAACATTGTTCTAAGATTTGATAGGATTAACTTCATTATTAAGAAATCAATGTAATTCTTATGGGTTTAGCCAGCTGTGCAAAATAGTTCTTGTAGGTGATTCATTAACACATATGACTCCCTTGAAACCTAGCTAGAGATGTAAGATATCTTTTTTTTATAAACCTTCTACTCAGTGTTGCAAAGCTAACAACTAGATTAGGTTGAAATGTCATCTAACCTGAGTAACTCCTGTATTCATTAAGTTTTACATTTTATCAAGTGGCCCTTTGTCTAAATTAATAGCTACACAAAACTTAGAAGTCTCATTAGAAAATGAATATTTTCCCCAGTTTTTAATATAAATGTTCAGTAAGCCAAGAAAAGATAACAGTGGAAACTTACATGAAGTACTAGACTGTGAGCACTGTTATAGTCTCTTTCCCTTTTCTAACTTCATTTTCACCAACATTCTTCTCTATGCAGTAACTTCCTTAGATAAATGTGAGGTTTGTGTTTTATCATGCAGAAGCATTTTTAAAATGTACATGTTTGTGCGTGTTTGTGAGATAGAATGCTTTTTTTCTTTAGTGCCAGCATCAGTAGATAACATTTTAAAAGATTAGCTAGAATCTTAGGTGATTTTGTTATAAAGCCCTTTCCAGGATTTTGAGACCTAATTTAATCTAGGGGAAAATTAGGTTACCATGTCATCCCTTTTGAAAAAAATTTTAACTTTATTAATTATGCTTTTTAAAAAACTAAGATAGTATAATAATCTTCATGCCTACAAGTCTCCTATTTTGTTGAGCTGTTAGGCTTCAGTTACAATCCTACGATCTTCTGGATACCATAATAGTAACATAACTAGATTACAGTGAGTTGAATGAAATGTGAATTATGAAGCAGCTTTTTGAAAAAACCTTAGAATATTTTTGTTGTAAATAATGTATAGTACATATTTATAAACTGAATGTGGATGTTGGTAACTGGGGTACATCCTTAAGCAACCTTTTGATTATTGTAAAGGGAACTGATCCTTTCCTTCCCCTTAACCCTTAAATATGAAAGCAGCCTAGTAAGATTTACCAAAGCATTTTTTAAATGCTTATACTTTTTTTTCTTACATCTGACAATAGAAACCATACCAACTACTTGCTGGAAATTTGTCATGGGTTATTTAATCTGTTCGATCTCTTAAACTCTTCAGCTGTTTTGCAGTGTAAAAGTTGTACATTTGTTTATAATCAATGTTGTACATTTAATGTATGTTACTGAAATATTAAAATGGTTTTTGGTCAATGGTATATGTCTCAAGTTTATTGAGAACAGCCAAACCAAGCTTTTAAAGGAAAATGAGGTTGTATTTGTACTAGAAGGTTTTCAGCATGTGTGTGTTTTATATATTATATATGTATATATATGTTTTCTTTTTTTTAATTTTTTTTATTTTTAGTTTGTAACACACGGTTCTACATAATTTTGAGTTCCAGATTTTCTTCCCTCCCTTCCTCCCCAAGAAGGCATGGAATCCGGGCATTGAATTAATTTACACACTAGTCAAGTTGTGGAGAAGAATTATGACCAATGGAATGAATCATGAGAAAGAAGAAACAGAACCAAAAATAAAACCAAAAACACAACCCAACAACAAATACAAAAGAGAGAAAAAAAGGGGGGGTGGGGGAGAAAAAGGCGAGCATGAAGTGTGCCTCAATCTGCATTCATACTTCATAGTTCCTTCTCTGGATGGAGATAGCACTCTTCATCATGAGTCCTTTGGAACTGTCTCTGCATATTGTGTTGCTGAGAAGAGCAAAGTCTGTCAGGGTTAGTCATCACAGAATCATTGTATCTGTGGTTGTGTATAATGTTCTCCTGGCTCTGCTCCACTCAGCATTATGTCCTGTAGGTTCTTCCAGGTTGTTATGAAGTCCGTATCCTCCCCATTTCTTATAACACAGTAGTATTCCATTACCTTCATATACCACAGCTTGTTCAGCCATTCCCCAATTGATGGGCATCCCTTTGATTTCCAATTCTTAGCCACCACAAAAAGAGCCCCTATAAATATTTTTGTACATATGGGTCCTTTTCCCACTTGTGTGATCTCTTTGGGAAACAACCCTAGGAGTGATATTGCTGGGTCAAAGAGCATGAACATTTTTATAGCCCTTTGGGCAAAGTTCCAAATTGCTCTCCAAAATGGCTGGATCAGTTCACAACTCCACCAGCAATGTAACAATGTTCCATTTTTCCCACATCCTCTCCAGCATTTATCATTTTCCTGTTTTGTTATTTTAGACAGGAGAGAGATGATTTCTAAGAGTTGTTTTGATTTGCGTTTCTCTAATCAGTAGTGATTTTGAGCTTTTTTTCATATGTCTATAGATATCTTTAATTTCTTCCTCTGAAAACTGTTCATATCCTTTGACCACTTCTCAACTGGGGAATGACTTGTATTCCTATATATTTGGTTCAGTTTCCTGCATATTTTGGAAATGAGGCCTTTATCAGTGGCACTAGTTGTAAAGATTTTCTCCCAATTTTCTGCCTCCTTCCTAATCTTTGTTGCATTGGCATTTTTTGTACAAAAACATTTCAATTTAACATAATCAAAATTATCGATTTTGCATTTTGTAACGCTCTCTCTTGTTGGGTCATGAATTCTTTTCTTTTCCATGAATCTGATAGGTAAACTATTCCTTGCTCTCCTAAATTACTTATAGTATCAGCCTTTTCTAAAATTCTGTTTACTTCCTTAACTTCTTTCATATTTATTTTGAAGTTAGATTTATCAAGTTCAGAAAGGGGGAGGTTGAGGTCTCCCAGTATTATAGTTTTGCTGTTTCTTCCTGTAACTCCTTTAACCTCTCCTCTAAGAATTTGCATGCCATGCTACTTGGTGCATAAATGTTAAACAATGATACTGCCTCATTATTTATGGTGCCTTTTAGCTGGATGTAGTGTCCTTCCTTATCTCTTTTAATTAAATCTATCTTTACTTTTTGCTTTGTCTGAGATTAGGATTGCTGCACCTGCTTTTTTTACTTTAGCTGAGGCACAATATATTTTACTCCAGCCTTTTACCTTTACCCTGTGTGTATCCCCCTGTTTCAAATGTGTTTCTTGTAAACAACATATTGTAGGATTATGGTTTTTAATCCATTCTGCTATCTGCTTCTGTTTTATGGGAGAGTTCATCCCATTCACATTCAGTTATGACTTCTATCTGTGTCTTTTCCTCCATCCTGTTTCCCCCATTTATGCTTTTATTTCTCCCTTTCCCCTTCCACTCCTCAACAAAGTTCTGCTTTTGACTGCCGCCTTTCTCAGTTTACCCTCCCTCTTGATTCTCCTCCCTTGTCTTACTGTTTCACACTTGCTACTTCTCCCCTCCCTTTTTTCCCTTTTCCCTCCTACTTCCTGTAGGACAAGTTAGATTTCTGTACTTATCAGGGTATGTTATTCCCTTCTTGAACCAGATCAGATGACAGTAAAGATCAAATACTGCTCTTCTCCCTCCCTTCTTTCCCTCTACTAAAATGTGTTTTTGTGCCTTTTCATTTGGTGTAATTTACCCTTTTCTACTACCTCCTTGCCTCCTCTCTCAAAGCCCTCCCTTTACATCTCTTAATTATGTTTTTTATCCTTATATC
>CM053627.1:65314871-65333820 GCA_028646595.1 Phalanger gymnotis
TCATCGTGGATTTCCAGTGGACCAATAACTCTTAAATTGTCTCTCCTGGATCTATTTTCCAGGTCAGTTGTTTTCCCAATCAGATATTTCACATTTTTTTTTCTATTTTTTCATTCTTTACATTTTGTTTTACTACTTGATGCCTCATGGAGGCATTAGCTTCCACTTGCTCGACTAATTTTTAATGAGTTACTGTCTTCATTTTGCTTTTGAGTCTCCTTTTCCAATTGGTTGATTTTACCTTTCAGGGTGTCATTTTCTCTATTTAGATTATGAATCTCCATAGCCATTTAGCCAATCTTATTCTTTAGAGACGTGATTTTGTCAGTGAATTTTTTTTTTCCATTTTCTCTTTTACCTCCCTAATTTGGTTTTTAAAATCCTCCTTTAGCTCTTCCAGTAATGCTTTTTGGGCTGGAGACCAGTTCACATTACCTTTTGAGGTATCAGATGCAGATATAGTGTCATTGTTATCCTCTTCCAAACTGGTATTTTGAGCCTGCCTGTCTCCATAAAAAGAATCAGTGGTCCTTGGTTTTTTTGTGTTCTTCATGTTGGTTAGCTTTTTCCTGGCTTTACAGTAAATTTCTGCTTTTGGGGCTCAGGGCTCACTGTCCCAGCTTTCTTATTCTGGGGATTGTGAGTCTGATTGTTGATTTTGTGACTTATAGCCTTCAGTTTCCTGAGGTGTAGGGGAGAGGGTCTGGCTGCCCAAAATCTCCTCTTCCCCTGGGGTTGTTTTCCAGCACTGTTGCTCTTCAGGAATGGTCTCAGCTCTTTGTTGTTCATGCTGGGTGTCTGGCACTTCCCCTAGGGGAGTAAGAGTATGTCTGGGCTCCTGGTGTTGACCCTGCTGGCTCTGCCCCTCTGGGACTCAGGTACTCCCACTACTTGGCCATGGAAGCCCCACTTCTGTCTCCTGTATTCCAGCGTTTTTTGGTCCCGGTCCCCCCCCCCCCCCAATTCTCTGGGTGGGGAGGGGAGGGATTAGAGCCGTTTACCTGGCCATTATGTCTCCCGGAAGTTCAAGAAGCGTTTGAAACCTTTGGGCTACAAGCCTCAGGAGTTGGTATCTCATAGTCGGTGGCATAGCGCTGCCTCTCCTCGCTTCCACAGAGTGCTGTTCTGTGTTGGGAGGACTGGGGATCTTTGCTGGTTTCAGGCGCCTGGCTTTCTCCCAGCCTGTCTCCCACATGGGTTTCCCGGCCAGCCGCTTCCACTTTGGTCCCATCTGGAGCAGCTCCGCATGCTGAGCGCTCTCCTGGCTGGGAAATTTGCCTCACTCAGACTTCTTGCGGTTTCTAACTCTCAAATCTGCTCAAATTCACTTTTTTATAGGAATCTGACAGAATTTGTGAGAGAGCTTCAGTAAGACGCTGTTTTCATGTGGCCATATTGGCCCTGCCCCTCTATATATGTTTTCTAACAATATATATACTCTGACAATTATTGTTAATGTCAAATATGTGTATGTATAGTGTATATATGTGTGTGTATATATATATATAAAACATATACTCATATATTATATGAAGAGAAAATGCTTAAAACCTTATAGTACAAATTACACACACTACAATTATTAATTTTGTTAAAATTAAAAGTTATTAATAGTATTTATTTACAAACCCCATCCATCCCTGTCCCCCTCCCTGCCCCAATCGTACTCAATTATGGCCCAAATTTTAAGAAGTAAGCAGTAACCAGACAAAAAAAAAATTTTAAACTATACAGTATTTTATACACAATTTATACAAAGTAACATTTCTTAAATAATATAACTGGACACAAAAATATACACTTTAGAGAAATTCACATCAGTAATTATATAAAGCTCTCTTCTAGGGTCCTGAAAATTTAGGACAAGCATTAGCTTTGTAAAGTGTTACTATGACAATCCTGAAAGGTCACTATATCTATACAAAGATATCACATTGACATTTTCAAGACTATCGGCTTATTGTATAATTTATAGTTTCTATATTCAAGTGTTGAGGTCCTTGTGATTATGCAAACATCAAAACAACAGTGGTATATGAAAACTATTTTTGGAAAGCTGTGCTTGAGCCAGTAGTCTTGGAGGCTCTAAACACCCACCCATTTAAATACCAAATGGTTTGATAACTATTTCATATCATATGCCCCACCTCCCCCCAATGCATTTATATATTTCTTTAAAAATTGTTTTGCAAGCAAGCTTAAAACATGATTCTGTATTTAGTAAAAAATAAAATTAAAAAAAAGTTAAAAATGCAAAATGTTTTGCCTTTTCCTTATTTAGTGCATAAGGCTTTGAATTACTTGACCCAAGATTTTACAGCATTAAAATAATTGGGTCTACAACTATGCTACCTACTAGTGTCTCACTGAGACTCAGCATAAATAGAGTTAAAGCTCAACACCTTAAGGAAATGGATGCAAAGGCATATATATGCCATGGAGATAACTTTTTCCTTTTTTCCAGAACTAAACTTTAAGGCTTTCTAATAAAATTTAGTGGCAAAAGACTGGTGTGAAACAAGACATTTTTTAAATGATATCTTTGGAGAATTGTTCTATTTTTCATGCAGATAAGTTTCTTAAGACAACCGTATGAAATGAATTTTGGATGAAAATGGAAAATGCATCCAGAACTGCAGGTGAAAAACCAAGAACTAGGAGTTGATAAAATTTTCCCCCGTGTCTGTTGTCATACATTTGTGTCTTGGAGCAATGGTTCTTTGGCTTCCCCGGGAGCCTGTGGACTATGAGGATGGCTGTGGCCACCACAATGTTTTTTCCAATTGCCAGCTCTTACATTTAAGTTGGTATGTTCTGGGATAAACAAGGCAACAAGTAGAGCCAGGAGAACAGAGCAGGCTCCAAAGAGAAATGGGGGGCCAGGAATGATGGAATTCTGGGGAAAAAAAAAACAATTATGATTTTGCAAAGAAAATCTCATCTATTCATATATATATTTCTCTCTCTTGTAGGAGTAAGGAGGTTTCTTCCTTTTAACCATTAATTCTTAAGTTTGGCTTTGAAGTGGTGATATAAAAGAAGTATTTTCTGATAATTATTATAAAATCCTTGCCTGAAAGAAAGGGGGCAATGCTGAACTGTTACTTATAGATTTTAGACTTGGCAAAAATGTAAGGAAATAAAAATGTCACTAAAACTTAATTTTATTTTTCACCCAGTATTATATCTGAAGGTGGGATTCTTGGTATAACTTTAGGTATTTTGTGAGTACCAAAGAAATACCATCTGCTTCAGATCAGAGAAACAGCTTAAGAAAGTCTTGGGGAAAAAAGCTAAGGGGAGAGGGTAAGGGAGAAAGATCCAGAGTCTTACACAAGCCTTAATAAAATAATCTCTTCTGGTATGTCCTTTAGTGCAGCCTAATGAAATTTTTATATTTATATATTATTAGAGTGAACAAGAAGAAGAAAATACCTCCTGGGTGTGGTGCTGAGGGCCTTGGTTTGTTCCTAAATCTGTTTCTGTTATCTGTAGTTCATTCAGTTCCACGTGGAATATGTAGAATATAAATCCATAAAGAGCTGGTCCCAGTCCGTTACATAATCCTCGAATTCCTGTTATCATGCCTTGAACAACCCCTAAACGGTAAAGAACACACTCCTTAGCATTATTCTCTTATTGGCAATACAACCATTTCTATGCTCCAATTACAGCCCTCAGATCAATTAAATGATCATTTCACAAACATTCATTTTTAGATAAAATAAATTTATAGATAAAAAGACGAAAGCTAGCCGCTGGCTTCATAGATCTCACAGTGGAACAAGAGGGAGGAAATAGCACACAAACATACATTCATGAGTATAAAAGGCGGGTACATATCTGAACTGGGAAAGGGGGTCATGGTCTAGCATGGGAGATGGCATGGAGGCAGGAGATCAGAAAAGAGTGGTTTGGTTGGAACAGACCTGTATGAAGTGGAACAGTGAAAAAAAGGTAAGAAAAGGAGGCTAGATCCTTTTACCCTGAAAGTCTTTTACCCCAAGCAGATCTGTTTGTTTTATTTTGTACTTTTTGGATCAAGGAAATGAAATGATTAGAATTATGCATTTAGGAAAATACATGGCTGTGACAGGCTGTGTCAAAAAATGCTATTCTACAGACCTTAGTCCTACAAAACACAAGTTAAGCATGAGATAGGCTTTAGAGCAGACAACATTTTGGTTAGTTTAATCTATAAAAGTGACCCAATGTAGTAAAAACATCTTTAAGACCTTAAAAAGTTCCCTTGCCTATACAACAAAAGTTATTTGTTAAAAGTTAGTTGATCTTTTGCTTTAACCAGCTATAAATAACACTTAAGATAAGGACATCCCTTCAGTTTTTTTAAGTGACTGGAAAATTCAGTAATGGAACAACTTTTGTTGGATTTCTTGATCTTAATATGTCACAAATTATTCTGGCTACTCAGAATTTCCCTGTAACTGCTTCACACCTAAGGCAACAAGCTCCAAAGGGAGCAAACTAGAAATGCTTCCTCCTGTCCAAGGCCAAGAGTCTGCTCTTTAGGGAGAGACACAGCAGCAGCCCAGCTGAAGACTGCAGCTTAACATAGAGTTGGAGGTCGTGGGGACTAAAACTGCCCATCCAGTACTAAGCCAGGGAACTGACAAGACTGAGCAAGCCAACAGAGCGGCCATGTCTACTGAGGAGCAGCCCTTCCGGGACCAATGCATCACCCAGAGAAGAATTTGAAGACAACTCAACAAAGAGAAAATGGACACCAAGGCCCTACAGTTTCTGGCTTCCCTGTACTTGACATTATGGACTTTGAAACCATTACTGCAGCTGCCCTCTCATCCTGGAACCTCCTTATTACTGAAACATCTAACTACTCCTATCAAGCTTCTCACCCTGGAATGTCTTTCCTCCAGGACATTATTCCTTCTCCCACCAGTGAGTTCCTTGTGAGGCTTCCATTTTGGGAAGGAACCCAGGCCAGTCAGCCTTCATTCATTCTTTGAATGGCTCTAGTCCTGACTTCCAGATATCAAAACCTCATCAGAGAGAATAGAGAGCTGAGTCTAGAGTCATAAAGACCTGAGTTTAAATCTAGCCTCAGTTATTTCTTAGTCGGGTGACCCTGAACAAGCTGCCTAACCTCTGTCTGCCTTCAGTTTTCACAACTGTAAAATGGATAACTACACCTCCCAGAGTTATTCTGAGGATCAAATGAGATATTTGTAAAGCAGTAGACACTGTATAAATGCTCATTCACTTCCCTTTCCCCCCCTGTAGCTGGTACCTTTATCTATTCAATTCCCACACCCTTTCTGCTCCCTTTTGACTGTAGTCTTCCGTTAAAATGTAAGCTCCTTGGGGGAAGGGACTGTCTTTTTCCTTGTATTTGTGTTCCTGCCATGTTTCCTTCTTTCTAACCGAATTCCATTTGAGAATTTTCAGCTGTGAATAATAACTGAAATTTATCTACACAGAGCTTTGCAGTGTGCAATATGCTTTACATATTTTCTCATTTGAATCTCACCACAACTCTGTGAAATAAGTATTGCACATTATTACCATAGTAAAGTAGGGATCCACTTTGTAAATGAGGCTAAGAGAGGTTAGATGACTTCCTCATTGTTATAAATTAGGTGTCGCTGGCAAGATCTATGGGATATAGTTTAAAGTCTCCTGGCAACTAAGGTGTTAGCACTATGCTAAATATTGTCATTTTCTTCTCCCTGTTCTTTCTAATATCATACAGTCAAACATCCTTTTCAAACTTTTATTCTCCCCTACCCAACAGTCTCATCTCAATGCATCCTGAACTACTATTACAGGTTTGCTTAAACTGGTTTATACCTAGCCATCAAAAAGAGAAAAGCATGAAATTCTTTCTCCAAAAGTTATGAGCAGAAACATCCTCAGTGCAACAATACTGTTTCAGAAAAACAAGAAAGCTACAACACATTTCGAATACTGATCTTTGCTTTGTAAATGCAGAATCATATTTTGACAACCAATTTTTGTTTTGTCTACCAGAAATGGAGTTAAGGAATAATCTCATCAAGAGACCTGTATACTAAAAATACAAGCTAGGGACAGCAAACTAAATATTGGGCTTATTTTTCCCCTTATAAGTAGGCCAGCAGTTACTCTTTCTCTACATTGAAAAAAGTCTCAAATGATAAATGAAGTATCCTAAAACAAGCAGATAAAACGCTTGTATGCTTTTTAAATAACCACACCACTGGCTCCCATCATACTTACCCTGTTGATCAGGGTCAGCAGTCCGTGAAACTAGTGCGCTGACAGCTGGGAAGGTAATACTGGACATGGCTGCTACTGCCCCAGCAGCCCACATCATCCTGCAATCCAAAAGGCAAAATTCAGAATAAAATCAGCAAATCTGCCATACTTCCTACTCATCCAGAGAGTTTAGTTCATACTGCAACTGGGTCATTTTTAGCGGTGGTGGGGGAGAAGACAATGTGGCCTGTTACAGAATATATTGACATGTTTTCTGAACACTGAAACCAAAAGGACCATCAGCTAATCCTGTTCTTCAAGGTGTTCACTCTATTCTGTGCCAGTTTGAAGAGACCAGTAGATAGAAGATAGCTGATTTTAGATAAATTTTTGAGAGTCATTTAAGGCAAGTTTTAGTGAAATTTTCACTTGGGATGCCAAGTGAATATTCTTGTCTGACATTAAAGAAATCTTGAAGCTTACAAAATCCATACTCCAGGGCCTTTAAAAAAAAAATTCAATAGCACCACCCCTACCACAAAACCTGCCTTATGTAAAGCCTTTTTTATGTAAAAAGCAAATCTAGGTCAAAAGAGGTGATTATTCAGCTGTACTGAAACATCGGGGCAGGTCATGGAGTCAAGTCCTCTGATACCTAGGCATAATGGTGTTTGTGGGCATCTTGACACCAGCATCATGGTCACCTCATGGCTGGAAACCAGATTGTGGCCAAAAAAGCTGTGAAGGAGGGTCATGGAAGTAAGAACAAAACAAGTGGATTTTACTCACTCATTCCTGGTTTGCCACCAGTAAAGAACACTGGGGTTAATCAATTCTCTTTTTCTAAACAGAAAAAAAAATCAATAAACTAAACTTCAGGTCCTTATTAAGGGATTTTGTAAAAGATTATTAGAGTATTTTTTTAAGCTGGCATGTCACACTAAGCTAAGTACTATTTAGGGAACAGTCAGTGATCTTAAAGTGAGCTCAAGAGCTCAGCCAATTAATTACCTGTGAAATAAAAACTTTCGATCCCTCAAACTGGTTCTACAGAACGCTCAAACAAATCAAAGTAAAAGATTCACATCCATTTGGAGATAAAATAATATATTTAGTAAAAGTTTCCATTTTAGACAAGATACACTAACAATAAAATCTAAAATGCAAATACACATACATATACATACCAAGGCTCTGAACCGAAGCCATACCATGCCAGCTGCAATATTTGAAATCCTAGACCCAGTAAGATGGTGTTCTTGTTTCCAATTGACCTCATAAGTAAACTTAATACTATGGTCTAAGAGAATAAAAAAAAAAGACGCAGCTGTTGAATAATTTTAATGACCTCATCATTTGGTTTACATGTCCAGCAATATTTCTCAAGGATACATCCTGAAATCATACTTTGTAATGCAGAGACAGGCGGAGAAAGTTTCCTTTGTTTTTAATCATTACGGATTCAGAGGAAAGGTGGACAATTACACATTTCACATTTGCTATGCAACACTTTTTTACCTCACATATTGTCACCTAAATCAAGTGGCTATTGTCATTTAAGCCTCATACATATAATCTATTGCAGGGCTGGCCAACCTTAGGTTTTTATTGAAACAACAGACAACATATTTTGATTTGCCATTTTAGAGAACTCCGTGGTAGCTCACCTTCTTTTACTAAAGCATTTATGTAAATTTCTATGCCTGTAGGCGGGCTGCATAAATCACACTGCGGGCCACATTTTGGACAGCCCTGGTCTATTGAATAAGAAGCTGACCTAAGGAGCCAAGGTTAAAAAAAATCTAGACTAAAATAAGACAAAAGAAATATACATTGGGGTGCCCGCACAAAGTGGAAGGTCACAATTTAGTAATTTTTGCCATACTACTAGAGGTATACATTTTAAGGCTAATTGCAAAATGCGTATTTATTTACGTTGCAGAACTTTACAAGATATGAAGCACTTTAATGTGTTACAGTAAATCCATGACATAGACCAGGCAGGAGATGTTCTCATTTGAAAAGTGAAAAAACACAGAGGATTTCACACATGTTGATAGGATTTAGAAGTGGCTAAGGCCTTAGAGCCACTTTCTTCTATGGAAGAGGAAGCCTGGGTCCAGGCCATGAACGGAATGTCTTCTAAATCATCTACTGCTCCTTCATTACACCAGGTATTCTTAACATTTTAGGAAGGACACTGAAAACAACACATCCAGGTAAGCGACTGAGATAATCAAAGTACTGGGGAGCATGGCATCCCATGATCTGTCAAAGAACCTGGATACATCTAACTCACAAAGGATAAAAGCTGGAAGGGTGACAGGGTTCAGGGTGAGGGGGAGACAGGCAAGTACTTGCAGGACTATCATGTGAAGGTGCAAAAAGGTAGACTGAGTAACAAGGGGAGGAAGACGGAGAATGGGAGAGGGGAAGAAACACTGGATGTGAAATTAGTGGACTGAGATCAAAGGATTTTGTCACTTTGGGTGACACTAGGCAAGTCATTTAATCTCTTTGGAGCTCAGGTTTGCTGCTCTGTAAAATGAAGAGAGTCAGATCAGTAGTTCCCAATCTTTGAGCTATAAACCTCTGGAGTAATCAGTTATTATTGCAAGATGTCTGTGAATTCATAAATAAAGACATCAGTAGGAGCTAGGTGGTGCAATGTATAAAAGCGGAGGACTTGGTGTCAGGAAGACCTGTTCAAATCCTGCTTGAGACACTACTGGTGTGACCCTAGTCAAGTTACATAACCTTTCTCAGTTTGTTTCCTCATCCATAAAATAAAGATGATAACATGGTTGTTGTGAATAATTATCATAAAGCGCTTTACAAGCTTAAAGGGCTATATATAAATGCTATTATTTTTCATATGTTTTATTTTTTCAATATATGTAGATGCTATTATGATTAATCAAATGCAAATTAGCCTAGAAAAGTATTGAATTCACAGAAGCCTTAATTATTACATGTTTTCTAAAATTAATACATACTAACATTAAATGCTATAAAAAAAAGTCTAGCAGCCTGAGATGATCTTGAAGGGGCCTTCAAGTCTAAAGCCTATGAGTTTTAAACTGCAAAAAAGCAGAGTCTGCTCAATATGAGGAAAGTCTTTCTAACAATCTGAAACATTCACAAGTAGAAAGGGTTGGCTAGGAAGATACCAAGTTTCTCTCTCATCTGTGCTTTTAGTAGCAGCTATACTGTAGCAGGATTCCACTCCTCCAAACGCACAGGTTAGAGATGAACTCTGAGGTCCCTCACAACTCACTCTATGATTTAACTTGCAATTTTCTCAGGAGCCAAACCGAGGCCTGTCATTTTTTAGCTGGTCCCTAGGGCTAGATTTTAAATTGGACTATTCTTGTTAACTGTAGGCACCCAAATATGAGACTGTATTTTAGACCTTCCAACTTTTAATCTCTACCAATAAATGTAAGGCCTTACATAAGTGAAATTAAAGCTAATGAAGCAATACATACTCTACTATGAATGAACTGTTATTTGAATTCAAGAGGAAGAATACAACAGAAGTCTAGATTCCTTTCCTGAAATTCCTGAAATTGATTTTCCTCTTCAATGCGTGAGTAGACATTGACAGAAATATTTGAGCAAAATTAACATATAACTCTGCTCTTCTCTATGATATGCATATGTCATACACCACTTAGTGACACTCGTTGCCTATAATTTCAGAAAAATCCAAGGCTGGGCTTTTCAAACTCAATTACCTTGCTTTTTAAAAGAATCATTTTCCCCCTCTTGAACAATTTTTGGCCAACTTAAAAATAGTCTCTTGTAAAACAAACAAAACAATCCCTTTAAACAAGCAGTTAAACTAATTTTCCCCCAGAGGGTTTGGCAGTATATCCTTTTTCTTGGTGATCAAGAATCATAGATTTAGAGCTAGAAAGGGCCTCAGAGAACATGTAGTCCAATCTCCTTATTTTACAGATGAAGAAACTGGACCAGAGAGGTATAACTTAAAGACAGATCTCTCTGACTCCATTCACACTACTCCTCACTATCTTTGACACTCATAACTTGTGTTGTAGCAAACTGCTGCTGGATGGTACAAAAACCTTAACATCTAAGGTTGAAGCCGAAGTTTGGAAATAGGACTCACCTGTGCAATAATGGAAAGAATGCCAAGGACAGCTATAAATGCTGCAACACTTTCTGGTGAAAATCTCATTATCTAGAGTTTGAAAAAACTTATGTTAACAGATAATAAATACTACAGCATAATTTACAAAAGCATGATACTGTATTATAGAAGAAAGCTCTGAAATAGTGCCTGGCACATAGTAGGCATTCAGTAAAATACTTACTGAACTGAAAGACTATCTTATAGGTCTCTGATAGTTAATGCACCTTCCAAGAATAACTAATTTAATAAGGAAAACTTTCTTTGGGAGACTCAGGCTTAGTGGATGTCAGTAATGTATTATGCGATATGGAGAAAACAAGTGGAAACTACTTCAAAAGAGGCATTTTAGGTCTATTTTACAAACAACTATTCTATCTCTAGTGCTGTATAAAGCTAACATTCTCCATTTAAACTCTATGCAGATGAAAGACAAAATATTTCTATGTTATTCCTATCCAGACAACTCTCAAATGTCTGTTACTGGTCACAAAGGAACTAGGCAAGTACATATAAACGTTTAATGCACCAAATAACACCAAAGGAAGGGCCTAGATGGAAGGAGGACCATCAGAGACTATATCCTTCTGAAAAAGTTTAGTAGCATCACTGTATACAGAGGAACATATCCCCATCTTGCAAAAGGAAACATGAAAAATGATCAACAGTATTAGCCAGACAAAATGCTATCTATAAAAACAAATACTGCTTTTACAACCAAAAGCAACTCCATGGCAGAGAAAAATGCTTCCCTCCTGAAAACAACTCTTTGGTACTAAATATAAAACATTTATGGTTGAACCAAGAAGAAAATTCCATTTTGGCAGAATTGGACTATTTACCTGTCTGAGGTATAGAAAGAAACTGGAATATTGGCCTGCCTCCGGTAGGTAAGAGAGGAACACTGTTATGCAAATTAGCAGCACTACAGAATCTTGGCCCACTTTCTTTAAGGACTAGAACAAGAAAGAGATAACTATAAGGTCTTAAACCAAAAATAAGCAATTAATCTTAATATGTAAAGATAAGCTTTATCTTAATTTTTTTTTTTACAAACTTGTCATTTTGGCTACTCCAGTAATTCAGTATATTCTTAGCTTTATTATCTAGGTAAGTATTATTTTTAAAACAATAATAAATAATATTGGTGACAGATGAGGGACAGAGATCCAAAACATTGCACTGGTACCCTCAAGCTGTCAGGAGAAAGTGAGGAAGTCCTCCAGCATGGTGGGTAAACACTTTCTGGTAAACCTATAGGAGAACATGGATAAGAACCACAGAAGATGGACATTCACGAATAGGTTACAATTTACACTGGTCAAAGGAACTTCCAAATCAAAGACATCACAGATCCACCTGAGTACTCCCCAGGTGGGGGACTTCAAAACTTAAAAAACACAACAACCCTAATATCTATGCCATTCACCTTTTTTTTGGGGGGGGGGGCGGTGAGTATAAATAATTTTCATAAGTAACTTACTGCAAAAGGATCTGCCTGTTCCCAAGAAATGGGTGCTCCCCAAGATGCTGGCCTCATCTTCTCTGGCAATGATTCTGGCACAGCCACAAGAATAAAACAGATATCTAGCAAAGCTATAGCCGTGGCAAGGACTACCACTAAGCTGTCCCCATATGCTCGTCCAAGGTAGGCACCAATAGCAGGGCTGGTTACTAAACTTGCAGCAAAAGTTGCTGAAACCTGCAAGAGATAAAAGAGTAAGTCTGAGGAAACCTCAGGGTAGGATAGGAGAAATACAACCTGTTACTTACAAAGTAAATATGTACCCTGATATACTGAAGATATTCTCTTGCAAATTCCCTTACTTCTCCAACTCCTCATTAAACATACAGCAATGCAGATACAATGTTGCACTATTTAAAACAGTTTGCTTTGGTAGAAGTATATTTTTAAAAAAATCTTGATTTCTCTACAAATAGGTAGTACATTGGATAATGTTGAGCCTGGAGTGAAGAAGACTGCAAATCTAGCTTCAGACCCTTAGTAGCTGTGTGCCACCAGGGATATTATTTAACCTGTCTGCCTCAGTTTCCCCATCTGTAAAATGATAATTGTGACACCCAAATCCCAGGGCTATTGTGAAGATCAATTGAGATAATATTTGTAAAG
Organism: Phalanger gymnotis; assembly: GCA_028646595.1. Lineage (NCBI taxonomy): Eukaryota > Metazoa > Chordata > Mammalia > Diprotodontia > Phalangeridae > Phalanger > Phalanger gymnotis. The sequence continues at coordinate 65,327,369 of CM053627.1, forward strand.
CGCTCTGCAAAACTTCAGGTACTATATAAATATTATTATTGTTATTACTACTCTATTTCTCTTGTCTAAAAACTCTTTCTAGACTTCTCTTCACAGACCAGGTCAGTGAGATCAAGAACAAAAGGCTTTTCTTAAGGAAATGGTTTCAGGGTGGAAATAAGCTCTAACAACAGAACCTGGAAACAAGATAGGTGCTTAACAAAAGCTTGTCGACTTGAAACAGAATTTTGAAAGACTGAAGGCCTCTAACCAATTTGGATCATTGCCCTCTCCATCCCCTAAAGTAGATGGATTGTTAATTGATCATCTAAGTGTAGTGAAGAAAAACCACTATAATCCATCCTTCTCCGCTGATGATGAATGATACTGATATTAATCTCTGGGTGGAGGACCTTTCAGTCCGGAAGCGTAGTCCAGGAACAGCCTAAATAGTGACCTTTTCAAATATTAACCCCAAACTATATTTTAACAAATGATGATTCTTTTTCTTGTTTAAGACTCCTTTTAACATTACCTCAAATTGTCTTTGGGGTAGAGTCATGTCTGAGGGGATAGGATTGGGATTATGACATTCTGTACATTTCTCTTGAGGCTAGAAATTCATAGATCTCTCTGAACCTTAGGTAACTAAAGGCAATCTACTAAATTAAAGATAGTTACGGCCTTCATCAATGGAGGGAGGGAGATTCCAGATCAAAGAAATCACAGATCCTTGAATTTAGTGACACATTATGAACTATGAATCCAAATACAGGACTACAGAACTACAGGACTACAGAATCCAAATAAGAAGCAGTTGACATGAAACAGGACTATGGAAGTATACTAAGTATGCTAAAGTCCCCTGTGGCTAATCCTCTCCTCACTGCCTCTTTAAGATATATATTATAAAATAATATTATATTATCTTTGTCCCAAGTCTTTGGTCTGATCTGAATGAGAAAACTTTATCAATCAATTCCAAAATAATGTCCTACACTGAAACAGTTTAACATCATTCTTACTCAAAGTTTAACTAGTTTCTAAAGGAAAAGGCTCCTATTATTTAGCCCAGGAAGAGCTTCTCTCTGACATGATTAGGGTAATGATAAGATTAACAGAAGGAAGAAATATTTAGTTCTATTAACTGAAGTACTTATCACTGAAAGAATTCCTCCTCTCAGTTTCCTTATTTCTGTCAAAAGCACCGCCGTTCTTCTGGTAATCTTGGTTCATAACCAAATCCTTGACTCTTATAAGACATCCCTCCAAATCTAATTAGTTGCCAAGTTTTGTTGATGTTCCCTTCATCACCAAATTTCTCACATCCACCCCACTGTCTTTACAAATGTAACTACTAATGTATTTTAACCTCTCTTGACCTCTCACTTTTCTACTAACTGTTCTCCCTCCTTCAGATGCCTCCTTTTTTTCTTCACGTATGCTTAATATAGCTCCCCTTTAGAAATCTTTTGAAAGCACTGGCTACTTCTCTATCCTCATTTTCATCAACCTTTCTGCAGCCTTTGATGCTACTGATCACTCCCTCCTCCTCGATACTTTTTACACCACTCTCTCCTTGTTCTCATCCTACCTATCTGATGGCTCCTTTCATGTCTCCTTTGCTGGATCTTCTTCTAGAGCACACCCTTTAACCATAGCTGTCCCTCAGGGCTCTGTCCTGGGCCCACTTCTCCCTCTATACTACTTCACTTGGTGATCTCATCAGCTCCCGTGGATTTTACCATCTTCTATGCTGATGACTCTCAAATCTACCTATCCTGTCCCAGACTTTCTATTGACCTCCAATCTTGCATTTCTAACTGCCTTTCAGACATCTTGAATTCCAACAGACATATTAAATTCAACATGTCCAAAACCAAACTCAATTATCTTTCCCCCTTAAAATCTCCCTACCACCTACCTTCCCTATTACTATAAATGGGCAATATCATCCTCCCAATTCCTCAGGCTCAATCCTGGATTTCTCACTACCTCTTGCCTCCCATGTCTAAACTGTTGCCAAGGTCTGATGATTTCACCTTTGTAACATTTCTCAAATATACCCCTTTCTCTCCTCTGACACTACTATGCTCCACTTTTGAAAGTCAGAGTCCTGTGATTTTTTTTCTGACATGATTTGTTCCTCAAAGTAACAGCTTTGACCTAGATCATGGTTATTTCTCTTTTTTCCTCTTTAAAATGTGAAGTAATGGTTCAAGGCCAATTAGTGGTAAAATAGGGTTGCTTCTTTCAGGGATCTTAGCAAATAACACACATACCAGTCCATAAGCCATGCTTCTTTCATGTTCTTGAGTTATATCTGCTACATATGCAAATACCACCGAGAATGTCACAGCAAAAACCCCAGAAACAGAGATAACAGCAAAGTACCACCTATAAGTAGATAACCAACAGGAAATGGTTAGGACAATTAGAATTTTCTTCCCAAAGTTCCCCAAGTGAATCAGAATAAAGATGGTTGAATTCCAACAGTAAATATCTTACTAGAGCTACTTACTAACTCATCCTGCTTCTAACAATTTAACTTTTATAACTGGCTTATTAAAAATAGGGTGAGAAGAAACCATATGACAAAAAGACACCTGAATTAATTAATGAAATAACTATTTCATAAGACTCTATAACTACTGAGGATATTTTCATTAAAATAAACAGAAGCTTCTCCATTCTTTATCATATTTGCCATTTTACCTAATAATAAATCAATTAAATTGAGTAACATGCTAGTCAACATTTATTTTGTAGCTACAAATACACAATGCTATTCAACAAGTTACCTTTCACTTTCTAAATTATGCCTAAACCAACAGAATTAGAAGAAATCTGTTAGGATGGTATTCCTGAATAAAACTGGAAGACATTAAAATTACCAAAGAGCATTCTGAAAGGATTTTAACAAAAGTAAACGTCAACTATTATATATAGTTGTTCCACAGTTAACTGGGATAATATGCAAATGCACTGTAAGCAATTCCTATTGTAGTACTGATATTTCAAGTTTTAAAAAAACTCTTCTGTAGATTCCCTGTAATAAAACTTTCAAAACACTCATTCAACATAGGACTTTTTCTTGTTTATCATTTTTCAAAACATGCTTTCCATGATAAATTCTTTATTCGGTCACTGTACACTTCCAAAGAAACTTACTTTGTTCTTCAAAGATAGGTCCATGCTACATTTATGGTTAGTTCAGGAAGAGATACCTACTGAAGTTACAATTTTCAATAAATGTTTAACCACCCATGCTATACTGATCTAAAACTAGACCAACTTCAAGTATAAGATGCATATCCCAAGATGAGAGCTTTTGGGAGGACATATATGGGTGTGTATATACTTATGTATATGTATATGAACATAATATAAATAACCAGGAATTTACGAAATGAAAAATGTATATTCACTGTGAAAGCTAGGGCAGTTGAAGGAACTAGGGCAGATGGGATTGGCCCTGGGACCTATAAGCAAGTAAGATATTATAATCAAATTAACAGAATTGAATTCAGTTGGGACTGGCTACAGATTCTCCTCTTGTACTCTCTCCTACCTTAAAGATAAGGCTAGAACCGGGGTAGATAAAAGCACAGTCTCTATTTAGATCAAGAACTCAAACCAATCCAGCACTGTGTACTTGTAAATACTTTTGTGGAAAAAAAAAATGACCATAGGCAATAAAGAACTCAACAACATGAAAAATTTCAGTGAAGTGAAAAAGTTAGAGAGGAAGCTTAGGATTTGCCCAGGCTGAGTAAGCTTGAATTAAATCACTTAAATGCCCAAGACCTAATTCTCTTCATCTGTAAAATGGGAGTACTGAAGATCATCTAGTCTAAGGTCATTTCCAGCTTTAGAACTCTGTGGCTCATGATTTCATTACTATATTCTCCCAAAGTCTTTTTATAAATATCAAAGGCAAGTCTATGGTAGGGAGGAAAAGCCTAACCCCACAGGTTTAAAAAAAAGTCGGGGGCGGGGGGGGCAGAGCCAAGATGGTGTCTGGAAAGCAGGGACTTGCCTAAAGCTCTCCCGTAGGACCCTCCAAACACCTATAAAAAATGGCTCTGAACAAATTCTACAACTGTAGAACCCACAAAATAGCAGAGGGAAGCAGGGCTCTAGCCCAGGACAGCCTGGATGGTCACTGGGTAAGGTCTGTTGCACCATGCTATAAGCGGAGCAGAGCAGAGCCCAGAGCCTGGACCAACCAGACCAGCAGCCAGGCAGAACAGGCCCTAGAGCCTTGAATCAGTGAGTTGTCGCAGTTACCAGACTTCTCAATCCACAAACACCAAAGACAACAGAGAAGGTTAGTGGGAAAAGCTTTGGGGACAGAGTGAAAGGAGTTCACAGTTTGGCCACCCCCCTGGGGGCACCAGAGGTGGTGCAGCTCTGAGGCTGCTTATAGACCTACAGCTGCAGTTGCTTCTGGCCTCAGGCCCACCTGGTGGGTGTAATTAAGTGGCAGATCAGAGTGGGAATGCAGACCCTGCTTAGATCTGAGTCACGGTCCAAGTTTGTGGTTCTTGGGGGAGGAGGAGCGCTGGTGTGGCAGAGCTTGCTGTGTAGAAATAGTTCTGAAAACAACAGCACAGCCCCTCAAGCTTGGGACAAAGTACTCTCTACTCTACAGTCATACCCCAACGAAAAGTTCAAGGGTCAAGTAGTTGCCTGGGAACATGAAGAGGCAGTGAAAATAGACTCAGATTCAGACTCAGACTTTGGAATCGTTTTTGGTGACAAAGAAGGCCAAAACATACAGCCAGAAGAAGTCAACAAAGTCAAAGAGTAGGCTCCAAGAAAAACATGAACTGGTCTCAGGCCATGGAAGAGCTCAAAAAGGATCTGGAAAAGCAAGTTAGAGAAGTAGAGGAAAAATTGGGAAGAGAAATGAGAGTGATGCAAGAAAACCATGAAAAAGAAATCAATGACTTGTTAAAGGAGACCCAAAAAAATACGGAAAAATACATTGAAGAAAACAACACCTTAAAAAATAGACTAATTCAAATGGCAAAAGAGCTCCAAAAAGCCAATGAGGAGAAGAATGCCTTGAAAGGCAGAATTAGCCAATTGGAAAAGGAGGTCCAAAAGACCACTGAAGAAAATACTACCTTAAAAACTAGATTGGAGCAAGTGGAACCTAGTGACTTGATGAGAAATCAAGATGTTATAAAACAGAACCAAAGGAATGAAAAAATGGAAGACAGTGTGAAATATCTCACTGAGAAAACCACTGATCTGGAAAATAGATCCAGGAGAGATAATTTAAAAATTACTGGACTACCTGAAAGCCATGATCAAAAAAAGAGCCTAGATCTCATCTTTCAAGAAATTGTCAAGGAAAACTGCCCTGATAGTCTAGAGCCAGAGGGTAAAACAGAAATTGAAAGAACCTACTGACCACCTTCTGAAAAAGATCCCCAAAAGAAAACTCCTAGGAATATTATTGCCAAATTCCAGAATTTCCAGATCAAGGAGAAAATACTACAAGCAGCCAGAAAGAAACAATTTCAGTATTGTGGAAACACAATCAGGATAACCCAAGATCTAGCAGCTTCTACGTTAATAGACTGAAGGCCTTAGAATATGATATTCCAGAGGTCAATGGAGCTAGGATTAAAACCAAGAATCACCTACCCAGCAAAACTGAGTATCATGCTCCAAGGCAAAATATGGATTTTCAATAAAACAGAGGACTTTCAAGCTTTCTCAGTGAAAAGACCAGAGCTGAATAGAAAATTTGACTTTCAAACACAAGAATCAAGAGAAGCCTGAAAAGGTAATCAAGAAAGAGAAATCATAAGGGACTTACTAAAGTTGAACTGTTTTGTTTACATTCCTACATGGAAAGATAATGCATATAATTCACGAGACCTCAGTATTAGGGTAGCTGAAGGGAATATACATATATATAAATATATCTATAGACAGAGGGCACAGGGTGAGTTGAATATGAAGGAATAATATCTAAAAAAAAAATCAAATTAAGGGATAAGAGAAGAGAAAGGGATAAGAGATAAGGAGAGAAGGAGAAAGGGAGAGATAGAATGGGGTAAATTATCTTGCATAAAAGTGGCAAGAAAAAGCAGTTCTGTAGAAAGGGAAGAGGGAGCAGGTGAAAGGGAATGAGTGAATCTTGCTCTCATTGGATTTGACCTGAGGAAGGAATAACATACACACTCATTTGGGTATCTTACCTCACAGGAAAGAAGGAGGAAGGAGATAAAAAAGGGAGGCCAATAGAAGGGAGGGCAGATAGGTGGAGGAGGTAATCAAAAGCAAATACTTTTGAAAAGGGACAGGGTCAAGGGAGAAAATTGAATAAAGGGGGATAGGATAGAAGGAGCAAAATTTAGTTAGTCTTTGACAACATGAGTACTGTGGAAGGGTTTTGCATAATGATACACATGGGGCCTATGTTGAATTGCTTGCCTTCTTAGGGAGGGTGGGTA
>CM053627.1:65334320-65366927 GCA_028646595.1 Phalanger gymnotis
GTTTTGCATAATGATACACATGGGGCCTATGTTGAATTGCTTGCCTTCTTAGGGAGGGTGGGTAGGGAGGGAAGAGGGGAGAGAATTTGCAACGAAAAGTTATAAAAGCAGATGTTCAAAAAAAAAATTTTTGCATGCAACTAGGAAATAAGATATACAGGCAATGGGGCATAGAAATATATCTTGCCCTACAAGAAAGTAAGGGAAAAGGGGATGGGGGGGGGAGGAGTGGGGTGAGAGAAGGGAGGGCTGAGTGGGGAATGGGGCAATCAGAATATATGCCATCTTGAAGTGTGGGGGAGGGTAGAAATGGGGAGAAAATTTGTAATTCAAACTCTTGTGGAAATTAATGCTGAAAACTAAAAATATTAAATTTTTTTTTTTTTAGAAAGAGGGGGAAGGGAGAAAAATTAAGGGAGGGAGGATGGAAGGTAGTATTAGCTGCTAAAACCTTAACTAATTACTTACCAGGGGCTGATCTTCATCAATGGGATTGGTGCACAAGTGAAAAATACTGTTAGCAGCAAGAAGGACTTTCGACCCCAAACATCAGAAAGAGCACCAATAAGAGGGGCACTGAGGAATGACAATAATCCCTAAAACAATTTTAAAAATGAATTTGCATAAATTCATATAAACATTCTAGTCATTTTATTCTCATAGAAAGTATAATTACGACATATTGTATATGTAAATAATAATAAAGTATCCAATTTAACAAGTTTGCAGTCATTATCATTTAATATTGTCCTCCAGAGAAACAATATATTTCATAAACACATTTGAAGCAAGAATAACAACCCTGGTAGTATTATTAAGACTAAGAAAAAAATCAAAGTTTTAATTCTGAAACTCAACTTTGGATGAATGAAAATAATTTCTATTTTCTTCATCTAGCAAAATTCTGGAAGGAGGGAATAGTTCAGACAATAGTAACATAAAACTATTTGAAGGACTCTGAGAGTGAATCAAACAAAAACACCTAGTTGAATTCTCAGTCATGACAGATTACCATTTTGATCAATTCCAAGAGAAATGGCACATGTTAAAAGAGATGTTATTGCTCTTTACATTTCTAAAAGTGACTGTCAAATTTAACCTAGAATAAAAAGAGTATGTATCATTGATAAATCTATGCCGTACAGAGAAGGTCAAAGAATTCTTTGTTTCCACTTTTACATTCTTAATTATTAAAAAAAAAATCCTGGAAAGGTTCCCACAAATGAAAAACACAGTATTCTGTCATGAAATGGCTAATTTCAAAGGTGGATATGCTGCAAGAGAAATTATGTTATCAATTATAAAAACTACATGGCATATGCAAAAAGTACAGTCTACAAGGAAGTATGCAGTTCATCAAACACCACTGTTTGCTACAAAAAAATCAGGAGAAATGAAATAACATTTAAAATTTCTATTACAGACTGTAACAGATCTCTGTGTGAATGCATGTGTTTATATATATAAAAACCACTGATCCTACCTTTACTCCTTGAATGAGGCCATTCATTAGAAATGTATGTTTAGGGAAGGTTTCATGTAGTACCTAAAGAAATAATAATATTTTATTTTTATGAACACCATTAAAAGTAATACCATATAATTCACCTCTAATATAAATCTGTATCCACACAACCTCCACAAATGTTTACTGAACAGCATCATAAGTGAATATTATATAACCATTAATTTGAATAAAAACCAATAAACTATGCTCAAATGGCACTTTGCATATTGAGTCTTTCCTGGATACCCCAAGTTGCTAGCACCTATCCCTGCCAAAAATTCTTACTTTGTACATATTTTTAATATCCTATGCATACTTATTTATGCACATATTTAACTTCCCTGAGAGAATGTAAGCTCTGGATGGTTTCATTTTTCTTTGTAACCCAGTGCCCAGAACATCACAGTAGGTGCTTAATAAATACTTGGTGACTGATTTATAAATGCCAGTAAGCTAACTGAAGGAGGCATTAGTATCCTACTAATTCCTCCATGGTTTTGTTAAATTTCTTTATATTCCTCATATTTTTCTATCGTAATTGCATTCCATTTTATTAATGTACCAAAACGTATTTAATCATTCCCCTATTATTAGACATAGGTTGTCTTTAGTTTTTTTTTTTAATAACAAATAATTCTGCCATGTAAATTTTTGAAAGAAAGTTTTTATTTAGTTTTCAATAGTATTCAACAAGGCATATTTCCACTAACGGAATTGGGTCAAATGACACTAGCAGTTCCATTCTCTAAAAATATTACAATTTACAATTCCACCAATATTGGACTTAAGTAGACTCTAAGCTCACTACAAATCCCCAACGGCGTGATACAGAAGCCAAAAAAGTCAGGCATGTTGCTCAGGATCAGGGAAGTGATTGGTTTATTGCACTCTTCCTGGGTCAGACAACATTTGAAGTAATGTGATCATCAGTTATGGGCACCACATTTCAGAAAGGATGTGGGTTATGATGGAGAAGTTTCAGAGGGCAATCCAGAATAGCAAAAGTGCTTATGACCACATCACACTTTTTCTCAGTCTCCTTTTCTGGATCTTTATCTAAGAGTGAGTATCAAATTCTAAAAGTGACTATCAAATTTAACCTAGAATAAAAAGAGTATGCATCATTGATAAATCCATGCCATACAGAGAAGGTCAAAGAATTCTTTTTGTTTCCACTTCTACATTCTTAATTTCTTTATTAAAATAAAAAATCCCTGGAAAAGTTTCCACAAATGAAAAATTCAGTATTCTGTCATAAAATGGCTAATTTCAAAGGTTGATATGCTGTAAGAGAAATTATGTAATCAGTGTTGTCAGTTATAAAAACTACATGGTTTTTAATAAATGTAAATGCCCATTAAATGTGTTTCCCTTAAATGTCTAACGCGGGTCATCTTCTTTCTTTATGTCAGGGCTCAACATAGGGTCCACAGGCTCCAAAAGAGTCCATGGATAGATTTCAGAGAGTCTTTAAACTTCAATGGGAAAAAAAAAATACATCTTTATTTTTCACTAACATCTAATTGCAAAATAACCTTTACTTCAATTATTTAAAAATATTATTCTGAGAAGGGGGGCATAGGCTTCACCAGGCTGCCAAGGGGATTCATGACACACAAAAGGTTAAGAGCCTGCTCTATACCTCATCAGATTTCACAGGTTCAATGATCACCTCCATGCAGATGATTCACACAGAAATACACACACACACACAGAGTGCCCTAGGCTTTCCTCTTAACTCTACAGAATCCAACTTTCCTATTAACGTAAAGGGCACAATTATCCTCCAAGTCATCCAGACTCACAGCCTTGCATTCATCCTACATACACATTCTGTTGTCAGATCTTGTCCTTTGTAGCTTCACAACACCTCTCTTATACACCCCCTTTAACTCACAGTCATCATCCTGGCACAGGACCTCATCACCTCATGCTGGTAACTGTCTTGCTGGTCTCCTTGCCTCAAGCCCAAGTCTCTCTTTAGTTCAATTAATCCTCCATGCAGTTGCCAAAGTAATTTCCTAAAACACTGATCTGACCATATAACCACCCCCCCCCACACACACATTCTCCCTGCCAAATTCAATCAATTAATGACTCACTATTACACTTAGGGTGAAATATAAAATGCTCTGTTTAGCTTTTAAAGTACTTCACAATCTGTCCCCTTCTCACGTTTTCTGTCTTTATACCACTCTGTGAACTTTATAATCTAACGACAATAACCTTAAAAAACATGCCCATCTCCCTCCTGCCTTTTTACTGGCTGTCCCTGACACCTAGAATGGTCTCACTCTTTGCCTCCACCTCCTAGATTCCTTGCTGACCTCTAAGACTCAGCACAAATCCTATCTTTTGTAAGAAGTCTGTCCTAGTTCTCCTCACAATTATTGCCTTCCCTTTGAGACCGACATACACACACACAGTTACGTCACTCTGGAAACCATATACATATACACATACATACACGCACACAATGTGTGTGCATTTGTTTTTCTAGATATCCCTTCTAATGTGCATTTTTTGTATGTTGTCTCCCCCATCATAAGAGTTCTTTGCGGGCAGGGATCATATTTTTGCCTTTCTTTTATGCCAAGAGCTTACTGAGCAGCGTCTGATACATAAGTTTTTAGTAAATGCTTAATGACAGACTAGTAGAACTGAAAGCTAATTCAAGGTTGAAAACTTTAATATAAGGGAAATACACGATAGTTATCTTCAAGTATTTGAAGGCATTAGACATATTCAAGTTGGACCCAGAGTCAAGAACTAAGAGTAGCAAGTTAAAAGTTGTGCAAGGGCAAATTTCAATTAATGGATCATTATTAAGTGCCTACCACGTGCCAGGCCTTTTACACTTCAGGTGGCACGGAAGGAAATTTTATTCCTATGCCAATTAAGCACCACTCAGCTTATTAAAAAAAATACTACTCTTACCATACACATGAAAGAGGGATTAGATTTACTTTGCCTGGCCCTGAACTGCAGAACTAAAGGCAACAGGTAGCTGTAAAAAGGCAAGTTTAAGGTTGATATGTGGGAAAACTCCCTACTAATTTGATCTACCAAAAAATAGAATACAAGAAGTAATATTTATCCTCATGGGGGGGGAACAGATGGACCGGCACCAAGGCAGGATGCTTGTTGGTATATTGTAGAGAAGTTTCTTTTCATATATAGGTGGTATCAGGTGCTCTCTGTAGGTCCCTTCCTATTCACATTCGGTGATTCTGTGAACTCTATGAAAAATTTCAATGCTTAAAAAAAAACCAAAAAACCTTTAACGACGCTCAACTACGAAAAACTTAGCTACTCTAGGGCAATAGTCCAAGACAATTCCGAAGAACCCATGATGAAAAATGCTAACCACCTCCAGGGAGACAACTGATGAACTGGGTGCAGACTGACACATATTTCTTTTGCTTTATTTTTCTTGTTTAATTTTTTTAGTGTTTGAAACATGGCTAATGTGGGTATGTTTTGCTTCACATGTATAATTGAGATCATATTGGTTGCCTTATCAAGGGGTGGGAAGGAAGAAGAGAATTTGGAACTCAACATTTTAAAAAATGAACGGTAAGAATTTCTTAAACATGTAATTGGGAAATAGTTAATGAAATGAAATACACTGAAAAAAATCCTTAGCACTAGTAAGTTTTTTTAATAACTAACTTAAATTTCTTCCAATAAAACTGAAGTAAATCTGTTCCTATAATTGGAGAACTGATCAATACCCACCATACGACCTTAAATATTCTTGTCCTATTCTTCTACCTAGAGCATTTTACACTAGTTTAACAATAATAAACATAAACACATTTCTTTAATACCAGTTTTTGGCCCATAATTACCTAAAGTGTAAAACATTTTCACTTAGTATTAAAAAGATTTTTAAAACATCCTAATTAATGCAAAAATATTTTAACATGAGAAGTCTTAAAATGGAATTGCAGATTAGCTCAGTTAAATATTCCATTAGTAATATTAGTACTTAACTTTATCTTTACTATATATACATAGAAGCATGACAATAAATAGCTTGGTTTGGAGCCAGAAGATCAGAGTTCACAATCTCTCTCTAACCTTATTAGCAATGTGATCAGAGGCAAGTCACAACATCTCTACGCCCCAGACAACTTCCTAAGATTTATATATTCAACGACTGTGCTATAAGAAATGATGAGCAGGCAGACTTCAGAAAAACCTGGAAAGACTTATATGAACTGATGCTGAGTGAAATAAGAAGAACCAGGAGAATGTTGTAGGCAGTAACATCCAAAATGTGCAATGACTGACTTTGATAGACTTAGCTCTTCTTAGCAATTTGAGGACCTAAAACAACTCCAAAAGACTTATGATGGAAAATGCACCCACATCCAGAGAAAGAAATGTAGTCTGATGCAGATTGAAGCAGATTATTTTTTTTTTGGTTTTATGTTTTTCTTTCTCATGGTTACTCCTATTTGTTCTAATTCTTACATACAACATGACTAATGTGAAAATATTTTTAATAGGAATATTAATAGGAATAGAGCCTATATCGAATTGCATGCTGTCTTGGGGAGGGAGAGGAGAGTGAGGAGAAAATTTAAAACTTGCTGAAGTAAATGTTGAAAACTAAAAATAAATAAGCAATAAAAAAAAAGACATTCATCTGTTATGATGACAAAGTCAGTCTGTAATCACAGCACTCTGAAACTACAATCACAACAGTCTGAACCTTATCTATTCAAATGAGTGTGAATTACAATGAAAAGCAGGAAACAGAAAAATTTAGAGACTGATCTAAATTCTGACTTCTCTTAATCAATTCATAAACATTTATTAAGTATTTACTATGTACCAAGCACTGTAATTTAGTGCTGGAGATACAAAGAAAGGCCAAAACAGTCCCCACAATGAAGGAATTTTTATTACCATGGAAGAGACAATAACTAGGTAGGCAGAACCATATATGGAGTAAATGGAAGGTAATTAAAAAAATTTTTTTTTTCAGAATTTAAACACTGAAAACCAAGGAACATTTCCATATACATAGAAAAAAGGATTGTATACAAAACTGTGAATCTTCACTTCATACCACATGCTTTAAAAAGTACATAGTAAAACATGTTTCTTTCAGAACTATCCTGCTTGTTTGTTCTTCCTGCTGAACTTTTCTTTTTTGTTCATTTAATAAGTTTCTGTAGCCCCTTTCTTCTTGTGTCTCTACTGTTCATCTTGCCATCACCTAATACCCCTTCCCAAATAAAAACTGAAAAAAATACTGTTAAAAAAAAAAAGCAGAGTTACACAAGAGGAATCATAGTTCTCAGAGTGACATGGTTAATCACTTCACTAATCAGAAATCAGTCTTTCAAAAAAATTTTTCTTTACAATTTTGTCCTTGTATAAAATGTTCTGGTTCTGTTCACTTCACTACCCAGGTTTCTCTGAACTCATCTCTTTTGTCACCTCTTACAGCAAATAATATTCCTTTACATTCAAGTAACACAATTTGTCCAGCTATTCCCCAATTTAGGGTTATCCCTCCTTTTGCTTTTTTTTTTTTGAGGGGGGAAGACAGGGTAATTGGGGTTAAGTAACTTGCCCATGGTCACACAGCTAGTAAGCACATCAAGTATCTGAGGCTGGATTTGAAGTCAGGTCCTCCTGACTCCAGGGCCAGTGCTCTACTCACTGTGCCACCTAGCTGCCCCCTTCCTTTAGTTTCTAATACTTTTTTTCATCACCCCTTCAGGATAAGGAAGTGGGTTCCGCCTGCATCTATTCCCTAGCATTTATTAAGTACCTACTACACCTGGCAAAGCACTAGGGACACAAAGATAGGCAAACACAATCCCTACTCTCTAGGAGCCCAGTCTAATGGTGGTATTGCTCCCTACTACAGAGTATGATGGTCACCCCTATTTCACCTTGCCTGGGCTGACTTCTACTTCCCAGGTTTAAACCCCTCAGAATTTGTAAGGTTCAGAACATTGGATATTCAGGGATCACTATCATATTTTGGGGCAGAGTACTCAAGACCTTGGAGCCCTTAGACTTTCCTAATGAGTGCTGGTGAGCTGCACTGGTTGCCTCTTCCAGTAGCTTTGCAGGTTCCTCTTGCAGAACTCTGTCCACCCTTAGGATTTCTGACATTTGGGGCTTTTGTAGAAGAGTCTTTTGCTCTTGGTTGCTTTGAGACACAGATCCTTATTGTCCCTAGCATATGTCTTGGATCACACTGGAAGGCTACAAGCTTCTTTCCCTATGCTGTCATTAGTCCTGCTGACAGCTCCTGTTCTTTTAGCCATAAGGTTCTGGTTGATGTTTTGAGTAGTTCTGGAGTACAATTTATTGTAATTCCTCATTGAGCTTCTTTTTTGAAAAAATATATTGGTTTTAATCATCCAAAACCTAACTTTTCACCCTCTCTTCCCAACTTTTCCCCCAACCCAATTGAGAACACAAGAAAAACAAAACCCATTACAAACACATAGAGTCGATCAAAACAAATTTCCACACTGGCCATGTCCAAAAAAAAAAGTATGTCTCATTCTATATTCTGAGTCCTTTACCTCTCTATCAGGAAGCAGGCAGCATGTTTCATCATTAGTCCTCTGCAATCCTGGCTGATAATCGTACTGATAACAGTTCAGCAAAATAGCATTCCATCACATTTATATTTCACAAGTTGTTCATTCGTTCTCCAATTTTTAGCAATCTCTCAGGTACCTCAAAAAGAGGTATAAATATTTTTGTACTTGCTTAGCTTGTTTTGCTTAGGACTAATCTCTCCTTTAATCTCTCCTCCAATTCCCCTACCTCCTTTTCTATTTTCCTTGATTGGTATGTGTTGGTAGGAGTAGAAATAAGCATTTAGTGCCCATTATGTACCAGGTGCTATGCTAAAGTGTTGTATAAACATTACCTCATTCAGTCTTCAAAACAACCCTGTGCTGTTATTATCCTCATTTTAAAGTTGAAGAAATAGAGGCAAATAGAGGTGAAATGACTTGCGTAGGGTCACCAAGCTGTTGTTAAGTGTCTGAGGTCAAATTTGAACTCATGTCTTTCTGACTCCTTGTTTGTACATGTCTACTTGTGGATCCTAATTATGAGGTTAATTTTCCCCTCTCTCTTTCCATTCTTTTATTATTATTTTTTTTTTGGTCAAGACAATTAAGGTTAAGTGACTTGCCCAGGGTTACACTACTGTCAAGTGTCTGAGGCCAGATTTGAATTTAGGTCCTCCTGCCTCTAAGGCCAGTGCTCTATCCCCTGGGCTACCTACCTGTCCCCTTTCCATTCTTTTCTTAAGATCATCAAGCTATAGCAGAACCATTTCCAAGCCTTGGATCCCAGTTTAACTGAACTCCTTCTATGAATCCTGACGATTACAGAGTTTTACCTTCTACAGGAAGCCTTCCCTACTCCTCTTAAATTCAGAGCTTTCTCTCTTTTAATTATTTCCTATTTATGCTGTATATAGAGTGCTTTGTAGATATCTGTTAGCATGCGGTCCCTCTCATTTTAAGACTGTCCGTTCCCTGAGAGTAGGGGCTATCTTTTGCCTCTTTTTGTATTCCAACACTTAGTGCCTGGCACAAAAGAGGTGCTTAATAAATGTTTATTGAACTGAATCTTCCCACATTTCAATGTATGCTGTTTATCTTCCCCCCATATGTTTTTTATTTCATTATACATTTCTCAATTACATGTAAAATGTTTTAACCTTTTCTTTCAAATTCTAAATTCCCAATTCTCTTTCCCTCCTCTCCCCTCCCTCTTCCTTGAGAAAGCAATTTTATATAGATTATATGCGTGAATTCATGCAAAACTTATTTCTATAGCAGCCACATTAAGCAATTTATCCTCGTTTAGTTCTTTTTATCAGTGCTCATTCCTTTTTACCTTTTTATGTTTCTCTCACCTCTTCTGTTTGAACTCTGAAGTTTCTCCACAGGTCTGGGATTTTCATTAGGAATGTTGTGTGATTTTTTCCGCCTACAGCATTATAAGTAGTTTTGATGGTAAGCTTTATTCTTTGCTGTAAGCATATATCCTTTGTCTTCTAGAATATCATATTCCAAGTTCTCAGCTCCTTTGGTACGGTAGTTGCTAAATCATGTGTGATCCTGACTGTGGCTCCTCAGTACTTGAATTCTTTCTTTCCGGATGGCAGCAGGATTTTTTTCCTTCTACATATATGCTACAGGTTTTGACTATGATGCTCCTGGGAGTTTTCATTTTAGGTTTGTTTTCTTTTTTTTTTTTCCCAGGAAGTGACTAGTGGATTTTTTATATTTCCATTTTGCCCTCTGGTTCTAAGAGATGTAGGCAGATTTGGTTCATTTCTTGAAATGTGATGGCTGGGCTCTTTTTTTTTTTTTAAATCACTATGATAGTTCAATGATTCTTAAGTTTTTCACTTCAAACTGTTTTTCAGGTCAATTGTTTTTGTTTAAACTTTTTCTTCAATTTTTTTTTCAGCCTTCTGATTTTGTTTTAATATTTACTTTTGACTTATGAAGTCATCAGCTTCTATTTGGTCCATTCTAATTTTCAGGGAGTTTGTTGCTTGGACAAGCTCTTAAGCCAAGCCATCAGTTAATTCTCTTTCCAATTCTGTCTTTATAGCTGTCATTCCATCTATAAAAATATTTTAAACTCTTGTATAAAAAAATTCTTCCTTCATCTCTTTCAGGAATTGTAACTGAGTTTGTGCCTAAGCTGTGTTTTTCTCTAAGGTATTGTTATAGTTGTTTTGAAGTGGTTTTCTTCTTTTGTATTTGTATCTTGAGCATCTCTGCTAAATAGCTCAATATTGTGGAGTTCTTTTTCTGTTTGTCCATTCTTCCCGCCTACTTCCTGACTTCAGACTTGATGTTAGGGCTGGGCTCTGCCATACTTCTGGAGGGAAGGTTTGGGATAGTCCTGTTGCTGCTTTCCTGGAGTACTGGATATTGTTATTCCAGGATCTCAGGGGTAGGCTGGATACCTACAAGCTTTCAGTGCTTCCAAAGTGGTCTGATCCAGGGCATTCTGACTGCTGTTCCCTCACCTGAGTTCTGTAAGTTCCTGACCTAGGCTTGGATCTATGCAAGAGTAGACTGCTGCTGGATTCCACTCCATCAGCCAGCTGGAAAGCTCTCTTGGATCAGAATGGAAGAACTAAGGCTCCCCTTTAGTATGGGATTCCTGCCTTGATTATTCCTCTGTAGGCTTGGTTCGATGCTGGAAGTGAGACTCTGCTCTCAGCTTAGGGTCTGAACCATACCACTGCTGCTTGCTGCTAGCTTATGAACTTCCTCCTTTCTTGACAGATCACCCAGGGCCTCTCTACCTCAGAAAATCACTCCTGTGCAAAAATCCCCTTTACAGTCCACCCTAGATTTGTTACCCAGAACTAGGTAGTGGACAACAAAACTGCCAGTTTACAACTAGTCCTGCTACACTGTCCTGGTATGGCTGGGATCTCCTCTTGACTTGGTGCACAGTCTCTTCCTGGGTGCTTGAGTGCTCCAGGTACAAAATGCTCTTACCCTGACATCATGCCCTAAGTCCACAGATCTCTTTGTCTGTTTCCCAATGCTGAGATGGGCTGGGAAAATGACTCAGTGTGACTTTTTCTGGATTTCTCCATCAGGATTTGGTTTGTGAATTTTCTAAATCTATCAAAAGGAATTTGTGGAGGACAGCCTACAGCACTGCTTCTTATCACTCTTGGCACTTGCTTTCTCATTGGATTTCTTTAACATTATCCAGTCTGGTACAAATTGTATGGTTATATTGGAATGGTTATATGGGAGCTAGGCAGTTTGCCTCCCTTCAGGCAACCATCCTGGCCTGAAGTCAAAGGACAGTAATCTCAAAAAAAAATAAATAAATAAAGGACAGTAATCTCAGAGGGGAAGATACTATCATCAGCTAGGGGAACCCAGAAAAATTCTACTTCAAAAGGCGGGATTTGAGCTCAGTCTTAAAGTATGGGAAGCTAAGAGGAAGAGGAGGAAGACCACTCAAGGCAAGGAGAGAGATGTGTGTGAGCAACAGTAAGGAGAGGGCAGAGCATCTAGAAGAAGGCAACTGATTATGTCAAAAGCTTCATCTAAATCAAGAAGGGTGAAGACTGAGAAAAAGCCTTTGGCAATTAAGAGCTCACTAGTGACTTTAGAGAGAGCAGTTTCAGTTGAACAGTGAGGTTGGAAGCCAGACTGTAGAGGGTGTAAGAGAGTTTAAGAGGAAAGTGAAACACCAATTGTAGCCAGCTTTCTCAAGAAGGGAAGATGAAATACAGGACAAATAGCTAGTGGGAATGGATAAATCAAGTGAGAGTTCTTTAAGGCTGGGGGAGACAGGGAAGACACAGTCATGAATATAGGCAGCAGGGATGGGGTCAGTAGATAAGGAGATTGAAGACCAAAAAAAGTATGAATGATACAAAAGGCAATGTGCTGGAGAAAATGGATGGAATGGGATCAGAAATAGACAGAGCGGGCTAGACTTAGCAAAAAAGGTTACCTCTTCCTATGAGACAAGGGTGAAGGAGGAAATAATAGAGAAAGACTTATCTGAGTGATGTGAAATGAGAAGAGTGAGCCTTTGTCAAACAGCCTCAGTATTTTTTAGTAAAATATAAAGGCAAGGTTTTCAAATAAGAACTAGCTCCTGGCACACATGAAGTGCTTAATAAAATATTTATCGAATTGATAGAACAAGGGACCTGGGGATTTGAGTGTAGAGGGAGCAGAGCATTGAACTGATTCACCTCAGTGTCAATACAGGGAAAGAAGGAGACTGTAACCAGGGTACAGTGACAGCCTGGGAACAAACCGAGGGATCTGAGGTTAAAATGAAGACAAGAACCAGGTTGGAGGCATAAAACAGAGGAAAAGATAGAACGACATTAGATTATAATCAGGTAAAGGGATTTCAGAACTCATCATCATGGAAATGGAAAGTGCACAAGTAATGGAAAGACTGGGTGACCATGATGACCATCTCTGTGTATAGCTGAGTGTAGGAAGAAGCCATTGGAATGAAACAGACTGAAGAACTGGGAAGCTAGGATATTTGGGGAACCATAAACATAGATGTCTAATATGAGGGCAAGAGCTGGGGAGACAGACCATTAACCAGGCATATAATTCATTACATTTTATGTGTTTTTCTGTGTGATGAAAAGTTGTGGATTCAAAAAACAACAGTGTTAACTCCTTAAGTGTAAAGGAACTGTTTTATCTTTATATCCCCAGGACCTGGAAGCAAAGGCTAGGTGGCTACTTATAAGGTATACTGTAGAACGGACTTCAGGTACAAGTTTAGAATAGATGACCTTTGAGGGTCCTCTCCCAACTCTCAGATTCTGTGTAACTTAAAGGACAGGGTTGAACATATGATGATTTGCTGAGGCTACGGGAGTGGAAAACATCTGAGGAAGAGTATGTAGAACATAGAACAACGAATTAAAGAATGAATTTTGATTATGTCAACATTTAGGAAAGAAGAAGGACTAGTAAAAGATGCAGAAATAAGAGGAGATGCAGGATACTGTAATATCAAGAGGCTTATGGAGATGGAAAGAAAAACAACACCAAATGTTAGGGAGTACAGCAAGACTGGCGAGATCTTTAGGCAGAAAGGAAAAGAGCTAATGGAGAAGGAAAGAATGAAGATGCTAGAAAGAAGCTGACTGCAAGAAATGAAAAGTGATGGAAGGACTGAATCAAAGATAGTAATTAAATGGTTAGCTTTGGGAGAGGGACAACACTTTCTGAGTCCTTAAGGGAAGAGGAGAGGGTAGGTATATTAACAGATATATAATAAGGCCAAAAATTACTTACCACTAAGGTAGGTGCTGTCAATAATCCCCAAGCAAAAAATTCCAAGAAGATAACTATAACCGCATGATAAACACTAGGTGAACCTATTCCTTGAGGCTACAAAAAAGATAAAAAACAAAGCACAAAAAGTACCAGTTAGTTCCTTCCAAGATCAGTGTAAAAGTTTCTGCAGTACATAAACATTTCTTTAAAAAATTTACAAGTAATGCATGTAGAAAGGTTCATTAAAATTAGAAGAAATGCTCAAAAACGAAGCAGTCAACAATCTGACAAAGCTTTTTGGTTGATGAATGCCCTTTTGGTGGATTTCTGCTGGACTGACAAGTTATTTGAACTTCTTCAACTTTGTGTTCTTAAGCATCAGATTAAAGTAATCTGTAACTTAAAAAAAAAAACCGGTCCCCAGTTAGTATATTTAGAGGATATAGTAAAATATAAATTACCTTGGAAATCTAATATAAATTTCTACCCAATGCAAGAATCTCCTTTATACTCTTTATCACTTCCATATGGTTCAAGTCATCCTTCAATGAAAATTTCTAATGTCAGGGAATCACAGTCCATAGTAAAACCCCTCTATTTTTAAAAGTTATTTCATAATAAAACAATATTGTCCTATAAGGACAAATGAGTATAAAGAACACAAAGAAACATGCAAAATCTTTTATGAATTGATTATGCAAAACAAAGAAAGCAGAACCAACAGAATGATACATACACTGACAACCCTAACATAGATAACACTTAAAGACAACACAATTCAGGTAAAAAAAAAAAACAATGACTAATGATAGTTCCAGATGTCTAAGATTAAAACCGATTCCTTTTCTGTTAAGGAATGGTAAAATTAAATGTACTATCAAGCAAAACAGTCCAATATAATAAAAGTTAAGACTCCTTTAAAGAAAGAAAAGTACTATAGAAGGGCAGGGAAAAAAAAAAAAACCATTGCTGTGCCCACCACCAATCCAATCAACAAATTAGGGAACAACAATGTACAAAAGTATTCCTATCAGTTGTCAAGACCTATGTTCTACCTTCTTAATATCCCTCACATGTTCCCTTCTCTCCTTTGACACTGTCACCACTTTAGCGCAGGCCCTTATCACCTCATGTCTGGACGATAGCATTAGCCTGTGCATAGCTCTTTCTGCTTCAAGTCTCTCCTCGCTATAGTCCATCCTCCAGTCAGCTGTCAAATTAATCTTTTCCCCCTCTCCCTCACTCATTCAATAAATTCCAGTCGCTCCCCTTCTAAGATCACATATAAAACCCTTTGTTTGGCATTTAAATCCCCTCATAATCTAGCCCCTTCCCACCTTTGCAGTGTTCTTTACATCTTCCTCACTTCTACATACTCTGTGGTCTAGAGACACTATCCTCTTTGATGTTTTTCCCACAAGACTTGATCAATCAATAAACATTTATTAAGCACCTACTATGTGCCAGGCATATGGTAAGAGCTGGTCTCCAAGAAACTTCCAGGTATTTTCACTGGCTATTACCCATACTTGGAACTATCCCCTTCCTCATTTCCAGCTCTTGGCTTCCCTGATTTTCTCAGCACAAGTTCTACCTTTTGCAATAAGACTTTTCCAATCCTCCTTAAACTAAGTGCCTTTCCTTTGAGGTTCTCTTCAATTTTACCCTGTATATATCTTGTTTGCACAGAGTTGTTTGGATGTGAGCTGCTTGAGAACTGGTACTGGGTTTTTTGGTTTGTTTGATTTTTTTTTAATATCCCCAACACTTAGTACAATGCCTGGCACTTAATACTTACTTGTTAACTAACATGCTGCTGAAGATATAAAAGCAAAACAAGAAGCAAAATTCATCAATATTTTAACAGTTCTTCCATACAGCATGCTGAACAAATGCTTCCCTGTAACAATCAATTGGTAAGAAAAAAAAAACAAAAAACCAAAAGCCAACACATGGGGCCTAAGTTCTACTCTCTAAAGCAAGAGTTCGTAACTTTTTTGTGTCATGGATTACCCTTTGGTAGTCAGATACAACCTATGGACCCCTTCACAAAATATGATTTTAAATGAATAAAATATATAGCAATACAAAGGAATCCAATTATATTGATTTCAAAAATTATTATATATTATACTGACTTATCGAAATACATATATTTTTTAAAGTTCATGGACCTCGGGCCAAGAAGAAGCCTACAGTCTAAAGGAAAATAGTCTAATGG
This sequence comes from Phalanger gymnotis, assembly GCA_028646595.1. Classification (NCBI taxonomy): domain Eukaryota; kingdom Metazoa; phylum Chordata; class Mammalia; order Diprotodontia; family Phalangeridae; genus Phalanger; species Phalanger gymnotis. Next base: position 65,349,859 of record CM053627.1, read on the forward strand.
CCCTTTCATATGACAAATCTTCAAGTATCACTAATTTTGATTGTTAATTTAGGTAAAATTTTTAAAAAGGTTTTTTTAATGAAAGAATAGGCCTTTAATCTGCTATTTTAAGGACTATCATTGTATATGCAAATGCATATTACAAATGAGTTTTGGATGTGTATTTTTTAAAAAGCACACTACTGACTTCTATTTGGTCATAATGGATCAAATCAACTGCTACTGATTTAAATACTTGCTAAAAAGCAATAATATTGCATTTCTTATATATAAACAAAACATATGAATGACTTTCTCTTTAGTGGGGCTTTAAATTTGAAAACCACATTTTAATAAGCTTAACAGAGTATCAAGATTATTACATTTTATTCAACCTATTAGCACATCAACAATGTATACTGTATTATTTCTCAAATTATATTTTCAAAAAAAGTTCCCAGGAGAAAAAATCTGGAAAGATAGACAAGTACACATTTAAAAAAAATATCCATATAGCTTTCTGTGTCTTTATCATTTAATCAACATTTGTTATGCTCTTACTAGGTTGTCAGGCATTGTGCTGAATGCTGGGGAGGAATGACAAAAATAAAATATTTCTGCCCTCAAGGAACTGCATTCTAGTGGAGGTGACATCCTGTACTCAAGTAAATACATGCAAAATATGTGCAAAATAAATACAAGGCAATTTTTTTTAGGGGGGGGCAGCATTACAAGCTAAAGGGATCAGGAAAAGCTTCATGAAGACTGTGTAGAGTAGAGTTTTGAAGGAAACAAGAAGATTCAAAGAAGCCTAGATGAGGTAGGAAAACATTCTAGAAATGGGGAGCTAGTACAAAAATGGAGAGGAATGGATTATCCTCTGTGAGGAGGTAACAAGAAGGTCAGTTTGATTCAACTACAGAACGCAGGAAGAGGATTAATGCCAAGTGTTGCTACAGATGAAGCTGGGCCCTTCCTAGTACCATAGAAGTCTTTGCCCAGGAAAACCTGTCTCTTTTTACTTCCAATGTCTACCTAAGGAAAAATGCTGCCAAGGACAGAGGGTAAGCTCAGGCCCCACCCAAGACTTGCCTACCCTTGGGTGCTATTTGCAATCATGAACCATGGGGCCTAAAATCTGGAGCAAAAGCTGGCACAGTCAGAAGCTGGTAACCTTTGGAGCATCTCTTCACATCTGTTACTCTGGTATTTACCTCGCCTAGGTTCTCGCTACTATTGTTCCCCTCAGCTTTTCCCCAATCTCCATTGGGTCCTACAAACTCCATCTTTTTCTCTGATCCTTACCTCCCTTTATCACTTTCTAATTCATATCTGCCCTGTTCTGGGCTACTCCCTCCCATTAGAAGTCCCATAGGTAGGGAACTACATCTTGAATTTTCTGACAGACTCTCAATCTCAAATATTAAACTTCCCTATTATTGTTGACAGCACCATCATACTCTGAGTCACCAACATTCAAAACCTATGGGTCATCCTTAACTCCTCACTATCTTTCCCTCACCTATCCAAGCTGGTGTGCCAAAGCCTGTCAATTTCACCTTTGGTAGAACTCTTGCATATGCCCCCTTCTGTCCTTTAATGCTGCCACCACTCTGTTGCAGGTTGTCATTACCCCACACCTGGGCTATTTCAATTTCCCTTCTCTCCTTGTGGGCCTCCTACCTAATCACCTGCTTCTTCTTGGTCTTTTTGCTGGATTCTCACCCAAATCATACCCTTTAACCTTAGATGTCCCACAGAATTCTGTCCTGGGTCTTCCTCTCTTCTCCCTCTATATTATTTCACTTGGTGATCTTATCAGTTCCCATGAATTTAATTACCATCTCTATGCTGATGATTTCCAAATCTACCTATCTCACCAAAGACTCACTGCTGATTTCTAATCTTGTCTCTCCAACTGGATGTCCAGTAGGCAACTCAACGTCTCCAAAGCTGATCATTATCTGTTCCCCCAAATCCTCTCTCCTTCCTAATTCCCCTAATACAGTTGAGCACAACACCATCCTTCCAGCTCCTCAGGCTTGCAACCTTGGTGTCATTCTCAACTCCTCATTATCTCTTATATCCCATATCTGATCTGTTGACAGGATCTGTTGATTTCACTTTTGCAACATCTCTTGAATTTGGCTCCTTTGCTTCTCTGAAATTGCCACCAACTTGGTACAGGCTCTCATCTCCTACCCCTGAACTACTTCAATACCCTTCGGGTGGGTCTGCCTGCCTCAAGTCTCTTCCCACTCCAAATCATCTTCCATTCAGCCACCAAAGTGATTTTCCTAAAGCACAGGCCACACATGTCCAATAATCAATATCCTCTAGAGGCTCCCTATCACCTCCAGGTTTCTATACAACGCCCTCTGTTTGGCATTCAAAACCATTTATAACCTAGCCGCCTCCTACCTTTCCAGTCTTCTTACACCTTACTCCCTGTCGTATAATCTTCCATCCAGCGACACTGGCCTCCTTGTTATTCCATGAACAAAACACTCTCATCTCAGGCTCTGGGGGTTTTCTCTAGTTGTCCCTCATGCCTGGAATGTTCTCCCTCATCGCTGCCTGTTGGCATCCCTGGTTTCCTGTCAATACCAACCATAATCTCCAGGAAACCTTCCCCAACCTTAATTCTGGTGCCATCCCCTTATTAATTATTTCCCATTTACACTGTATATAGCTTTTTGTATATATTTGTTCGATTCCCAGATTGCAAGTTTCTAGTGCGCAGGAGCTATCTTTTGTCTCTTTTCGTATGTCCAATGCTTAGCCTGGCACATTCTACGTACCTAATAAATGTTTACTGATTGAGTGCCTCTATTAAGTAAGTGCCCATGAGGACTATCGTGGTGAGTTGTAATGGATAGAAAGTTGGGCTCAGAGCCAGGAAGACCTGAATTAAAAAGTCCTGTTTCTGGTTATGTGACCCTGGGCAAGTCACTTAATTTAACTCAGTGCTCTAGGGAACTCTCTTAATGCCATGTATCACAGAGAAGTTGCTGACTTGTAGCGACAGATGTAGTTTTTTCACCTTTGAAATTAGCAGGATAGTCGGTACGCTTATCTAATTTGCCCATATTCACAAAGCTAGTAACATAGGCAGGATTTGAGTCACATAAATAAAAAATATATACAAAGTAATTTACAGAGAGAGATACTGAAGTTCAAAGAGGCTGAAATTTGTAAAGGTCTATACTTGCACCAAGGTCACACAGATAGTAAATAACAGAGCCACTATATGAACCTCATACCTGACTCCAAATCTATCGCTTTTTTGTGTTGTCTTCCTTCATTACACTGTACCTGATCTTGAGTGTAGGAGCCGTCTGCTTAGCACAAAACCAGGTAGACAGGAGGCACTTAACATTCACTTACTGCTTGAATGCCCAAATCCTTACTCTCCCACGTTTTGAAATTTCCAATGAGATGTCAAATGTTGTGTCTACCTCCACAATGCTCTTACCAATTCTATTCTCTCATTCACATAGCCACCTTGCTAACTCCTCTCCTAAACTGACCTTCCTGATTCAAGTCTTTTCCCTCTACAATCCTACATCACAGATCTTACCATGTCAGTCTTCTCAATAAATCTGAGTTCCCTATCACCTCTAGGATTAAGTATAAATGACTCTGGCATTCAAAGTCCTTCATATGGTGGTTCTTACTTGACACTTCAGGTTTACTACACTTCATTTACTTTCCTACTCTCCTGCCTAGCCAAACTGGCACCCTAGCTATCCTTCACAGACAACGTTTCATCTCCCATCTCTCTGGTATTAGGGCAATAAAGACAAAAGTGAAATAGTCCTTGTTCTCAAGGAGATTACATTCTTGAAGACATGTACATAACAGGGATATATGAAATACATACAAAGATGATCTGGAGGAGTTAGGAGGAAATCAGTAAAGCCTTCATGTAGAAAATGGTGCTTGAGCTGAGTCTTGAAAGAGATTAGGGATTCTAAGAAGTGGAGAGGAGAGAGTATATTCCAGGAAGGGGGGCAGTCAATTTGAAGGTCATGTAGATGGGCAATGAAGTGCCAAGTGTGAAGAACAACAAAAAGGTCAGTTTAGTAGTGTGGGAAAGAGAGTAACATATAAGAAGATTACAAAGTAGGCTGGAAGCTTGCTGTGAGAACGGCTTTAAGAGCAAAACAGAGTTGATATTATCCTACAAGTACCTGTTAAGAAGCCACTTAAAATTTGAGAAAGGGAGTGACATAATCGGATTACTGATTTAACAATATCATTCTGGCAGGCAACATAGAAGACAGATTGGAAAAGGGAGAGATCCAAGGTAGAGAGTACCCATTAGGAGATGTTGTAATAGTCCAGGGAAAAGAAGGAAGCCTCAGCTAGTATGGCAGCTATGTAAGCAGAGAGAAGTGAGGGATAAAGAGATGTTGTGGTAGGAAAATCAAAACTTGGCAACTGACTAAAGATGTGGGGTAAAAGAGAGTGAGAAGGCACGGATGATGCTAAGATTGTGAACTGGGGTGACTAGAAGAATGACAGAATTCTCAATAGAAATAATATAGTTCAGAAGAGGGGTGAAATACAATCACTACAATTTTAAACATCATAAATTCAAGATGCCTACAAGACAATACAAAACAGTACAAAAGGTACAATTTTCTGATGAAGTGAATCATCTTACCTGAAATAAAACTATACCCAAAGTAAATTTATGAAGAAGGACAGCCCTGACTGGTCTTTACCAAAGAAATCTAATCAATGAAGTGAAACAAAAAATATGTGGGGTGAATTTCAAATGTCCCTCCCCATCAAATGTCCAGTAAAATAAAATTTTAGAGATTTTATCGTTTTGAATTGTGCTTTCAACTGGTATGAGGAAATGACACATACCAATTCCTTCTTTCAACAATTTCTCTGCAACTTACAGTCTTTGTGAAATTGCTTAGTGTATTGACAGGTTAAGTGACTTGTAAAGGCTTGAATTCAACTCTTCCTAACTCCAAGGCCAGACCTCTATCCATTAAGCAGGGATGAACTAATACATACTGTTTACTTTATCACCTATCTCACAGATTTGTCGTGAGAAATACCTCAAAACCCTACATATACTATTTAAAAAAAAATCTTCACAACTTACCATACCTCTTAGCACATTCACATTTTGAAATGAGAAAATTAACTTTTTCTACTTCAAGTGAACAAATATTTACTATGCATCCTAACACCCTTCTGTACAAGACAGTTTATATTCATTTACACATATATGTACCTCTACATGTGTTTGTGTACATCACAGGTACACATGCATGTGAACGTTGCCTGACACTGTACTTACTAAATACTTATTCATTTGGCACATATTACATGTGGGGACACATGCAAGTGCGTATGCACACACCTCCATTGATATGTTTACACGTACATATTATGTGTATACATATACAACTACACAGACACGTATATACATATATCTATATGCTCCTAAGTCATTCAGAAATTTTACAGCAAACTAATTTTAAAAGTGGAAACATTTTCAGTTCACTATCCTATTCTTTTTCGGGGCAACAAAAACCATCACAGTGCGGCACTGAAGAAGTTTTCATTTTTAAAATAAAGATGCACAGGTCTTTTAAACCAACTAACCCTAGCGCTCCCCACCCCCGCGCCCATATTCTACTAAACAAAGCGCACGCAAAAGCCAATTGTGATGCCCAGTGCTTCTAGAAAGCAAGCCCTTTGCCCCAAGCCGTCTGTCCTGCACAGCAGCAGTGCCACGGCCCCTCGGGCCTCCACCTAAACCCTTCCAAAAGGGCGCAGGCGACGGCCTCTGAACCGAGGTTGGCGAGAAAACGCCCACGTTTCCCCTCTAGGAGGAGTGGAAAAGGCATCCACATGCCCTGAAAGCCGCAGTCTGAGAGGATGCTCGGGGAGCTGCGGTTGGGGAAGGGACGGTCAGGGGGTCCCAAACGAGGCCAGGCTCCGGGCGGCGCGGCGCTCGCGTCCCCTCGCGGAAGGGAGCATATGGTAGCAGGCGAGCCCCCGGTCCCTTCCGCGGCCCGCGCCTCTCCGAGCCGGAGGGGAGCGCGAGGTCGGTCCGGGACTCGTGCCTCCCTGCAGGCCCGAGCGAAGGCGCGGGGCCCCGGGATCGGGGGAGGCCGGCGGCCGTTGGGAGCCGCGCCGCGGCGGGGACAGAGACCAGCCCGTCCGGGGCGGAGCCGACGAGGGGCTCGGGGGAAAGAGAAGCCTACCGTGCCACCGTCCTTGATGATGATCTTCTTGGCCAGCATGATACTCCGGTTCGCAGCCCGCTTCTTCTTCTTCCCCTGGGTCATTTTACCATTCTCGAGTCCCGGCGCCTGCGTAGCCCTCCGGGCTGGCTCGAGCTGCGAGTGCCCGGCCCGCAGCCTCTGAGCTCCGCAGCCAAGCCCGAGCGGTTCAGGCGACCGCCGCCATCTTGGGAACCCGGCCAGCCTCCAGCCCGCGTCACGTCACACCACGTCACGTCGGGCGATTCCCGGGCCAGCCCCGCCTCTGGGACACGTGACACCACCCCACCTCTGGGAAAGCGCCCTGGCCTCCCCTACTCTGCCCAAGGGCCTGAATCTTTTTTTCTGTCCCACTCAGTTTTACCACGCGGAAGTGTGAGTGGGAGACAGGAGCGGATGGGAGTGGATTAAGGTACTTGAGAAAGTGGGTGGAAGTATGTTAAGCTGATTCCCGGTTTGTGGTTTGTCCTTCGTTCTCCGAGGACCATGAGTTGGGCAAGGTGATGCAGTGCCTTGCAGGTGAATTGGATATAAGTGAGGCAAGGCTGTGCAAAATGACCTGCCTCACTTTCTCCTCCGGAGCCATCTGGGTCCAGTGGCCAGTTATAGCTCAGGATGGCGGAAGATGGCCCCAACGTGATCCACGCATACAGTGCTGGAAAGTACACTGGGGTTATGGACTTCATTTTACATATGGGGAAACTGAGGGCCAGCATCACCCCGGCAGCAAGTAGCAGTCAGGATTAGAACTTGAGCCTCCAAATCCATATAGCTCTGTCCTCAGGTTTAGTAGCCCCTCCTCCTTCCTGAATCCTCCGTGATTTGTCTCCAAGCGCCCCACAAGGCCGCCTGGTTTTCTCCGCTTCTGCTAGTCCCTGGGGCACTGCGCCTTTACATGAGTTGAGGCGGTTGGGGTCGGAGAGGGGGCATATTGAAGGGAACACCAGTCAGGGAACCAGTTCCAATCTTCCTCTAGACCCTTGCTTGGCTGTGTAAGCTCGGGCAGGTCATTTAGAGCCTGTCAGCCTCAGTTTCTTCATCTGTAACATGTAAGAATAAGTATCTCTTACAGGCTGTTTGCAAATGAAATGGTATATGCAAAGTGCCTTAAGGCACTATATAAAAACTATTCTGTGACCGAGGTAGGACTGGAACCCAAGTTTTCTTGATCTACTACACCATGCTGCCTCTCACACTGTATTATGTCTGACACAAGTGGGCATTTGATAAATGCTTCCTGAAATGTAAATGGAAAGCACGACCACACAATAAACGAAAATAAATGCGAAATTACAAAGAACAAGCTTGTCCTCAAAGAGGTATGAGAAAACAACTCCTACTGCATCCTATTTGTATCCTGGCACATAGTAAATACTTAACAAATGTTTTATCTAGGTAATCTGACCCAGCAAGAGGACACTAACATTCTCTTAATCTGGATGTCCTATCATATTGCAACTTAAAATCAATTGGCTTTTTGGCTGCAATCCCATAAAACACTTAAGTGTTTTTCCCACACCAAACTGCTTTCTAGCTACACTACCCCATTTTTTTAAACGTGAGTACAAAACTTTACATTTTTCCCTATTAGAGCCCACCCCATTGGACTCAGCCAAATGTTGTGGCCTGTCATTTTTTTGGATCCTAATTGTCATCCAAGTTTAGCTACACCTTACAGCAGTCATATGTAAATTTAATAAGCATGAAATCTATCCCATTTTCCAAATTATTGATAAAATTATTAAAAGGCAGAGGGTCAACCACATATCACTAGGGAACTCTATTAAAGACCTACTAAGTTGTCATTGACCTATTTGAGTTCTATTATTCAAACATTTCTGTCTTGCTAACTTGACTACTATCTAGTAGCATCACACCAATTTGTTAATGAGCATGAGAAAGTTTGTCTGATACTTTACTGAAATCTAATATGTGAATACTGTTTCTGTAACCAAATGAGGAAAAAAAATTCCTAAAAAAGTTCAATAGATCTGTTCCCTTCTGTATCTGTTACTCATTTTCCAGTTTCATGAATAAATAAATGCTTTTGGTATGATCTGGCTTACTAGTAAATACTTTTAATAGATTTGAAAAAAGAAAGTGCTTGTAAACAGTCATCCTTCAACATGTTTTACAAAGATGCTTATAATACTCTAAAATAGTGTAGCCTTTGGTCATTATGTATCTCTGCTAAGAAAGAATATTAAGATTTTGCTAGCTCAGATAATTTCTTGGTTTTTTCAGTCTCTTTATTTTGGCAATGATTTTGCTGTAGTTAACATTCTCTAGTGAATGATGAGGAGAGAAATGTCTGAAGTCCCTGACCGGAAAGCAGACACAAGATGGCAGAGTAGCAGGAAGAAGTACAAATTCTACGCCACAGTTTTTTCAGTTATAGGAAATACACAAGTCCAAGTCTTTATTGGGAAACCCATGAAAAAAAATAAATGAGGCATTTTTCCAATCCAGGTCACATAGGAAGACAGAGAGGCCTGTGGACACTGGGGATCAGTACAGCCAGGAACTGCAGCATGGCGCATTTCAGCACAAGGAGACGCTATACACCAGGAAAGAAGCTCCAGAGCCAGAACAAAAGGCCTAAATTTGTGCAGGGTTAAGGAAGAGATATGATGTGAAAGACCTGGAGATGTAGAAAGCTCCCATCAATTGGGGAACAGACGAACAATCTGTCGCATAAAAATGTGACAGAATACTATTGTGTTGTTAGAATGACAAAGAGAATGATTTCAGAAAAACTTGGAAACACTTGTATGAATTGATGCAGAAAGAAGAAAAAGAAAGAAGTGAGCAAAACCAGGAGAACTTTTATATATGTGGTGATAATGTAATTAAAAATCTTTCCCCACCTATGCAATAGGCCTCAGGTGGGGCCAGTTAAGAGAGGCCTGATTAGAGGCAGGCCTACAACTCTGTGATGCCAATTAGTGATTAAAGCTTTTTCCCACACCCTTTTGGGAAGTAGATGCTAAGCCTCAGACTCACACCCTTTTGCTGATTGGGCTTGAAGCCCTCTGGGCCCTCGAAAGAGTATATATCCCCAGAATGTAGCCATTGAGAACTAAGAATTCATAAGTCAGAAGTGAGAATTCAGAATCCAGCCCAAGGAGGAGAAGTAAGAACTCTGAGACATCAGAGCTGCAGAGAGTGGAGTGCAAACCAGGGAGCTTCAGAGACCGGAGAACTGAGGGCGGATGCAGGCAAGCAGACAGGATTCTTGACTGTTTATGGGGAAGTACCAGCAGTGGGGAAGGTTACAGGATGACCTGGTCTCTTGCTATAATAGTGTTACAATTTCTTTGTTGCTACATTGAGGTGGGCTTACTGCTTTTGGAATATAATTACTACTGTATCGAATTAGTTATCGGCCTTGGGGTTTGATCCTCTGATGTATAAATAAATGTTGTATTTCCTTTGCCTTCTACCTATAGTTTTTCATACTTTGCAATTCTGAACCGTATAGGCATGTTCATGGTCCTCCTTGAGGTCATGAATCTTATCTTACTGATATAACATACTAACAACAATGTAAAAACAAGCAACTTTGAAAGCCTTAATAATTTGGATCGATGCAATGAAAAGTCTTGATTCCAAAGGACCAATGATGAAACATGCTACCCACCTCCTAAGAGAGGCAGGTAGGTAGCACAGTAGATACAGGGCTGGACTCTTCCGCAGATATTCACCACCTATGTGACCCTGGATTAAATCATTTAACTGCTGTCTCAGTTTTCTCATCTGTAAGATGATGATGATGATAACAATAGCATCTAATTCCTAGAGTTGTTGTGAACATAAAATGACATGTCTGTAAAGCACTTTGCAAAGCTTAGAGCTATGTAAATGTTAGTAGTTGTTGTTAGGATGATGATGATGATGATGTTCATTTCCCAATGAATAGCAGTTCTTTTTGTGGTGGCAAAGAACTGGAAACTGAGGGGATGCCCACCAACTAGGGAATGGCTGAACAAGTGGTGGTATATGATTATGATGGAATACTATTGTGCTGTAATAAACAAGTAGGATGGTTTCAGAAAAACTTGGGAAGACTCATATGAACTGATGCAAAGGGAAATAAGCAGAATTTACAAGGAAAACACTGTACACATTAACAATATAGTAACAATGGACCATGAAAGATTAAACTACTTTGATCAACATAATGATCCATGACAATTCTAAATAATTTTGTCATAATGAAAAATGCTATATATCTCCAGAGAGAGAGAGAGAACTGATGAATTCTGAATACATATTGAAGCATATTTTCTTTCACTTTTTTTTTCCTTTCACAATGTGGTTAGTATGGAAATGTTTTGCATGACTTCATATTTATAATGGGTATCTTTTTTCCTGCCTTCTTGATTAATGGAGTGGTGCGGGAGACAGGGAGAGGATTAAGAACTGAAAATAATTTTTTTTGAAATTAAAAAATACTAATGGGACATTTTTTTCTTTTCTAGGAATACTAATGCTAAATGCTATTTCTAGTTTTATCTGTTATAGTACAGAAAATATATGACTGAGTCTTCCTGACTACTCCAACAAAAAAGAGAATATAAACTATGATAAGGGTAATGGTAATAATAAGGCTACTGATTTGATCTGGATGGACAGGGAATTCAATGACATTTTTAGATCTAGTTGGAGGATAAAGCAATAGCAGGAAACTAAAGTTGAATATACAAATTTTTAAAAAGAATAATGTCGAGGACACTAAAACTCAGAATGACCCGTGATTGTTATGATAATAGAAAGTTTTTTAAGCTATGTCGGGGACAAAAGAAAAATCAGCAAAGATATGGGGCAATTGCTTAGTGTTGATAAAATAATAATGGTGACAGAAAAAAAGATAATTCAACTCTTATGTTGCTTCCGTTTTCTTCAAAGGGGAATGATGATTGGATTACGAAGGACAAGGTAAAAATGGCTACAGAGAGTTGAAATTGAAAATAAATGTGATTGTAAGAATAGTGTTTTCTTTGCACAACTAAACTGACAGAAAGGGCGCAGACTACTAATTTTAAATGGCCTGATCAAAATCTATACAGAAAAGGTGAAACCCTTACAGTCCCAACAGCAAAACACAAAAACACCAAAATAATTCTACAAGCTAGTTGTCCTGGGCAGTTGTCAAGATAGTAGAGGGTGGAGAGAATCATAACTGAAAAAAAAGGTGTAAGGTGGAATTTTTCTGTATTTTGATTTTGCATATATAATATGCAAAGAGAGCTACAACTTATTTTTTAGCTCCATTATCAAGCACTTTTTATAACTGGAATGAAGTAGCACCAAATTAAAGACTTGTGAGGCATTCCTAAAGCCATCTAGTCCAACCTATTTTAGACCAAGAATGATGGATTCAAAATCATCAATAAGTAAATTCAGCCTCTGCTTGAAAATCTCCATTAAATCTTGTAAGAAAAAAATTCCTACCAATCGGAGCCTTCCCAAACTTGAATGGCCTACCTTAGGAAGTCAGGAATTCCCTAAGCCTGGTGGTTTTCAAGTTAAGGTTAAATGATGCCTTTGCCAAGATGACTGTATAAGGGATTCCTGTTCAGAAGTGGTTTGTGCTAGCTTTGTAACCTCTGAAGAACTTTCCAACTCTAAGATCCTGTGATTCAGGAAACTACAGAGCTCAAAGCTCCACCGGATTCTACTCTCCCTCTGCAACCAAACAATACAAAATCAAATTCATTGATTGTACAGTAGAATGATTGTTATAGGAATGATGACTTTCTGTGGAGAACAAGTGTAAGAGTAAATTACAACCAGATCAAAGCACTGTTTCTATGGAATTTTTTTCTGAAACACTGAAGTAACTTTATTATGCAAATCCTTTATAGAGGACAGAATACCAACTGTACATGATATGTAAGCAATACTACTTAAATCTTAGTCAACTTTTTTGGCCACTTGAAAATCAGATACATTTTCTTATATTTGTTCAGTGAAGTCCAATCCTTTATAAATGTTTTGACTATTTGAGAGTTCAGTTGGTTCAGGGGGGTGAAAGTTAATATTAAATTTCCTTATAACAAAATTTTAAAAGATTTGACAAATTATTTCTTACATCCCTATGGAAAAACTAAGCATCAGAAAGGAACTAGTAGCTTGAAGAAGCTAAATTTATGGTAGCCAAAATTATATTTAGAGCTGGATGGACCTTCAAGTCTCTTATTTTATAGACAGAAAAACTGAGGCCAGAAAGATTAAGTGATTTAACCAACCAATAGGTAGTGAGAAGCAGAGCCAAGATTCAAATTCAGGTACTCTCGCAGAAGATGCAGTATTCTTTCCCCCACATCATATTGTCTCTTTGTAATATATATTAGCTAGTTTAAAGACAAGAATCCCATGTTCTCCAGGAGTACCAGAAAAGTAACTTTTGCCTTTATTGGGTAAACAATTTCTTTTAAATTTCACTTAGGAAGACAACAAATTGAAGGCACCAATAGGAGCAATAAATCCAAGTCAAAAACCTTAAAAAGGTTTTAAGAAGTCATGAATACAAGAAGACAACGTGGTTATGAATTAACACCAATATACAAACAGTGTGTGTTGAGTTTAACAACTGGTAAACAACAGAACATGTATATTTATAATCTCTTGGGGGGAGGGGAGCATGTCTTTTTCTTTTTTTCATGTACCTATACTAACATGTTTTCGTTGTCAAAGAAAAATGTAAATGATATCTACAATGTTTCAAAATATCACCTAAATCATATACAGAGTATCTCAACAGTCATGGTGCAGTTTTAAGCTATCAAAGCTTTGTGATTAATAAATACTGACTTGTGTAAAAGATTCAGACATAAAATAATAGGATCAATGATTTAGCACTGAAAAGGATCTCAAAGGTCACCCAGTCCAACTTCATTTTACATATGAGGAAACTGAGGCCTAGAGAGAAAAGTCACACAAGAATAAGTAGCAGACTCAAGATTCAAACCCAGATCTTCCTGCTTAGGCTGCACCATGTCACCAACGGTAAAAATAGATATTATCCACGTGTGTGATTGGAAAATTGGACGATTACAGATAGACATCTTAAGTACTGCACTGGCACCCACTGCACCTAACAAGACCAAGGGAAAGACCTCCAGAATGCTGGATGGACATATTCAATGAGTTGCAAATTTGAATGCTGGAGAAAGGGCCCACATCAGTATCACAGACCAAGTGAAGTATAAATAAAACAATGTACAGGTAAAGTACTTTATAGTGGATTTTACTCCTGAATCATTCTCTTCCCTCCCCTTATCCCCTCCCTTCCACCCCTTTATAAGATTTACAGATACTTTGGGGACACTGACAATTAGTGAATAGTTTCAGTTAGAATGTTATTAGTAACAGTAGCAATAAGAAGAAAAATATATTGCACCTGTTTTATATGAGGTATAATAGAGCCAGGTGGTTTTCTCTTTTTAGAGAGAACTGAGCTTCAAAAAGATAGATACTATAAGAAATGGGGGAAGTTTTGTTTCCACATAGTTGAAAGTATCCCTCTCCCCCCACTTTCCCCCAGCTTTAGCAGAATCGAAGTCAGGTGACTGACTAGAACTAGTTCTAATCAGAGCTGTGATCTAGCACAAACCAGGTCTCTGATCAGGTGAAAGGTTGCTTGCACGTATGCTTAAACGAGTCAGGGGGTTGCATTTGGCCAATGAAGAGCCTGGAGGGAGATTCGAAGTGGGAGTCAACAAAAGGACAGGTGTCCCTCTGAGCCCTCGTACTCTCTTGTACTCTGTTCAGGGGACATACCCATTTATTCAGATCGAATAAATGTAAAATATAATTAAAACGTTCCTGGCTTCCTGAGTATTGTTTATTCCCACAGTATTTTTAACATGAGTATTTTTATAACAATGCCATACACAGAGTAACAAAACTAAATGATTACGATCATGATAATAGCTCAAATTTATATAGTCTCTACTATGTACCAAGCACTATGCTAAGCACTTTACAGTTATCTCATTTGATCCTCAGAACCCTGGGATGTGGGAGCTATTATTAACCCCATTTTACAGATGAGGAAACAAAGTTAAATGACTTGCTCAAGGTCACACAGCTAGTGTCTGAGGCTGGATTTGAACTCACATCTTCCTGACTCTAAGCATGGCGCTCTATCCATTATGCCATCTAATAAATATTTGTTTATTGATGGAATCATTTCCCTGGATATTGTGACAGAGGGAAATTAAATGACTTGTCCAAGGCCACATACAAAGTCCTTGGGAGATTAATCAACAAGCATTTTTTCTAGGTTTATAATAATCTAGTGAGTCAGTGTGCACATGGTGGTTGTGCTTTGTTTCTGGACATCAATACCACACCTTATCTGCAGCCCCACCCTAGAATATCATTAGCCCCTCAGATTTTAGTTACCCTGGAACACCCTAGGCTATGCCAGCCCTCTTCCCTCATTGGTGTGTTCCTCTTGGGCACCCCCATTGATTCATGTCCCTGTTGTGCTTCTGACTTTCCAGACCACAATACGATTCTTCCAGCGGGAGAACCTTCATTCCCACCCCCAACCCCTCCCCACCCCCCGCCGCCAGTCCTGCTTTCCACCTACCCTTTATGTGTTGTCTTCCTCCATTATACTAAAAAATCCTTGTCTTTTTGCTCGTATTTATATCAACACTTTGCATAATTCCAGGTACACAGTAACTACATAATAAATATCTGTTGCCTAATAAATGCTTATTGCCTTGCACTGTGTTAAGTTCTGGGGATATAAAGAAAAAGGAAAGACCATTTTAGACCTCAGGGAAACTACAATTTAATGCAAGAAATGGCATATACATAGACAGACACATATAAAAGATACATATAGTACAAGGAAACCTTAGGGGGTAAATCCTCTTGAAGAAGGTGGTATTTGAGGTGAATGTTGAAGGAAACCAGCAATTTAAAAAAGCTGAAGAAGCAGAAAAGCATTCCAGGCATGGAGGATAAACAGTGCAAAAGCAGGGAAATGGGAGATGGAACATTTTATGTGAAGACAACAAGTAGGCCCATGTGACTGAATTCTAAGGTATGTGAAGGAGAATAATGTGTAAGAATATTAGAAAGTTAAGAAGGGGCCCAATTATGAGAACTCCAAATACCAAAACAGAGGAGTTTATATTTGATACTAAAATTAGAGAGGCACTGAATTTTATTGGATATTTACAGACCTGTACTTTAAGAAAACCATTTTGGCAGTGGGATAGCAGACAGACTGGAATAGGGAGAGATATGAAGTAGGAAAATCAATTGAGATATTACAGTTATCCCTTCCACACTGTGACTTTCGCCACTGTAGTTTCCATACATAGCAGGTTGGCATAAGAAATTAAATGAGAATTTTAGGGGAGTTTTGCAGAAGCTGCAGACAACATGTGAAAGCCAATAGATGACAAAGAAAAAGTTTTAAAACTCAGAAATGATGATCAGCTGTGAATGACTTAGCTATTCGCAGCAATACAATGATCCAAGACAACTCTAAAGGTCTTATGGTGAAGAATGCTGTCCATTCCCAAAGAGCTGATGGCGTCTGCATACAGACTGAAGCATACTTTTTTACTTAATTTTTCTTGAGTTGTTTTTTTGCCTAGGTTTTCTTTCACAACAGGACTATCATGGAAATGTTTTGCATGACTACACATGTATACTCTATATCAAATTGCTTGCATTCTCTTTGGGGGAAGGCAAAGGGAGAGAGAGAATTTGGAACTCAAGGTTTTGAAAACAAATATTAAAAATTGTTTTTACATGTAAATGGGGAAAAATAAAATACTAAATAAAAAATAAATTAAAAAAGAAACTCGGAAATGCAAAAAATATATGCATAGTATTTATATAATATCAACATATTTTATCTTTTGATACCGTAATAATTCAGAAGGGTATGAAGGAAGGGGCCAGAAACTGGGGACATCATGCCTCTAAATCCTGCAATGTGGAAATGGTAAGTGTATTGTAACAGGGTTGGAAGGAAAGATAACAAGCTCAGGGTTAGAAATGTTGTGTTTTAAGATGTTTCTGGGGAAATCTGGTTTAAAATACCAATGGGCTAGGCGGAGCCAAGATGGCAACTAGAAAGCAGTAACTGGCGTGAGCTCCCCACCAAGTCCCTCCAAAAACCTATAAAAAATTGGCTCTGAACCAATTCTAGAGCTGCAGAACCCACAAAGTGGCAGAGGGAAGCAGGGCTCCAGCCCAGGACAGCCTGGATGGTCTCGGGGTAAGGTCTGTCTCGCACGGAACTCCCAGCTCCCAGCTGAGGGGAGCAGAACTGAGCCAAGCAGAGCCCAGCGGCACAGCAGACCGCGGACCGACGAGACCAGGAGTGGAGCACAGAGTGCCCTAGCATGCTGAATTACCGAGCTGTGGCATGTACCAGACCTCACAACCCATAAACAGCAAAGACAACAGAGAAGGTTACTGGGAAAAGCTGCGGGACAAGACAGAGTTTGCGGTTCGGCTACCACCCCTGGGGCAATGGAGGCGGGGCAGCTTTAGAACTATAGCTACAGTTGCTTCTGGCCCCAGGCCCACCTGGTGGGCGAAATTAAGTGGCTGATCAGAGCAGGAGTGCAGAGCCTGCTGAAGATTTAAGCCCAGTCTGGGTAGGGGGTTCTTGGGGAAGGAGGAGTGCTGGTGAGGCAGCGCATCCACCCAAGCGTGGAACATAGAACTCTTTAGTCACACCCTGTTGAAAAACTCAAGGGTTAAGTAAATTGTCTGGGAACATGGCCAGATGGCGAAAACACACCCAGATTCAGTCTCAGACTCTGGAATCCTTCTTTGGTGACAAAGAAGACC
>CM053627.1:65367427-65404104 GCA_028646595.1 Phalanger gymnotis
TGGGAAGGGAAGAGGGGAGAGGATTTGGAACTCAAGGTTTTAAAAAAAATAGATGTTCAAAAGTAAAAAAGTTTTTTTTTTTCATGCAACTAGAAAATAAGATGCACAGGCAATGGGGCAGAGAGATTTATCTTGCCCTACAAGAATGTAAGGGAAAGAGGGATGGGAGGGGAATGGGGGGATGGAAGGGAGGGCAGACTGGGGAACAGGGCAACCAGAGTGTACGCCATCTTGGAGTGGGGGGGGGTGGAAATGGGGAGAAAATCTGTAATTCAAATGCATGTGAAAATCAATGCTGAAAACTAAACATATTAAAAATAAATTAAAAAAAAAAAGAATACCAATGGGCTACTAGGGAGAAGTTGAAGATTAGAGAGAGAGGGAATATGATGAAGATAGGAGGGGAGTGGATCAACTGCACAGAAGGATGCCCTTGGGAAGAAGGACTTCCTCATTGTTAGAGACTGGGGAAAAGAATAGGTGGGAAATGATGTCAAATTGATGAAGTTCCATCCCAAATGCTCTAAAATAGGCATTTCAAGAAGCTATACTTCATTCTAACAATGCTACCCTTGCTCAAAACAATTTTAGGACTTCAGAAATACTTACAAATCATGAAGGAAAAATACAACTTATTTTCTATTGTTTGTAGAGCTTTTATAGTAAGATTACTCCCCCAAAAACTTCCAGGATAGTTTCAAATACAGGAAATAGAATAAAATATTATGTGTCCAATCTCAAGTTTTTATTGAAACAGACAATATATTTTGATTTGCCATTTTAGTAAGAGCTCTGCTTTCCTTACTAAAGCATTTACGTAAATTTCTATGCTTGTAGGCAGGATGCATAAATTGCATCTGTGGGCCGCATTTTGGACAGCCCTGATATAGAGGGTCCTTTAAGACTAGGTTCTAGATTTTCTGGTCTTATGAACTAACTTTACCTGCCTCTGATATCGGCATTAGCATGGTTTTGAGGGTAAAAAAGAGATTTCATAACAACTTATTGTCAGAATTTTAAAAAGGAAAGATTGACCAAACGAAGTACAACTTCATGGGGAAACGTCTATTTAAAACAGGCAGTTTATCAGATAGTGATTAAAGATTTAATCACAGAGAATAGTTCCTGTTTGAGAATTAAAAAATATCAATTAACAGGCATATATTGTGCCTATTATTTGCTAAATAGTGTGCTAAAGGCTGAGGAAACAAAGACAAAAATCAAAATAGTTCCTGCCCTCCTCCTTACTCTCTCTGGGGAAGGGAGTCTGTACAGGAATAAGTAAATATAAAGTAATGGGAGAGATCAGGATGATGTCTCATGTAGAAAGTGGCCTTTGAGTTAAGACTTGAACGGAGATAGGGATTCCAATATGAAAGCCTTTCACAAATTTGCCAACCTAATTTTCTAGCCTAACTGTGCATTACTCCCATCTCCCACACAACGCAATCCAGGCAAAATAGACTGTTCCTCACACACAACACTCCATCTCCCACCTACCTTTGTACTTACCATTCACCATGCATGGAATGTACTCCCTCCTCACCTCCACCTCATAGAATCCTTTCCTTCAAGAAGCAGCTCAAGCACAAGTTATTCACGAAGTTTTTCCTTCATCCCCTCTCACCCTCACCTTCCAAAAATCTTTGTGCTTTTTGTACTTAACTACTTCATATATGTGTATATTTATCCAGTGTTTCCAACAAGACTTTTGAGACACCTATATTTACTTTACATATATGTACATATTTACTTGTACATCCCAATAGAATGTAAGCTCCCTACTGGTGTGAATTATTTCACTCATTGCTTTTGTATACCCAGTGCCTAACACATAGGTGTTTAATGTTTTTTTTTTTTTTTAATGATTGTGGAGCAGGGGAGAGGGAGTGTGAATCCTAGGCAATGAGTTAGCTTGTACAAAGGTAAAGATGAATTATGAGGTACAGCAATTAGGTCAATTGCATGGGAATACAGAAAATGTGGAGCCTAATGTGTAATATGACCTTAGTAAGGTAGGCTGGAAGCAGACTGGGAAGGGCTTTAAATACCAAACAGAGAAGTCTTTTATCCAAGAAGTAATAAGGAATCATTAAACTTTCTTGAGCAGAGAACATGGTTAGACATGTTTTAGGGACATCACTTTGAGAGCTCTGTGGAGGACGGATTATAGTGGGAAGAGAGTAGAGGCAGGAAGAACAATTAGGTTATTTCAATGGGCCAGAGACGATAAATGGAACTGAACTAGAAAAATGTTTGTGTGGGAAAAAAAGAAGGGGATTGAGGTGAGAAATACTGGGAAGACACCTGATTGTATGTGGGAGGTTGTGGGGAGAGGAGAGTGAAAACAAACATGACTCTTGAGGTTGCAAAACAGGGTAACTGGGCATAAATAGGGAAGTTAGGAAGAAGAGTGTGTTTAAGAGGGAAAGACAATGAGTTCTTTTTAGGACATGCTAAATACGAGAAATCTATGAGACACCCAGAAGGGAAACAGCCAATAGACAGTTATTGATGCGGAACAAAAGCACAACAGAAATGAGGGTTGGAATATACAGAACTAGGAATAATCTTCGAGGAGAAGGTCATGTCTTACATTCCCATAGATAAAAAAGAAATGAACTATGTGGTATTTCTCAACCTATTCGTTATTTTGAAGCTTAACATAACAATTTTTGCAAGAGGATTTTACAAGGAAATTTCAGTTTCCTTAAGCAATTAAGGATAACCTCAGGTTAAGAGGGAGTCTAACCTCTGGCCTTTCAGAGCTATCAGGATCCTGGAGGGCAGTATTTTTTAGGGCTTTAAGATTTAGGCTCTATATATAGTCTTGAGCTTCATACCTCTGCTCCACAGAGAATTTATTCTATGGAAGCGTTTTAGAGCAAAACTGACTAAGTGACTAACTTTTGTATGGTAGAAATGTAACACGGTTCCCGTAGCTTTAGTAACTGGCATCTTTATTATTTTGGCATCTGATTTACATTCATTTATTCATTCTACCAATGTCTATTGTGTGCCTAATAAGAGATGGAAGGTGTAGTGGAAAGAATGCTGGACCTAGAGTTGGGAGATATGAGTTTAATTCTTGCTGTAGACAATTACCTACTGTGTAAAACCCTAAACCTCTCAGTCTCAATGTCCTCATCTATAAAATTAGCATACTACTACTTGCTCTACATACTTGACAAAGTTGTTGAGAAAGAAGCACTTCATACACCTTTTAAATGCTAAATAAATGCATGTTATTTTTATGTGTTAGGCACTGAGTACTGTCCTTGAGCTTCTATGATCAGCTTCCAGTTTGTCAATAGCCTTTCCAAAATATGGCTAATTGAATAACACTTGTAGTCTGACAAGGGCAACACACTATCACATCCTTTATTCTGGAACCTATGACTGCAATAATGCAACCCAAAAGTATCTATCCCAAAAAACTTGGTAAAAATATTATTATTAAAGGGAGAGCTTGAGCATTTAGAATGGGAGCAGTAATAACAAAGAAATATAAGTGCCACAGCAAGAACACACAATATTAGACTAACCTCATCTTCTTTTTTTGACAAAGCTGTTAGACTGATCAGGAGAATGCTGTAGATATGGTGTATCTGGATTTCAGCAAAGGTTTTGGCAATTTTTCATGAAAACCTTGTGGATAAAATGGAAAGATCTGAGAGAAATCTGTAGATTTTGAAATGAATGAATAACCAAAACTGTGCTAGGAGCTGTCAACCTAGAGATCTGTAGTCAGAACTAACTATTTAAGTTTTATTGATGACTTAGATGAGGATATATTCATCAATATTATAAAGTTTATATATGACAGCTGTGGAATGGCTCAACTGGACAGTAATCATTTTGCATAAACCCTGGACTTAATGGCATCCTTGAGAATTATGACATTTTAGAATCTCAAGACTTGGAAGTTAATTCAGTGGTCAGCCAATCTAACCCATATTTGCAAAAAAAAAAAACAAAAACAAACCTATACCATATACCAAACATGTGATCATCTAGCCTTTGTTTGAAGGACTCAAATAACAGAGATTCTACCAGAGTAGAACAGAAATCTAGGTTTTTTCTGGTACAGTACCTTGAAGGTAGTTCTGGGAATCTTTGAGGTTTCCAGTTTCCTCAGGATTCAAGCATCCAGACTAATGGCCCCTGCAGCATATAGCACAGAAAAGAACTTCAAAGCATAATACTTGGGGAAATCTAAAAATGTCACTCAGTCTATTCTAACTTAAAATGGAATACCTAGGTTTAACTTTGGCTTAACTTAAACTTAGGGGAAAATGTACACTAATAAAACATCAATGACCAGTGAAGCTAAAACGAACTGAACAAATTTATGTACCAATTTATCCCATTAATGTTATTTAAGAGTAAAGGGCTAATGGTGATCATCTGCAGATTTAAAAATCTATTTTTATGTGCCATCATATGTGTGTGTGTGTGTGCGTGCGTGTGTGTGTATAAAACTGGGAGGGCAGATCAAGGCTTTTCATTAACTTTAACATAATAATTACTTAAAACAACTAGATCATTTTTAAAAGCATAAGTAGTACTCACTACCAGAAAGCTAAATAGCAATACTGTGTATGTTCTGTTGTCAGCAACAATCAAAACTTGTATTTTTAAAGTTCTTAGATTCTGGCCTCAAAATTATTTAGCAAAATTTTTGACACATATCTCACTGTAAAGTTTTAAAACCACTAAGTGATAATACGTTTGATGTGTACTCTCCTGAATAAGGGGAAATAATTCAAAAGTATATGAACACTATGAGAAAAAAATGTTGAGAATCCAAATTTGGAGAAATTCAAGGCATAGTTTCAGTGTGATATTTTCTTCTCTGTGCCTTACCAGTGCTGGAATTTGATTTCAGTTCATTTTCAAGGACTTTATTAAAGATCGGTATGATAATGCAGATACCATTTGCCAGTCAGTGTTTTGTTGAAGGACAGTAGTGGTTGCAAGTTAATTTACCTATTATATTTACATTTACAAACAAGCACTAAAGATACTACAATAATGGTATACTGTAAACTTAAGAAATGCTATTCAAAAGCAAGGGAAAAGTAATACTAATGATATTTTATAACTAGGTTTTTTCATTAGAGTAACCAAACAAAGTTTATATTAAAAAACAAAGCTAATTCTTTAAAATATTTTTACAACAATTGATTTATCTCAGATAACATCAATTTTATAAATAAATGGTAACATGAATGCTGTGAACTTGTTATCAGTAAGTCTTAAGATCTTCAACATTTAAGAACTTATTAAATGATTCTTAAATTGCACCAGTGATAATATACGAAATAAATTATAAGCAAAAAGGAAAGAAAATAGAGCACATGATTTCAATTGCTTAATGTGATTAATTTTCCTTTTAGCTGGCTGACATGCATTTCATAGAAAATTTAAGTTTTTTGTCATTCTAGTACGAGTAGAGAAATTCACAATAACTTAAATGGGAGCTAGAGCAGATGAGGCAACATGTGGATTCATATGTGAGCTAGAGGTGATAATGACTACAGTAACAGGGATGACTAGTAATTTATCATTGGTATTAAAAGAGGAGAAATTTCACATTCATGTTCATAGATACGGGTGAACAGGGTCACAATTAATTCCATTAATTAAACTATGTTTACATTCCAATAAAACTCATTAAGCAATATGTGGTAACTAGATATTGAAAAAATCTGAAATATTAAAATCAATAAAAAAACATGACATTAAAGAGACTGATTATACTATTATTAATTTTTGAATTTTGTCCAAAAAAGTTTAAATATACAAAATTACATATTGTTCCCCAAAACCAAAAGGTATTTAAACAAATAAAACACAGAGACATAACAAAAGATCCAAATTGCAAAGAACAAAAAATGCAGTAAAATGTTATTTAAAAACAAGGGTGAGTAATAATGTTGTACTTTACTCAAATATATATTGGTTTCAGTTACCTGCAGGGCACACTTAATTTCCTGTATCATAAAATAGATTTGATGAATTCTTGTAGATACAGAATTTTTTTAAAAAATCAACTGAGAAATAACTTTTGAAAATTCATGATATTACTGTCATTTATCCACAATTGTGAATTATAGTAATAACCTCCAGAAGAAGTCAGGTATTTGGTAAGCAAGGCACATAGAACCACAATTTGTAAAAGGTGCTTCTTTTGGTCCTATATCATTAAATATGCTACATTTTAGAGGTTCTTAAGGTGACTTACAAGCATAGCATAAACAACTTCTAGAAGGCTTTTCTACTGAAAAACACACCAGGATGTAAATACTGTCATGACAATGAAAATTTAAATTAAAAGATGATGTGATGACAAAAATAAGCCCTGTTTCTCAAAAACAATATCTATATTGGAAGCAAATACAGTATCATTTTTAAAGTGTAGAAAACTTCTTTGTCTGAAAGGTTTCTCAGTTCATAAAGGTAATATAGTAAGAACCAAATCCTTAACTTACTACAGCACAATTTCTGAAATCTGTAGGGGCAGCCTACAGATTCTTTCCCCCTACATTTCTGTCCATATTCATAAGCTAGCTTTCAAGTTTCCCCCCACTGAGAATAACTAGAAATGCAAACCATTGCTCATTCCTCTTGCTGATACAGATTTTAACATAAAAGAAATGTTCGACAATTCACACCTATGGTACTGCTAAAAGAGTTTAATTTATTACTGTTCTATTGGCAAATCCATTCTTTATATTTAAAACTTTTCATCCAGTTTTAAACTGGACATAATAGACTTAATTTATCATAGTGCTAGTTATTGGTACATTTCCCTACAAAACGGCTTATTTTCAATGAATAAAGTAGTTGAGAGGTGAGAAAAGTCTCAATTTCTTAAAATGCTGAAATTATTTAGGTATCAAAATCCTATGTTAGTAATGGAATTATTAATCTTTTAATTACATGGTTAACAGACAAGACTTTGGAGGTAAAACTGTCAAATGATTCAAAAAACAATGTCATGAAAATGTCATCATTAGCTCTTGGTAAAAGCCAATCTATAACTCTAGCCGTCCTTTTCAAATTTTGCATTCTATTATTTTCCTTGTGAACACAAAGTTTAAATTATAAACAATATCCAAGAATAAACATTTTCTTAATTACTAGAAATGTGAAATATAAATTCTCTGTCCACAGAACAGTTCCTTTTGAAAATAAATATCACCGATCACAGAATATTAGAGCTGGAAAGAACCTTCTAGTCCAACCCACACAACAAAGCCAGTGCCTAGAGAAGTGAATTGCCCAAGATCATAAAGTGAATTAATGGCATAGGTGGACTAGAACTCAGGTCTCCTCACTCTTTCTGCTATACTTCACTACTCACAGTATTTGCTTATTTCATGAAACTATCCTGTTCTGATACACTTGCTTGAACACATGAATAATTTTAAGTTTTTAGTTACTGGGAGCATGCCATTACATTAACCATATGCCAATACTTTGTTGTATTACTCTTTAAAGCACTAAAGTAAGAGACAGGCCACACAGTGTCAACTGGTAAGAAAGTATACAGAATTGCTATCCAGATACCTAGCAAATATTTGAGAAGTAAACTCGGTCCTGGAATTTTGTGCATTAAAGTTCCTTTGTAACACAAGGATCTGTATTTCAATTTGGCAAGAATTTTATAGCACACTAAGAACACAGCCCAAACTGTTAGCAGTTTAACAACTCTCAAAGGAGGCTAGTGAAAGTTATAAGTACCCAGAATTCTGGCCAAAAAGGGCCAGTTTGCAATACCTACTACAAAGATCCCAAGTGTTTTGTAAATGAACGCATTTGCAAGGAATTGAAACTTTGGACAGAAGAGGTAGGAGTGAACTCCTGATTTATGGACACAGGAGGGTTCTAAGCATTTTCAAAGAAATCTGATAGTAGGCTGACTGAGTGGTAGCCTTAATGCAATAAGAATACCGTAACTTTAAGCACAAAACTTTTGAATCTTATTTAACTCTATACAGAATAGATGACTATTGAATTATTTATGCAAATAAAAAAAACAAATACTATAATTTTATGTGTTGTTTTAAAGTACATTATATAGAGAACAAGCTAGAATATTAATACTATTCTTGTTCATAATTGAATTAAGATAACATGATAATTTTAGAAAGTTTTTAACTAGTTTATGACGTTATCTCAAGCTCATTAAAAATTATTAAATGGTTTATAAAATACTCTACTTCTATGTTCATAAGATCATAGAAATGGTGTTATTTTAAAGCAGGTGCATTTGTGTAGTTATACACACAAATATATATGTATGTATATATAAAACATATATGCACATATATACACCACTTTTATATACAAGAACTAATTTTATGTGTTTGTGTATGTGTGTGTTACACACACATTCACATATGTATACACAAAAAGAAACAAATAATAGCTTCTGCCCAAGCAGCCCCATGCAGTGCTTGGAGCCTTATAAAAGTAATATCCTCTTCGACCAAGTACATAGAAAGGGCACTTCTGTAGGTGGTGAGCTTACTAAATTTTGTTTTGAGAACCCTGAATTTAAACTTATTATACCATTTCAAAAAATATAATGGCTATCTAAAATGGTTCTAAAAGTTATTTTCATGTCAACTTACTGATATTTAAACTAAAAATATCTTTACTGTTACAGCCTTAAAGAAGCTCTTATAGATTGAGTAAAACAGCCATTTAAAACTCTGTAATAAGGTAGAATATACACATGATAGTGCATAATGACTCCAAATAGAGTGGATATAGACAATTATATATTTTTATAAACCATTATATATTTTAAGTATTTACTTCATCTTAAGTTACATTTAATAACATTAAAGGAAACTGAATCACACACAAATAAAATTTAAAGTAATATTAAGTATCCAATTTATAAGAAAAAATAAAAAGAAACCCAGACTCAAACTCTACCTGTAGTTTGTATCTGGTTATACAAACCACTAAACAGACAGCCTTACATATATAAATTTTCCCCTTCTTATATTAAATCAGACTCATCATATTATCAATTTTGTAGAGCTTAACAAATAACAGAATTCAGGCTTGTTTAGTAATCTCTTTATAAATATAAAAATCTTGGGTATGTGAAAATTTTTTTCGAATCATACTTCAATTTCTTCACAGCTTTAATAAGAAATAGGTAATTATAATCTTAATTACAGAATAATGAATTCTATTCAGTGTAATCTATCTGTACACAAATAGCAAATTAAAAACATTTACTAAGATTAAATAGATTTGATTTGCAAAAATTTTTATCTGACATGTTGTCATGTGCTCTTGCAAAGAGTGCATAGGACATTTCTGCAGCAATCAAAATTGTAAAAATCTTTTTTTGTTAACTTCAGAGTTCAAGTTGTAAACATTCCTGATTTTAGTCACTGGAAATATATTGGTTTTTTTTTTCAAGTTTTTACTTTTGGATGCACTAGATATTTCACTTCCACATGTAATAAACTTCTTACGGCTTCTAAACCTTTGCGACTTCAAATCATTTGAACAACCATGATCAGACTCAGTCTGATGATCTCTCACAGAATTTATGTTGACATCTTCCATGTGCAAATGATGTTTGAGGATCTTAATACTTGAACAATCCTGAGAAACAAGTTTCAGAAAATAACTAGGCTTTAGTAGGATTTCCCGCAGGTTTGGGATCATAGCCATATAGGAAAGTAGCTGCTATTACAAGGATGGCTCCAAGGAAAAAGACACTAAATAAGAAAAAAAAACAAGAAAAATGAAATTAGTTGTATAAAAAAAAAGTTTCCTGTATTTTTAAAATAAAAAGGACTGCATTACTTAGAATTTTCCTCTAATAGCAAAGCATTTAAAAATTATTTCATGTATCTTGTCAACTTGTCTTTGGCCTGTAAAAAAAAAAAGGAATAAATAATTTGCCAAACTTCTACTCTTTATTGCTTAAAAAGAAGAAAAAAATAAAACTTTTATACAAAAATCAAAGAAAATTCTAAGACACACTTTATTCAAGAGTAAAAAGAAATTAACAAAGAAAACTTTATTATATTAGCTCATCCATTAAGCTGTGCCTAACTAAGCAGTTCTCCTTTTCTCTACAGATGTCTCCTTCAGCTCCTTCCCAAATCTCTATAATCCTGAACTACATAGAAATAAGATTAGTTCACTTAATATGGAATTCTAGTTAGTTACAAAGCACTATACATATGTTCCCCATCCCATGCTCTCATCTGTACATCTCTGACTCTATCCACCACTCTACTGGCTCCTTCCACCAAGTCCTCTAGAATCTTAGTCTATCATATGAAGGCATATCTTGTTTTTATTGTGCTTCACTTTACTGTGCTTCCCAGACACTGTGTTTTTTACAAAGTGAAAGTTTGTGGCAACCCTGTGTTGAGCAAGTCTATTGGTGCTATTTTTCCAACAGCACGTGCTCGCATCATGTCTGTGTCACACTTTGGTAATTCTCACAATATTTCAAACTTTTTCCTTATTGTTATTATATCTATTGTGGTGATCTGTGAATAGTGATCTTTAATGTTACTATTGTAATTGCTTTAGGGGTACCATGAACTGTGCTCACATAAGACAACAAACTTAATGGCTAAGTGTTGTGTACTGCTCCACAGACCTGCCATTCCCAAGTCTCTCTCCCTCTCCTCAGGCCTCTCTATTCCCTGAGACACAACAGTATTGAAATTAGGGTACGGGATGTAGTTTGTTGACTCCTGCTGTAAGGTGAGATAAAAAGGATGCAGAGAAACATGAGAAGATTTATATGAACCAGTGCAGAATAAAATGGGCAAAACTAGGGCAACAAATCATAAAATGACCACAGCACTATAAAGGAACACAACTTTGAAAGACTTAAGAACCATACAATTATAACTCACAACTCCAGAAGACTTACGATAACGTATACCTCCCACTTCTTATCAAAGAGGTGATGAGACATATGTTTTTCCAGACATAACCATTACAAGACAAATTTGTTTTGTTTGACGATACTTTTGTTCTAAAGGAAGGCTTTTTATTTGTATGTGAGGTGATAGGAGAGACAAGAGTTTATGGAAGGGTAGAGATGGGGAGATTGGATACAGTAGTAGTGATGTACAAAAAAAGAGGAAAGAAAAAAGTATGAATGAAACACTGTAACAACAATGTTGCTAGCAGCTGTTGTGAGGGTGAAAGACCAACGACAAAAGCATATGGGAAGGCTGCTAGTACAAGTTCTTTGATATGCTTTTCTAAGGAAAGCAACTTTAAGAGATTAACAATCTTACTTTAATCATGCATACATATATCATTCACTTAGTTCAGAGGGAAAAGACAGCACCCTTAACTTCAGAGAAAGTACAAATTACAAACATATATGAACGGAGCAAATAAACACAAATTAATCTACCCATAGCAATACAGTTACCCGAGAAGCCCCAATTAACAACAGCTGCCTACAGTCTTGTCTAGGCAAATCACAGGACACTCTTCCAATGAATGAGAGTTCCAAACAAAATGCTAACCTCTGGATTTATATAGTCTTCTTAGGGCCCCCAAAGGCTTCACACCTAATCAGCAAAAGAGTGTGGGCCTGGGGATTTCTATCTAGTAAGACTTAAAGGCATTTGATTACTTTAGCATTCTAAAAGGGAAAACAGTAAAAAAAAAAAAAAAGTCTCACCTTAATTACCAATACAAACACTTAAAAATACAGAGAGAAGACCAGAAGGTATTCAAAGTAAGACACAGACAATCACAGCAATGATAGAGTATGATGAATTTATGGCAAACCATGAGACATCCAGACGGAGATGTACTGAAAGTATTTGGAAATCCAGGGCTCAATTCATCAGAGAGAGGTAAAGGTTAGAAATAAAGATGGGTATTCAACTGCATTGAAGTGCCAGTGAAACTATGGAAATCAATGAAATTGCTAAATGAAAGAGTATAAAGTATCAAGACTGCTAAATGTGAGAAAAAGAAGAGGTTATGGAAAGACACTTAAGGAATATCCACACTAGGGGACTGAGAAGAGAATAAGAAACCAGAAGTAGTTAAAGTAGAAAAAAATCAAGATAGTGTGGTTTCTCTGAAGCCAAAGAAACAAAAAAATCATGCAGGAGTGAGTGACCGATATAAGGTTAAAGAATGAAAAAAGGCCATTGGATTTGATGACTGGGAGGCCATTTGTAACTTCTGAAAGAATAATTTTAGTAGAGTGGCAAGGACAAAATGCAGACTGAAAAATTTAACGGATACAGTGGGAAACTATGAAGAGGAGGCATTAGATACAGATAATTTTTTGAAGGCCTGAACAGGTCACTCTTGCTCAAAAAACTTAAAATGAGCCCTCAATACTCATAGAAAGAAACAAACAATTCCTTAGTTTGGCAATTAAAGGCCACATAATCAAAATCCTACTTATGATTCTAGTATTACTTCACATTATTTCCTTTCACATCCTTTTCATTTTTGCTAAATCAAACTGCTGTTTCTTGATGCCATCCTGTCATCTACTACATCCATGCATTCTTGCAAATGCCAGGACTGAATATGTTCTTTTCTCATTCTTGCCTTTAGAAATCCCTCGCTCGCTTCAAGGTTTGTTCAAGCTCCTCTATGAAGTCTTTCCTAATTTCCCCAGCCATATATGTTCTCCTTTCAAATTTGCCTAAAGCACCTTCAGTGTCTCTTTTGCTGAACTGTATTTACTTGTGTATAGGTCATCTCTCCTCAAAAAATCATAAGCTCACCTTTGCATTCTCTAGCACTTAGTACCATGATGGTAAATAAGAGGCATGTAATAAATGCTTACTGAACCAAGTTTTGAAGTAAAGGAAAGAAAGTAAAAGGAAAGATGAATAGAGTAGAAAGGCCAACGCTGTGTTTTTAGGATGGGGGAGACCTAAGCTTGTTGGTCAACAAATAAGAAGGAGGGGCAGCTAGGCGGTGCAGTGAGCAGAGCACCAGCTCTGGAGTCAGGAGGACGTGAGTTCAAATGGGGCCTCAGACACTTGACTCACTTACTAGCTGTGTGACCTTGGGCAAGTCACTCAACCCCAACTGCCCTACCTTCCCTCCTCAAAAAACAAAACAAAACAAAAAAAAAAACCAAAAACAAATAAGGAACTAGTGGGAAAAAAGACTGTATCAACCAATGAGAACAGAAGTCCTATCATACCTTCATTCTAATTCATTGGATGGCTTTCAGACTTTTTACTAAACTTACTCTAACATCTTGAATTGATTCATTAAGGTGTCTCTTCATATGGTTAAGATGTTCATCTTATTACATACTTTAAGTGAAAAGGGGTTAATTGACTGATAGACTCATCTACCCCCACCCTTAAATTAATTACCAGACTTTTTTTTCCTTGAATGCAAAGTGCTTAAAAATAATTTCTATCTGCTAGAGAAGTAAAATCAAGATCTGATTCTAACTGTGGAAAAAAAAATAGAAGTCAATGGTAAATTACTTGGGCTATTGGCTTTATGTCTACATAGAAAAAAATGAAAAGACTGATGTGTGATTTTTGCTTCATGAGGACAGCAAGTATTTTCTATAAAATATTTAATTAAATTAAATACATTTTGCATTAGACATACTTTAAGAACAAATGAACAATAAATCTGATAGTCACCCATTCATCCATAATAGCCCAATATATTTAACGATAATCATATGAATTTAGACATGAAGAAACATTAGAGACCATCCTTCTTATCCAAATTCCTTTTATAAATGAACAAGTTGAGTGAGATTATTTTCACAGTCTAATGTAGTACAAAGACCAACAGATTTGGAGTAAGAGGACCTGAATTCTAATTCTGTTTCTCCTATTTCCCATTTATGTGACTTTGCACAACTTATGTAACCATTTTTCATCTCATTTTACTCCTTTATAAAGTGAAAGGGTTATACTAGCTGATAATGAAGATTATTTCTTTTTTGAAAACCAGTGATTTGCTGAAGGTAATACAACAAATAAATAATAGAGCCAGCCAGGAACTAAAATCAAATTTCTGCATAAATACTATCACCCCTTTTGTACAGATTCATAAACAAAAGAAAAAAAAAGATTGAAGATTTAAGTGAGAGCATGGGTGCTAGGGCAGTCATTCTGGAGGCAGAAAGAGGGAAAAGGACAAAGGGCATTATTAGAGAGTATTATTCCTCCCCTGCCTAGAACACTCAGTCTCCTCCACGCTGACTGCTGTCCTCCCTAGCTTCCTTTAAGGCTTACCTAAAATCCCGTCCCATCCCACCTAATCCCTCTTAATTCTAGTACTTTCCTCTTTTAATTACTTCACTTTTTTCCTGTCTATGGATTGCTTTGTATATTTGTTTATGGGTTTTCTCTCCCATTAGATTGTAAGCTCCTTGAGGGCACAGGCTAAATTTTGATTCTTTTTATATCTCCAGCACTTAGTACAGTGCCTGGCACATAGCAGGCCCTTAATAAATGTCTGCTGAATCGAATTACAGGAAATAATCTTATCCTTTTTTTTTTTTTGATGAAAGAGAATTTTGACAAATGGTAATGAAGTTAAGCAGCTTCAAGAAATGGGGATAGGAGGAAACTAAGGAGTTAACCATGTATGGTTTCAAACTTCTCAGTAAAACACGAGGTTAAGTGATCTACTCTTTCAGTGTAGAGAGTAGGAATGAATTGAGCATGGAGTAGAGAGAAGAGAAACTTTGGGACTGCCTGTGGGGAATGAGATGGAGTGTCAATAAGGACTAAGATCAAGGACCAGATGAGGTTATATAAAAATCTGTGGTGGGTGAGGTATGCTCAGTTGCATGATGTTCTCCAAGGATGCTCAGCAGGTCTGAAGTAAGCCTGAAACTAGATAACAGGCGTGATGCAGGGGTGAGGATTCACACATCAGGAATAGAAAGTCAATGGGCAAGGGACTCTAGGTAGTAGCTAGTGAAACATTAAATGGCAGACCATGTACTCAAGGTTGGATTTGGAGGCAAGTGAAGCCAGAAAGAGTGCAATGGACTGGGACATTAGGGATAGAATAAGGTACTAGAATAGGCTGCATGTGGATGAGAAAGTGTAAAAGGACAGGAGGCTATATTTGGAAAATTCGGAGTTCCAAACCTGGGGAGTGATATAATTTTGAGAGGTGGTGTTAGTTTCATCAATACAAATTATGACATCCTGAATGTGATAACAGCAGAATATAAGAAGATGAAGACCATGAGCCAATTTTTAATATTCAATTCGACAAATATTTGTTCATTCATTTGTTGAGGTTAAGTGACTTCCCCAGGGTCACACAGCTAGCAAGCGTCAAGTGTCTGAAGCTGCATTTGAACTCAGGTCCTCCAAATTCCACGGCCAGTTCTCTATCTACTTAGAGTAAAAAATTCAAAGAGACTATGCTTAGGTATTTTTATTGCTGGACATTTAGTTTTGACCTGAATCAGAATTCCCCCCAACATAAACATGAAAATTTATAAGCTAGTAAGAGCAATAATTCAAAAAATGGAAATTAGTTTGATAACTCATTTCTTTTTAGATATGCAGTTATTCCATTAAAGTCAGTGGAGAATTTGTATGAAGAGCTCAAAAATTTGAATCTAAAAATATTTTTCACTAATATCAAAATGACTAAGTTAGAAAAGACACTTGAAAGTTGCTAAACTGGGAAGTGAACTGAAGTCTAATATTTCTGTAACTTCCATAATTCATTGTACTCAAATTTTCATATAAGTACTCATCCACACTTAACTGAGAAAATTCTAACTAAATATAAAAGTGAAACTTTCAAATGATAATTTCAGTACTTTGTATTAAATTCGCAAACTTTTCAAAGACTACTATAGAGATACCTAAGCAGAGTCTCTAAGTTTTTAATAATTCTTAAAACGTTATAGTAGGGAGCAGCTAGGTGGCACAGTGAGTAGAACACTGGCCCTGAAGTCAGGAGGACCTGAGTTCAAATTCGGCCTCAGACACTTGACACACTTACCAGCTGTGTGACCTTGGGCAAGTCACTTAACTCCAATTGCCCTGCCTTACCCCGCCCCCCCCCCCCAAAATAAAATGTTACAGTATAGGTAAATTTATATTTCAAAATTTTTATATTATGTATAATTCAATTTATGATAAAAACCACATTTAAACAATGCCATAAACAGAAAGTAACTTTTAGTCTTTATGGTTATATAAGCATATTTTTATATGATGACAATTTAAGTATTCCTTTCAAGTTCTACTTTTCTCACATTACATAACTTTATATTTCGAATATTTTTAATTTTAATAGTAATATGCTACTTTATCGAAATATTTAACTCTTTTGAATTATTTCCTTTAGCCATATTCTCAATAGTGAAATTATTGTATCAAAGATATAGTCTGTTTGGTAATTCATCTATATATTTCATTCCTCTCTGGGCTCTTGCTTTAGACTCTCTGATTTCTTTCTCCACCATATCTTTGCACAGGGACCTCTCCTCTGCCCTTTTAAGTGTGGTCTTCCGTTAGAATGCAATTTCCTTGAGGATAGAGGCTGTCTTTATTTTTGTGTTTAAACTACTTTATCCCTAGAGTTTAGCATAGTGTCCAGCACTCAGTAAGCACTTGATAAATGCTTGTTAACTTGGTATGTATGATAGTATCGATACAAAAACATTGCACCAATTTACATAACTATCAGGAATATATGGGGCAGGAGCTTACTAGTTTTAATACAGGCCTACCAACTTTGGATTTTACCATATATATTTATTTCTGCCAAATTAATGAGTGCTAAGTACTACACGGTTTGTCATTTAATTGCTTAGTTAGTATGTGTTAATTTTGGTCCCCAGCTATGCCACAATGAGTTTCTTAAAAGCAGAGGCAATGTTTTATATTTCTTCTTATTTAACAAACGTTGTACAGTGTATTGCACAGGGTAACCTCTCACTACTATATACTGACTGAACTCATTTATAGCTGCTAGTGTAATATTTTATCTTACTTTACTAAAATAGGAAACATATTTATTTTACTAGTAAGGCATATCTAAATGTTGAAAACTGATTCATTTTACCTGGTTGGAACAAAATCTTGCAGCCAAAAATAGGAGATTAGTGTTGATAGTATTATAGACAAAGATGTTGCAAATCCTTTTAAAATATTATCAGCATATTTAATAACAGCAGCTATGATAAGGCCTCCAAGTGCCTGTAAAAGGTCAAAAAAAAAAAGGTTATTTTTAGAGATTAAAAAAAAGTTAGATTTTGCCCTTGAAACACCTCCAAAATAAGGGAACTCTCTCAACTTCTCTGCAATACTTTCTTTTTAACTCAATACAAATTTTAGAATTGACAGTTACAGGATTTTAAATCCCCTAACAGAAGATTCCAACGAAAAAAATAACCTCTTTAGAAAATCAACAGATAACTTGTTTCAAACAATATCTGATAAAACTAGTCTGCAATTTTTTCAATAAATATCTTAAAAACCACACAGAGACACATTACTGTAGGGGGTACAATGCATGGAGAGCTAGCTGCCTTGGAGTTTGGAAACTGTGAACTCCTACCTCATACATTTATTAGCCATACAATCTCGGGAAAGTCATTTAATCTCTTAAGTTTCCTCATCTGTAAAATAGAGATCATAACAGCAGCCACAGGATTGGTGTCAGGATTAAAGGAAATAACATATGTGAAGAGCTTTGTAAACAAACTTTAAAGAAGTATATAAACATTAGCTGCTATTATTATTATTACAAAAGAAAAAGCAGATTTGGAGACAGAGACCCAGGTTCAAATCTCAGGTCAGTCACTCATGACCTTTGATACCTTGAGCAAGTCACTAAACCTCAGTGAGTCTTAGTATAGTTATCTCTAAAATAAGTGGGACTGAAGAACTAGATGGTTTCCAACTCTAAATCTCTGATCTTATGATAAAAAAAAATTCCTGGCCAACAGTTCATGGCAGTTCTTTGTACTAGAACTTTAGCAATATTCTGAACATTCATTATTCAATATAGCCTACTTAATTTATAAGGAAAAATATTTATATTATATAAATATATATTATAAATATATATTATATAAATATATTTATATTCCTATATAAAAAATTTATATAGGAAAATTTTTAAAACAATTAGTTTATCACTTACCTACTATCAAGAGGATTCATTAATATGTTGTCCTTTGTAAATAAAAATAACACTGCTGACTTAACAGTGGTTATTTTTTCCAGTAGTAATTAAAGAATTTCAGCTGATGCATACATACTCTTGTACCCAATCTCCCTGTTGATCACTTCCATTAATTTGTACAGAGAATGTACAACTTGGTTCTCAATAGCATGGTGCTCTCACTAATCAAGTGGACTTACCAGTCACAGCCTTAGAAGTAGATATACAACAAATGCAGCCCAAGAGGCTTAGTATCTTGTGTTTATCTAATAGGTTGGCAGGGCCAAACCACCTGAAATTTCTTATTATTTGGCCAAACTCTGGACAAACAATTGAATCTATCTGGCTCTGTGAAAACATTCTTTCATAAAACTGCTGAAATCAAAATTTACAGAGCTTGTATATATGGATTTCTGTTCATATGGCCCCTGTTGAAAAAAACATGGATACCTTAATATAGATGCATGTAACTCCATTAAGAAAGTATCTCCAGTGGAGGTTCAAAGGAGAGATGATCAGCACTTAGAAATCTGTCTTCCCTTCTGACTCTACTAAAAATGCATACTGCAAGTACCCCATGATCCAATACCATTCACTCTTATACTCTTTGACACTGTGCCATATTGTCTCCTGGAAACGCTTCTCTTTTTAAAAATGTTTTTTTTTATTATAAATGTATTAATACATTATTGATTATGAGGTAATCAACAAATCAATGTCCTGGTTTTTAAAGTGTATAATTAAATTTGAGCAGGTAATAACAAAATTTCACTGTTTAGGTCCCCTTCTGAACTTGTTTTCTTCTCTGTATTTTTTTTATTATTTTTCTTTTTCTTTTTTCATCTCTGCCACCTCCTGCTAAGTTCTTCTCCCTTTTTTGACAAAACCCTCCAATGTGACAAAAAAGAATAGACTAAAACAAATCAACTCATTAGCCATATCTGAAAACATGTGCCTCCTTCTTCACCTCTAGGCTATCATTTCTTTGGTGTAGTTTTTGTCTTCCCGAAAGAATTTTTGGCTCCTCTTTGCCTGTGCATTTTTAGGGTAGGAATTCCTTTAGATCTAAGAATCTGAATTTATGTTTATGCTTTACATGATGTTTAAACTTTATCTGGGCTTGAAAGAGAGACTGAATGGGAGGCACTGAGTATCTTCCCAATTCAGAAAAGTAAATTTATCTGTACAGAAATCCATAAATATACATTCTAATCTAAAGGAAAATTTGAAGCACACTCCTTTTTCTCTGTCCTTTGGCTATGATCTTGCCAATTTAAGTCGTCATCTGCATGAAGTTCAGCTTTTAACATCTCCAACTTTCTTCTATCTTGTAAAATGCTACATTGAGTATACCCAATCCTTCTTTTCTTCAAACCTACTGACATAACATTTTCCACAATTTTTACATTCAACCCACATAATCTTCATTGATTCAACAATCATAGTTATTTTCTAAGTTCTCGTTTCTTTTTATATTTCTAAATATTCTTATTCTGTTTTTGTGCAGTTGCTTCAATTGTATCTGACTCCTTTGTGACCCCATTTGGGGTTTTCTTGGCAAAGATACTACAGCGGTTTGCCATTTCCTTCTCCAGTTCACTTTACAGATGAAGAAACTGAGGCAAACAAGCTTAAGTGACTTGCTCAGTGTCATACAGCTAGTGTCTGAGACCAGATCTGAACTCATGTCTTCCCGACTGCACGCACAGCATCAATCCACTTTGCCACCTAGCTTCCTCTTATTCTGTAGCACTATGTAATAGCCCAATGTTGGGCCTATTTTCAACTAAATGTCTTTCCTGGGATCATCATCCAATAAGAACAAGCCATAGGCAGAAGTGTGTCTAATTTGTGCCTCATGTGTCTGGCTCTCAGAAAGGCCTGATAAATATCATACACAGCTGGGGATTCAAATTAGCATGGTTTTTCTCCACATTGCAGTGGCAGGCAAAAATCTTTAACAGTCACAATTTTTCTCAGTGCTCTGAAGACTTTCTCTTGGGATTGCTATGTTTCTAATTTCATTTCAAGAGTAAAATTCCCAGAAGGTATCTTTAAAACATTTAGAATGACTCCATGAGCCATGACAGAGCTTTCAGCCAATTAGTCCACAAATCTGTGGACAGGCATTAAACAAGCTATGCCCTCTGAGAACTAGCTAACGAATCCAGAGCTTCTCTTACTGAAGGACACTAGGCTACTCAAATGATAAAATTACAAAGGTGAAAGTCTCCTTACCTTCCACAAAATATTTTTTACTTGATTTCTGATGCTTCATCCACTCTCAAGGTTGTAGTTGTCACTTTTATATAAATGACTAAACCCCTCTCCTCACACACACACAAAAAAACTAAAGCCCCATAATGAGGATCTGCATTTCCGTTCTATACCTATTAAATATTTCTACTGTGAGTCTTGCCTAGACTTCAAACTCACTGGGTCCAAAATTGACCTTATTATCTCTCTGAAACTACTTCCTCTTCCTATTTCCATAAATAGCATTATCATTATTTTAAATCAGGTGCTTTAAGTTCTTTGCAAACATTAAAACAGGATATAAATACCAGCTGTTACTATTCTAGCAATCCAGGCTACAAACTTAAGTGCCATCTCTGATTCTCTCCTTTCTCCTCATATACAATTAACCACCAGAGTCCTATCTATTCTCTCTCTGCAATGCCTCTTTCTTGCTATTTGCAATGCCACTATCTTTATGCCACTTGGCATTAGCCTCCTAACCCTTCCTCTACTGTACCCTATAGTTCTGATGCCAAATTAATTTCCTTAAGCACAGCTCTTACTTACGCTAAAAAAATTCCAAAGGCTCTCCAATGCCTAGAATTCAGTGGAAATTCCTAAGCTTAACTCTAGGTTTTATATGTAAGTTAGCTTTAAGCTCTTTCCAGACTTATTATCCACTAATTCTGAATCCAAATCCCACCACTGAAACTTACTGAGGGACCATGGGCAAGAGGCAACCTCTTTGAACTTTAGCTTCCTCATCTATAAAATGGGGATAATAATACCTGTAGTACTTCCCTCACAAGGTGGCTAGAAGGAATAGATAATGTCTGTAAAGTACTGTGCAATCCTTAAATGATATATAAATTTCTATATTATTGTTGTTGTTGTTATATCATGCTGCCTCTCAATACTACTGCCTTCCTATAAGGCTGTCTAACCCTCAACAACCCCAAAATAGAAATTATTGCTTCCTTCCAAGAGTTCCCTAATCATTCTACTGGACTTAACATTTTCCATCTAAGGTTATAACTACTTGTGTACATTTCATCTCCCCTACTAGACTGTAAGCTTCCTGAGGAAAGCGATGATGTCTTCTCGATCTCTGTGTTTCCCACAACATGTAACAATGGTTTGCACTTCGCTGGCCATAATAAACATATGCTGAATGAACAAACAGTTACACTGTAGCGGAAAGGACCTTGGAGATCAGAGTAAGAACATTTTGGTTCTATTCCTCCTCTCAGCAGAAGGCAGCAGGCCATACGTGGAGAATGATGCACACATTGTCAGGCAATCAATGAGAGAGTTTCCTTTGCTTTGCTAAACTATACTTGTTATACAGGGTAAGTTATTGGAAATTTGGTGATTTTTTAAAAAGTATCAATAAATGTTAAAAAAAAAAAAGCCTTTTCATTTTATTCCTACCATCCCCACTTATTAGCTACATCATCTTAAACAAAGCATTTAACCTGAGTCTCAATTTCTTCATCTGTAAAATGGATTCAATGTTATTTTTTACACCTACTTCAAAGGACTGCTGTAAAGATCAAATAAGATAATGCATGTAAAGAATTTGTGTAATAATAATTAAGACTTGAACATCTCCAGTCAGGCAGATATAATTATATGTATATGTACATTATTTGACACATACAAGAATACACAGCTATATAATGTGATAGCATGAAGCTTCGAACACATGCTAGGTTAGAATATCAATAAGGCTCCCCCATGAGCTTGAAAGTAAGGAGCACTATTCTGTAATTTATTAAGACTTACTGCAAAGCATCTACAGCTATACCACAATCAGTTTGTAAGCTTATATTTTCATCATGGTACATGTATACACACACACCCCAATGGAAAAAATCCATTCAGGTCTTGACTTAAAATAAAATCTTCCCAAGCAGGAACTGCTTATTCTGCATGAAACAGTAGGTACCACGTGACCACATTTGCCCATTTATGACAGAATGTTCTGGGTATATTGGGCATATGAAGTTCATGGTAATTCCCAATTCCAAGGGATATTAATTATTGATGTTATGTTATTCTGTGAAGGCTGGATCTTCAATTTTAAAACAGAAAAAAAGAGGTTTAACATATAGCTGTATTGTAAGTGGGAGGTATGATTTCTTCCATTTTTAAATTTCCCAGTCATGGTCAGAACTTTATCATAAGTAATTCTACGGAAATATTTATGAAATAACATTCTAGTCAAGAATAATTTCCATCCATACTAAAATGTATTTTTGATGGTAAAACTGAAATGAAACTTTGATGTGAATCTGATAGAGCTATTCAGTTCAGGAAACAGAAAGTTTCTTTATGATTTTCTCCCATGTTTTGACATGTTAAAATTGTGTGTATCATTTAGATTTTTCACTTTCTTCTTCCACCACCCCTCCAGTACTTCTCCTTCCAACTCTTCCTCAATCATTCCCCTTCCCAATCAGCACTGATTTTCATTCCCAAGTTTCTGCTATACTTTAGGACATGGAATCCCATTCCATTTTAACTTTGAAATTCTTTGTAGAAAGTATGTATAGACGTTGTGATGGACACAGACAAGAATAACTTTAATATCGGGCTCTGAGACCTTCAAACAGATTTTTATTCTATGCAAATATAGGATTTTAAATGTTTTACCTGCAGAACAACTACTATCCAGGTCAGTTTGTTATATCCCTGAAAAAATCCATTCTTTGATACTAATTCTCCATCATAAATGTAAACACCCATTAATCCGAATATGCTGCCAAAAGAACCTTAAAAAGTTAAGAGAAAAGTCCAATCACTTGTTTTGTACTGCTTCAATACCAACCTTTCATAAAACTGAATATTTATCTTTTCCTTTTCCATGATATTTGATGACTGTTAATATAGCAATTTTCAATTCAGTTCAACCAGCATTTATTGAGCATTTACTAAGTGCCAGGTATTAGTACACAAAGACAAAATAAGAGAGTTAAGCAGCAGATAACATAAAGATCTCGATCCTATCTAGACACCTGCTGCTTCAACATCAACCTTAGTTAGAAGTTTTGTGAAGGGGGAACACTAATTTACTCTCTGTTGAAATCAACACCTAATAAAATCTACAGACAGAATTAGTGAATGAGAGGCTAAAAGTAGCCCAAACTATCTAGGAAGTTCATTGGTAAGAGGCACACAGCCAGAGAGCACAAAGTTAAAACTAACCCTAGCAGCCCTCAGGGGCTGAATTTGGAAAGGGCTTTGAAATCCAACCATTTGTGACAATCCTGTCTCTTTAGAGCTTTGTTAATGTCTAGATTAACAGTAGGAAAACCACTGGAATGTCGTTTAAAACCAGAATTAGCTAAATGATGAAAAAAAAAATAAAGCTTGCCATCTATTTTCTCAGCTTTGGAAAAGCTGCCATCAAGAGCAGCTTACTATTTAAAGAATAATTAAGAGAACCAACGGGTCAGACTAGGGAACCTATCTGAGCTTCAGTTTCCTGATTTGTAAGGAATGACTTCTGACCAATTTTTGCAATTATGTCTACGACAGACTTGAAAACCTTAACCCTAACCATACTATCTAAGGAAATCTTAAATATTCATTTCTTTGTTTTGAGAATGAATACTCTCTTCAACAATGCAATTCAAAAAAACACAGTATGCAAGGTACAGTGCTAGATGGTGACAATAAATATAAAAAATATTAAACCGTCCTTGCTTTCTGAAACTGGAATGTCTCATTTTTAATGTAAATCTATATATAACTGGTCCTTAATAATCCTTCATTTTTTCTTAATATTTTAATTTTTCCCAATTACATGTAAAAACAATTTTTAAATTCTCCCCCTCTCAATTTTGAGTTCCTAAATCTCTCCCTTCCTCCCCTCCCCACCTCACTAAGAAGGCAATTTGAAATAGGTTATACATGTGTAGTCATGCAAAATACATTTCCATGTAAGTCATTCTGTGAAAGAAAACACAGACAAAACAACAAGAAAAAAAAAAGAAAGTAAAAAGAAAGTATCTTTGATCTACATTCAGGCTCTACCAGCTCTTTCTCCAGAGATGGACAGCACCTCTTGCCATAAGACCTATAGAAGTGTCTTAGATCATTGTATGAGAATAGTTAAGTGAGAATAGTTAAGTTATTCACAGCAGATCATCATACAATATTACTGTTACTGTGTACAGTGTTCTCCTGTTTCTGCTCATTTCACTCTGCATCAGTTCATGTAAGTCCTTCTGAGCGCATCCTGCTCATCATTTCTTAAAAGCACAGTAGTAATCCATCACAATCATATACAACAACTTGTTCAGTCATTCCCCAACTGACAGACATCCCAATTTCGAATTCTTTGCCACCACAAAAAGAGCTGCTATAAATGTTTTTGTTTTTTATCTCTTTTGTATACAGACCTAGTAGTGGGATTGCTTGCTCAATGCATGGAACAACACTTCATTTAAAAAAAAAACCAAAAAACTTGCCTCCAGTTTCACAGCTCCTCAGAACTTGTTCTCTAAAAGGGTCAAAGTACTTTGAATAATAAGTATAAGGTTTTCTGAACAAAAATTAAGTGGTTTTTTCATATTACTTAACTTCTAACTACTTTCTTCTTTAAGTATTTCATCCCTCCAGAGCAAAAGTAATCTGCAAAATATAAAAAGTTGATTCTTTGCATGTCTACATCTGAAATATAAGGAAAGGTGTATTTTCTACAAAATGTATTGTCTAAAGAAAAAAAAAGAAAGAGGGGAAAAGAGATAGGCAGAGGAAAGGGAGGGAAAGAGAAAAGGAGAGAGCTTTCCTTACAATATGGTACGTTAATTTTAAAATATGCTGTATATGTAGCTAATTAGTTCTGGAAGAAAATATGTCAGTTGAAACATTACCAAATGCAGTTAGTTCCATAGGAATAATGTCATAAATTGGTAATTGTTCCAAGAATACTATACTGGGATATTAAAACTGTATGTTGTGGTTCAGTGATGAAGCATAAAAATTACTGCGAAATTATGCTGGCCAGAAAACCCTCTGCTAGATACACTTAAATAGATTTTTTTTTGTAAATGGTGATTCTTTACATATAATAATGTAACTACTTTCTCAAAAGCACATTAAAAATGCAGATTAAAGACTTACCAAGTTGAATATTTCTAATCCACACAGATTGCTTGGTTTCTTTTAAAATTTTCTCAAAATAAACTCCCGCAAAGCCACTTGAAAAACAAGCTGTAAGAACTGCCATCAGACCTACAAACTGAGAGCCTGCTGAGAGTTCCTTAGAAGACACTTCTTGAGAATCTGAGGGCCACTAAGCAAAATCAGAACAGAATTTGGAGGTTAAATGTGTGTGGTATTTTTCATGTTATACACTTAAACTCTTGAATCCTAAGATAAAAATTCATTATCATTCCTCAAAATCCAAAAACAGAGTAAAAATAAGTTCAAGTTCTACGTAAGCTTGGTTAGTATTTCAGGTTTCATCATTCTTATATAACTCAGGCTACTACCTTAGGGAGCAGCTAGGTGACACAGTGATAAGAGAGCTGGGCTTGAAGTCAGGAAGACTCATCCTCCTGAGTTCAAATCTAGCCTCAGACACCTACTAGCTCTGTGACCCTGGGCAAGTCACTTTACCCTGTATGCTTCAGTTTCCTCATCTGTAAAATGAGCTGGAGAAGGAAATGGTAAACCACTCTAGTATCTTTATCAAGAAAACCCAAATGGGGTTATAAAGAGTCAGACATGACTGAAATGACTGAACAATAAAACTACCTTGAAACCCTCAAAAATCTCCATTACACTTGACCCATCTATGCCCAATATCTATTGTCTATTATCTTTCCTCACTCTTATGGCTAAACTTTTGGAGAAGGCTGTCTACAATCAGTATCTCCACTTCTGTTCCTCTTGATAGTCTAGCTTCTGACTTCATCATTCAATTGAAACTTCTTTCTTCCAAGTTGCTAATGATCCCTTAATTGCCAAAATAATGGCCTTTTCTCAGCTGTCATCCTTCTTGACCTCTCTGTGCTTTAGACCCTGCTATCACCCTCTTCTCATTGATTCCTTCTTTCTAGGTTTTTGTTACACTATTCTCTTAGTTTTCTTCATACCTAATCTGGACACTCCTTCTCAAACACCTTTGCTGAAACTTCAATCAGGGCATGCCCACTCACAACGAGTATCCCCGTGGACTCAGTCATGGGCCCTTTTCTCGTCTCCCTCTATACTACTTAGTTTGGTGAGCTCATCAACTCCTCTACTGATGACTCTCAAATTACTTATCCAATTCTAATTTCTCTGCTGACCTCCAGTATTAAATCTCCAACTACCTGTCAGGCATCTTGAACTGGAGGTCCTGTAGAGATCTTTAACTCATCATGTCCAAACTGGAGGTCCTGCAGATATCTTTAACTCATCATGTCCAAAACTAAATTCATTATCTTTTTCTCCAAATGTGCTCTTCTTCCAAACTTCCCTATTACTGTGAGGTCAATCAGTCGATAAACATTTATTAAGTGAGTACTATGTGCCAGGCACTATGCTAAGCTCCAGGGAGACAACAAATACATAGAAATAAGCTATACAGAATAAAAAGGGAATAATTAAGAAAGAGAAAGGATTAGGATTAAGAGGAGTTAGGAAAGGCTTCCTATAGAAACCTATTGAGGGCACTACCATCCTCCCAGTTAGCCAAGTTCAAAACTTAGGGTGTCACCCTCAACTCTTCACTCTCTCACCCCCATATCCAATCTGTTGACAAGGCCTGACTACTTTACCCTCGTAACATCTTTTGCATATGCTCCTTTGTCTCCTCTGAAG
This sequence comes from Phalanger gymnotis, assembly GCA_028646595.1. Taxonomy (NCBI): domain Eukaryota; kingdom Metazoa; phylum Chordata; class Mammalia; order Diprotodontia; family Phalangeridae; genus Phalanger; species Phalanger gymnotis. Next base: position 65,394,659 of record CM053627.1, read on the forward strand.
CTGCCACCACCCTGGCACAGGCCCTCATTATTTCACACCTGGATTATTCCAATAGCATGCTAGTCGTTCTTCCCCTAGACAAGTTTCTTCTGACACCAGTACATTCTTTACTTGGCTGTCAAAATGATCTAAAGCACAGGCCTGACAATGTCGTCTTCCTATTCAATAAATACCAGTGTATCAAATATAATAATATAAAATCCTGTTTGGCATTCAAGATCCTTCATAACTTAGTTTCCCCTCTACCTCTCTAATTTTCTTATATACTTTTATTCCTCCTCTACACACTCCCTGATCCAATGACACTGGCCTCCTTACTGTTCCTTGAACAAGATACTCTACCTCCTAAATCTAAGGCATTTCCACTGACTATCTTCCATGCCTGGAATGACCTGCTTCCTGGCTTCTTTCAAGTCCCAGCTAAAGTGTCCTTTTCTACAGGAAGCCCGTTCTGATCCCTCTTTATTATGGGGCCTTCCCTCTGCTGATTATTTCTGATTTCTCCTACATAGAGCTTGATTGTACATAGTAGTTTGTATATTGTCTCCCCCATTAGACTTTGAGCTTCCTGAAAACAAAAACTGTCTTTTACCTTTCTTTCCATTTCCTGCACTTAATGCAGTGCCTGGCACATGAAATTTCTTCTTAAGTCAGTCACCACAGGTGATCATGTTAGATCAGAGTGAGTGAAAATTGTGCAAGTCTGATGACAATAGATGTGACTTAATGCTTAACTCTTTCTGAGTGTGATTACCATTTTTTCCTTACAATATCCCTCCACTGTCCCTCTACACCTGAGTCAGTGAAGAAATTAACACGGAAGAACCGCAGAATTCCACGGACAACAGAAAGAAGCCAGTGACAGCAGAATCCAAAATAGTGACAGGAAAGATAGTAGTATGGAGTAGGAATAGTGTGGAATAATGAGAGACAAAGAACACAAATTGGACATATGGAGCTATCATGCTAAGTACAATAGCTTGGCATACACACTGTGGCATGTATATTACATCTGACTTACTTTAGAGGTCTCCTCTAATCTTATTAGTAGTCCTATTCCTTTTATTTTCATTACCTCATCACATACTCTCTAAACTGAAATTCCTTCTGATTTCCCTACTTCCATCATTGTCATCATTATTTTCCTGGTTTCAAAACCTGAAGACATCTTTTCCTTTCATTGGCACCTACTACCTTATGTAGGTATGTGCATGTTACCTGCCTTTTTAATAAACCCCAGTGGCTTCCTATCACCTCTAGGATCAAATATAAAATCCTCTATTTGGCATTCGAAGACCATCATAACCTAGTTATTTACACACACACTTACAGACAGTCAGACACACACACATTCTTCTAGTTTTCTTACATCTCAAGGCTATTCACTTAAGATGTTATATCTTTTTAAATCAAAGTCATCATAGATGATCAAAATGACATTCTCCATAGCCAAAATAGTTGCCAAGTCCTGTCAATTCTTCCTTCATTATATGTCATTACCATTTCTTCTTTTCAATTCTCATTACCACTACACTTGTTCAAGCACTTATCACATTACACCTGGAAATTTCAGCCACCTATTAATTGGTTTATGTGTTCTAATCCATACTGAATGCCACTATGGTATTAATTTTGTTGAAACCCCACTCAGAGCATGCCACTCCCCTGGTCTAAGCATTCAATTACCCTATGGTTTTGCATTGCCTAAAAAATCTAAATCCTTACAGAGGCATCAAAACCTTCAACAACCTGACCTCAATCTATATTTTTCACCTTTATTTCCCACCACTTCTCAACACTGACCCTCTGGTACAGCCAAACTGATGCACCTATTATCTCTTGTAGTTTCCTATGTGCCTTTATTCACACCAATACCCTCTTCCTATAATGTCCTCCTCTCCTTTCCAACTGTAAAAATTCTACCTATGTCAAATGAATGACCTGTCCTTCATGAATCCTGGACATCCTAGTCAAAAATGACCTCCTCTGAATTCCAAAAGCATTTACTAACTGAACCACTCATTTAAAAGTAGGAAAAAATACTTATCTCACACTAGAAATTTATCACATATATCTCTCCTACTCCTAGCTTGAACTGATAGGTCTCTGACTGCTTCTTAACTTTTTCATACATTTAGGACTTTTCTTCCCCAACTACATGCTCTGCTACTTGCTACCTGTTTGACCTCAGGCAAGTCATAAATTCTATGATGCAGTTTCATTTACAAAATGAGGGGGGTTGGTTATATTATTTCCAAGATCTTTTTTTGCTTTAAATCTATGCTTCTGTGAAGTAGGTTGTAATAATCTTAAGGACAAGAAATATACTTTAAATTTCTATATATCTTCCACAATATTATATAGAGCCTAAGCACATATGACCAAAGATTGAGGATTAAAGGATCACAGACACGATTTAAAGTACTAATTCTTAAGTCCTTTCCAGCATTTGCCTATGTACTACAAAACATTGTGGAACATATCATCCTTTGCTACTCATACTAAATCGGTACACTCTGCTTCTATGACACCTCCAAATGGAGGGTAGAGACCTTCTCCCAGAACCTATAAAGAAGGAGCCCAGTCTAGCCCTCTCTTCATTTCTCACCCAGCTGCACACCTATGGATTCCTCCATCATATCCCCTACCTTCACACACCTTTCCCTTCTCCTTATGCCCTTTTGAGTGTTGTGTTCTATTGCCCCATTAAGATTACAAGCTCCTTGAGGGCAGGGGCTGTTGTTCTTGTATTTGTATCCCTAGCACTTAGCATAGCACCTGACACATAGTAGGCACTTAATTAATGTTTATTGACTGAGTATACAGAAGTTTAAAGCACATTTGTTGTTCTCAAGAATCTCAAAATTTAGGGGTGGTTAGGTGGCACAGTAGATAGAGCACCTACCCTGGAGGAGGACCCGAGTTCAAATCTGGCCTTAGACACTTACTTAGGTGTGTGACCTTAGGGAAGTCACTTAACTCCAATTGCCTCAAAAAAAAATCTTATTATCTACTTCATAAGATCAAATATTTAGATATGAAAGTGACCATACAAATCACTTAATTCAATCCCCTCACAGGTGAAGAAACTGAAGCCCAGAGAAGTGATCTGCCCTAAAGTTATATCCATCAAAAGTAATGTTCAACAAATATTTGATTTCATGTAATGGGTAAATAGTCACATAAACAAATAAAGATGACATAGTATTCATTCACAACAATTATTTTTAAAAACTACAATGAATATGGAAGATAACTTATTTTGAATGATTTACCTGTACAAAAGTGACACCTGCCATTAAAATCACTAGAGAGAGCCACTGGTACAAACCTAATTTTTTACTAAGCATGGACACAGAAAACAGTGCTGTTGTAAGAATTTTTAATTGATAAGTAACCTGGAAAAAAAAGAGAACAGGTATTATTATTATAGTCACTTTTTAAAAGCACTATACGAAATATTTTTTCTCAAGTACCTGATAAGTAGCTGCATCTAGGTTTGATAACGCTACATAGAGTAAATTATTCTGAAGAGTATATATTCCTGAAGGAATAGCAAGCTTAAGTGTTTCCATAGGCTTGTTTAGAATTTCATCATGTAATACTCTATTCAGTGCTCGAAGACTGCATTCTAGGGGGGAAAAACATAAAAAAAGAGCAACATAAGTAACTTACTCACAGCAAGTCACAATCTCTCATAGTTTGTTTTCTGATTTTCCCCAAGGCCATCTCCAGCCAGGACCTGCCACCTGTCTTCTGGGTCTAGCCCATCTCCAACACTAGGTACTGTTAGAATAAGACCACCTATTTCCAGGCTTTTGTAGCCTACTAGGCTTTCTCCAGTGCCACCCTGACCCAGGACAAGAACCTCCTTCATCTACCATCCTCTAGGACCGTCTCTAAACCAGACTAGGAGCCACAGCTCCCAAATGGACTCCCAAATGACCTTTATCAATACACAGGACACATCACCACCTGCCACCAGGCTGGATCTGACAGGAGGACCCTGATCAATCTAACCACATACTTCACTTAATGGATCTCTCTGTAACCAATGAAATTCTGCTGGTTTCATTTCTCAATGGTTAGCCTACTCCAAACCCCTTACACTTTCCTCAGTCTGGTGATTCTGAGCTGCCAGTGTACAAATTTTTCTTCATCCCCAACTGCTTATTCCCTTAGTCACCTATCTCCACCCCCTAGTATTCCACTTAGATATCCTCACTCCTTCTAGAATGCCTGCTCCATAATTAACAAACTTACTTTCATCTTAAACTTTGTTTCTCACTCTTACCATCTGGCACTCACTTGGGACCTAGTTTCCACCTCATGACACTGATTCCTTAGCCACTCTTTCTATAGCTATTGACTATGCCTTCTTTTATATTCAATTCACTGATTGTAGTGAGGGAGTTGGAATACTTCTTCCTCCCCACTGCTGTGTGCAGACTTTCCTTCTATAATCCACTATTATCATTCAGCAGATGGTCACAATGTACAAATTTATCAGTCAGTCTTGATTTTAGTGGCCTCAAAAATATTCTCCGTCCTTCCTCAAAGAGTTCCATGTCTGGCTAACAGCTTTCTCTCTATTCTAACTCCTGCCCTGATAGTAAAGGGATCTCAACGTACATATTTATGCGCTCTTCCCAGCTTCTCAACCTACTCAATTGCCATGAATTACTCCTCTCTTCTACCGTAGCCCTTGATTTTGCCACTACCCACAAGTATTTCGCTTCCATGTTCAAAAATTCCAAAATTCCATTATCAGATCATAACCTTTCACCATTCCATCTTTCCCTTTGTCTTATGACCCCATAAGTCAGTTCTTAAGTCTTCACCAGTTCCTCCATTTCCTCTACCCTTCATTTTTTTCCAGGCCAACACCCCTATACAGGTGACTCTTATCTTGACTCCTTTGTGAAACAAGTGAACCTTATATTATTCTCTTCTCTCAGGTCCCTTTTTTTCTTATTACCAATCAAGCCTTGACAAAACCCAATCAAGGATTACACCCACCCAGCGCTTCCAGAGTACACTTAGATTATCTAATCTCAATTGAGTCCTCAAGCAGTAAGGCAATTATTCTACTCCTCCCTATCTATTGGCTTCCTGCTCTCCATAGAAACTGCTCCAAATCTTTCTTCAAGCTTTCCATGGCACCCTTCCTCCAACCCTTTCAGCTGACAGCCTCATCTCATATCTCACCTAAAATATTTAGGCCAATTTCCGAGAGCTCCTCTTTCTCCCCACCTTATTCTCATCCTGAATATATCACTCGGACACCTTCCCCCAAGGCCTCCTCCTTTACTCTGACCTCTGACATGAGGTGGCCCTTCTCTTGGCCAACTCTCTCTCTTACCTTTAATCTCTCACTATTTATCAACTCCCTGCACACTGACTGTCAATACACCCTTTTCTCCTATATCTGTTTAAAGAAAAAAAGAAAAGGAAAAAACCTGCACTACCTGTCCTATATCTTTCCTGCCTTTCACATCTAAGTCTTCTTGAGAAGGCTATCTATCCTGGGTATCTTCACTTCTTTTCCTCTAACCCATCTGCAATTTGGCTTTCAAGCTCATTATTCAACAGAAACTACTCTCCACAAAGTTATCAATGATCTTTTAATTGTGTAATCAAAGTTTTTCTGAATCCTCATTCTTCTTGACTTCTCTGCAATATTTGTCTCTTTTGCCCACCTTCTCCTTCTGGATCTCTTCTTTCTTGAATTTTCATGACACTTCTCTCTCCTTGTTCTCCTATCAGTCTGACATTTCCTTCTCTGTCTCTTTTGCTGGTTATTTTTCCATATCTTGGTTAATAACCATGAGTGTCCCCCAAATCTCTCTCCTAAGCTCTGGTCAATTTTCCCTCTCTAACCATGGGTCAACAAACTATCATCCATGGGATAAATCCAACCTGCCACCTGTTTGTGAAGTAGGCCAAGAATAAGTTTACATTTTAAAATAAAATATAACTATTTCATTATCTAAAAACCACTCATAGTTCACGGGCCATTACAAAAACAGGCAAGGGATCAGATTTGACCTGAGGGCCATAGGCTGCGGAACACAGTAGTAAACTATCTCACCTGGTGATCTCATCGCCCAAGGTTCAATTAACATCTTTATGTAAATGATTCACAGATGTATATATTTAGCCTTATACTCCCCTATTATCACCAGCCTTTTGGACTTCGTGAAAAGTATGACCTAAAGGCCCTTCAATCTTAACCTGTCCAAAAGAAAGCACATTATCTCTTTCCCCTGAAGTCCTTCACTCTTTTGAACTTTAACTTTTTTTCCACTGTTGTTGACAGCACCATCATCCATCAAAACCTCAATATCATCCTCAACTCCTCCCTCTCGTACATCCCACATATACAATTTGTTGTTAAATCTTGGCATTTCTACCTTCATAACATGTCTCTTAAACATCCCCTCCTCTCCACTGATATAACTGCTACCCTCATCACCCACTTACCTAGACTACTGCAATCCTCTTCTAATGGTCTTAAAGTCTCTCACCACTGTAATCCATCCTCTACTATGCTGCTAAAGTACTTTTTCTGAAGTATAGCTCTGCCCATGTCAATCCTTCACTCAGTAATTTTAACATCTCCCCATCACCTCCAGAATCAGAGCGTTCTGTTTGGCATTTAAAGCTCTTTGCAACTTGGCCCCTTCCTATAGTTTCAGTCTTCTTTCACTCTACTTCCTCTTCCACGTTCCCTACAACACAGTTCTAGTTGTCTTTTTTCCAGTTCCCTGAACTGAATTCATCTCCTGATTTCCTGCCTTTAAACTGGCTGTCCCCCATGCCTAGAATGCTCTTCCTTATCTCTACTCCTGTTTCCATGGCTTCCTTCAACCAGTCTTACTTTCTCCAGGGAGCTTTTCCCAGCCCCTCCACTTCCACACGCCTTCCATCTGAGATTACCTTCCTTCTACTTTGTATACATCTTGCATGTACCTATTTAATATGTTAAATGTACCCTCTTTGAAAACAGAGACTGACTGTTGCTTTTCTTTTTATCTCCAGCTCTTAGCACTGTCCCTGGCACACAGTAATACATTGTCTTCTGACTCATCTGTTAAGTTTTGCAATTTTATTCAATTTGATCTAATTTAATAAACACTAAAGTGCCCACTATGTGCAAAGCAAGATAAAAAATGAAAGATCTCTGTTTTCAAGGGGAAATAAGTGATGAAAGCAAAAAAGAGATCCAAACAATATATTCTATAAAAATTTAAAGAGGAAAAAAAATTTCAGTTGGTTAAGGGGGCAAGGGAGAAAATCACAGAATATGCTGAGGAAGAATAGAACCTCAATTAAACTCTTAATTAAGCTTCTTAAACTGTGGGCCTCCACCCCATGACAACAGTAAAAGGTTTCTGAACATGCAATGACCAAAAATTAATTCAAAATCAAAGGTGTTTCTGCCAAAGCTAGCCCATGTGACATTTAGAAACTTCACTACAGCCTTGGTTCTGCACTGCGAATGCCCTCAGGCCACACAAGGCCAACTTTGAAATGAGTGGGGAAAAGTTTAATTAGCCCCATAAAAGGAAGAAAATAATTGTGAAAGATAAGAGAAGTGAATGCATTCTGAATATAGGGATGGTTTATGTGAATGCATGGAGGCAGGAGATGACAGGTTGAGTTCAAAGAACAGCAAACAATTCAGTAAAATATATGAAGGGTAGCAATGAGAAATAAACCTAGAAAGGTTAAGTATCAGGTTAAGGAGTTTTGTATTTTATCTTCTAGACAACAGGAAGACACTGAAGGGTTTTTCACCAGGGGAGTTACATAAAACTGCATACTAGAAAAATATTTTATTAATAAGCTGAAAAACAAAGTAAAGAGGACAGGGATTTGCAGCAGAGAGATTAAGAAGCTATTACAGTAGGCGAAGTGAGAGGGGTAATAAAAGACCTGAACTAGAGTGGTGGAGGTGAGAGGCAGAAGCCTGGTTCCAGAGATCAATCAATCAACCAACAAGCATTTATTAAACGCCCATTCTGTATGGGGCACCGTGTAAGAGGAAAAATCAAGACTCAAAACTGGATCAGATCTGGGAAGGAAGGGACAGGGTAGAGCAACAATGACTTTGAGCTTTTAAGCCTGGGTGACTGGGACCATGGGAGTGACATCAAAAGAAATACATTAGTTGTGAGGAGGGGCATGTTTAGGGAGGAAAGTGATCTGTTTCCAGTTTTGCATATTCACTGTGATGTGAAAACAACTCTTTTTAATTTCTAAGTTGGCAATAGCTCCTAATGTTCAAAGTTAATAGGAGAATGACCTCCAGGTAAGAAATTGTGTACTCTGAACTATTTTTTAAACCAAATTCTTTAAATGCTAATGTAAAAATTAAATCCAAAAGAACTGAACCTAAGGATTATTATTCTCAAATATTTTCAACCCTCACAACTCACATGTTTTCCGATAAGAGATAAGGCTCTTTCCTTACACCAACTCTAATTTTTACTTAACTTTTAACTGTTCTATACATGAAAGATAAAAATTTATGTGATCAGGGGCGGAGCCAAGATGGCAGCTGGAAAGCAGTAACTGGCGTGAGCTCCCCACCAAGTCCCTCCAAAAACCTATAAAAAAATGGCTCTGAACCAATTCTAGAACTGCAGAACCCACAAAGTGGCAGAGGGAAGCAGGGCTCCAGCCCAGGACAGCTTGGATGGTCTCTGGTTAAGGTCTGTCCCGCATGGAACTCCCAGCTCCCAGCTGAGAGGAGCGGAGCTAAGACAAGCAGAGCCCAGCGCGTGCGGCGCGGACCGACCAGACCAGGAGCCCACCAGAGAGTGCCCTAGGGTGCTGAATTACTGAGCTGTGGCATGTACCAGACTTCACAACCCACAAACAGCAAAGACAACAGAGAAGGTTAATGGGAAAAGCTGCGGGAAGGGATGGAGTTTGCAGTTCGGCCACCGCCCCTGGGGCAGCTTTAGAACTACAGCTGCAGTTGCTTCTGGCCCCAGGCCCACCTGGTGGGAGGAATTAAGTGGCTGATCAGAGCAGGAGTGAAGAGCCTGCTGAAGATTTAAGCCCAGTCTGGGTAGGGAGTTCTTGGGGAAGGAGGAGTGCTGGTGAGGCAGAGCTGGCACATCCCCCCCCCCAAGTGGGGGGATCAAAAGCAAGTCAAAAAGCAATGACAGGGTCAAGGGAGAAAATTCAATAAAGGGGGATTGGTTAGGAAGAAGCAAAATATAGTTAGTCTTTCACAACATGAATATTGTGGAAGGGTTATACATAATGATATGCATGTGGCTCATGTTGAATTGCTTGACTTCTTAGGGAGGGTGGATGGGAAGGGAAGAGGGGAGAGAATTTGGAACTCAAGGTTTTAAAAAAAATAGATGTTCAAAAGTAAAAAAAAAATTTTTTCATGCAACTAGAAAATAAGATGCACAGGCAATGGGGCA
>CM053627.1:65404604-65425082 GCA_028646595.1 Phalanger gymnotis
CTGATCAGCCACATAATTCCTCCCACCAGGCAGGCCTGCGGCCAAAAGCAACTGCAGCTGTAGTTCTAAAGCTGCCCCACCTCTGCTGCCCCAGGGGTAGTGGCCGAACTGCAAACTCAGTCCCCACAGCTTTTCCCACTAACCTTCTCTGTTGTCTGCTGTTTGTGGGTTGTGAGGTCTGGTAAATGCCACAGCTCAGTAATTCAGGATGCTAGGGCACTCTCTGCTCGGCTCCTGGTCTCGTTGGTCCGCGGTCTGGTCGGCCCACGCCGCACACGCTGGGCTCTGCTGGGCTCAGCTCCGCTTCCCTCAGCTGGGAGCTGGGAGCTCCAAGAGGGACAGACCTTACCCCGAGACCATCCAGGCTGTCCTGGGCTGGAGCCCTGCTTCCCTCTGCCACTTTGTGGGTTCTGCAGTTCTAGAATTGGTTCAGAGCCATTTTTTATAGGTTTTGGAGGGACTTGGTGGGGAGCTCACGCCAGTCACTGCTTTCCAGCCGCCATCTTGGCTCCACCCCCTCCAAAGACTTATATGAACTGATGCTGAGTGAGGTGAGCAGAACCAGAACATTGTACACAGTAATAGCCACAGTGTATAATGACTGACTTCGATAGACTTAGGTCTTCTCAGCAATGCAAGGACCCAAGACAACTCTAAAAGGCTCATGATGTAAAATGCTATCCACATCCAAAGAAAGAACTATGGAGTCCAAATGCAGATAGAAGCATAATATTTACTCTCCTTCTCATTTGTTTTGTTTTGTTTCTTCTTTCTCATGGTTCCTCCCATTAGTTCCTCCCTAATTCTTCTTTATATCATGACTAACGTGAAAATATATTTAATATGAATGGATTAAGTAGAGCCTATATCAGATTGCATAACATCTTGAGGAGGGGGAGCGGACTGGGGGGAAAGAGGGAAGGGGAGCGGAAGAAGGGGGAGAAAATTTGGAAATCAAAAGCTTGTGGAACTGAATGTTGTAAACTAAAAAAATAAATACAATTTTTAAAAAAGAAAAGAAAATGCTATCCACATCCAGAGAAAGAACTATGGAGTTTGAATATAGATTGAAGCATACTATTTGCTCTTTTTTGGTTTCTTCTTTCTCCTAGTTCATCCCATTGGTTCTAATTCTTCTTTACAACATGTGAAAATGTTTAATATGAATATATAAGTAAAGCCTCTAACAGATTGCACACAGCCTTAAGGAAGGGAGAGCGGAGGGGAGGGAGGCAGAGAAAATTTAAAACTCAAAAGTTTGTGGAACTGAATGTTAAAAACTAAAAATAAATAAATTTTAATTTTTTTAAAAAAATGCAACATATTTTGTTCCATCTTTTTAAAAAAACCTCCCTATTTTCATTTTATTTTGTTGTATTTGCACGTAAATCTTTTGGTAAAACTACAACTCTGATTCATTTAATGAGTTTTGGTTTTAGGGGCTTTAGGAGCAGCATTTTGAAGGTTGAAGAAGCAAGACAGAAGTCCCCAAAAGAAAAGTAAAGCAGAAAAGAGTCCCTTATAAAATCAAAAAGGGGGCACAGAAAGTTAAAACAAGGAAGTTATGGTCTGCCTAGTGAGAAAAAGGGGGAGGAAGTTACCAAAAGGAATATCTTGCTGCTCTCTCCTAGTTTCTTTGCACTAAAATTGAAAGAAAAAAAAAACCCATCCCACCCCAAATTCTTACCCAAAATAAGACAACTGGGCAATTTTGAGGGGCTTCTCACCTGGCCCTAGGCTGATCACCTAGGCAGTCCAGGCAATAGGCCCCTAAAACACAAAAGCCTGGGGCAGAAGAAGTCTGCATTCTGGTCACCCCCACTCTCCCATATCTCAAACAAGCTGTAGGAAAAACAGAAAAGGTACATGGGAGAAGGGAAACTCAAACATGCCTCCTGCCTACTGCTGTCTCATCTTCTTTCCTTTACTATCTAACACAGCTAGAAGTGCTCTCCAAGCAGGTAATATAGAACTTCTCATTTAATCGAGATTAAATCTGTAATAGGAATCTACAAACAGTGCCTTTCCCAAAATCCCTAGATACCTCAAAAGCCCCTGAGCCACAGTTTTATTTGTTTACACTCATTGTAGTAGTACATAAAGCAAATAGGTGGCTGTATTCATTCGATAATTCAAACATTTATTAAGCACATAGTAAGTGCAAAAGGTAGCACGAGGCAGTTGATAGCGTACTAAACTCACAGGCAGAAATAACTCTTTTTAAGGCCTGCCTCTCGGGCCTACTGGCCTTGTGACCACATACTCTCTATTAACAGCCATAGGACCACTATGGAAGATTACTTAGAGGATCTGTGGAACCTTGTCACCAAGGGGTACAAGTAGAGGCACATTTATTTACTTATTTAGTGTGGCTGGGGCTTGTTCCTCTTTAAATCAGCAAGGAGGCCATCCTTGGCATTAAACATGATTGGCTCAGAGGACTAGGATTTGAACTAGTCAACTGGCATGGCTTCCTGAAATATAAAAACTCAGGCTATGAGATGTCAGGACTTCTCAGGTTTGGTGTAACACTCATTTCAATAACAGCCATTACGCCTCTTATATTATGCATTGCCACCATGACAGATGTAGAGGCAAAAGGGAGCCTCATCTGCCTGAATCAATCTTGTATCCTTATTAATCACTTTTATGATTCAGAAAACTCCTATTTGTTAACTATTTTGTGCTCAAAAAGTATCTCACTGAAATTTTACCCTGAACTAATCCTGGGCCTAAGTCAGGCCTGGCCCATAATAACAACATTCCCAGGTGTTCTCCTTTTATGTAACAATGATAACTGACACAACTAAAATTTATCTATCACTTTACATCACATTCTTACAACTTTGTGAGCACATGGTAAGCCACAAAGAACTATGTAAATTTTATGTGAGGAAATAAGAGTTGTTCAGATGTTAAGTGACTTATCCCAGGACACACATAATGACAAATGTGGGAAGCCAAGATTCCAAGAGACCCATGTATCTTGACTCCCAAACTGTGCTCTACACACTATACTATATGCTGCCCTGACTTACTTCTACTCTAAACCTTTCCATGGTTTTTTAAGGACTTCTGAGTAGAGTTAAAACTCCTCTTCCCTAATCTTGTACCAAGCTTGATCCTTCTAGTCTTATCTCAAACCATTTTCCTTGGTGTATGCTATATACTCCAGACAAACTGGACTACTTCCCACGTAGTTCCTTATTTCATAGAATCACAAATTTAAAGCTGGAAAGAGCCTTATAGGTCACTGAGTCTAACATCCTCACTTTACAGGTGAGGAAACTGAGGTCCAGAGAAGCTAAGTGACTTGCCCATGGTCACACAGCAAATACAAGTCTGAGGTAGGAACCAAACCTAGGCCACCCTGACTCCAAATCTAGTACTCTATCCACCATACTAGCTGTGTCTCTTATAAATCAAATGCCTCATTTCCATGGCTTTAGTCATGCTCCTTCTTCTGCCTGGACTGTCTCTTCCTATTGTGACATACTCCATTGAATTCCTACCCATCCTTTAAAGCCCAACTCAAATGCCACCTCTTCCACGAAATTCTTTACGATCCTTCCAATTTGTAATGAGACAGCATTTTGTTTATGTCTCTCTTATGTATTCATCACGAACAATTTCACATCAACAAAATAAGAAACATTTATAAAGAACACTAGCTCGGTTCTGAGATAAAGATAAATTTTAAATAAGACGGTAACCTGCCTTTGAGGGACTTAGAATCTAACAAGAAAATGGTTATTTCTGTATATCTTATATTTGGACTATAAGCCTTGACAGGGCAAGACGAAGTCTTATCTAGACTTTGTATTTAATTCAATGTTTAGAATAATGTTTTACACAGAGAATGCAGTAAAAGTTGAATTTAATTGAATTTGACAGAAAAACCTTATATTAGTTAAGAGAAAACTGTTCTCATAAAATTAAAAATACTAAAAAGTAAAAAAACTATTATGGCATTAAGAAACTACTGCAACAGAACTACATAATAAACTAGTGAGAGAAATAAAAATAGGAGCATCATTTATAATTCATAAACAACTTTAACTCAATAAACTCACTGTTGTCCTTAAGCTCAAATCTAGATACCTACTGCTATCTTTGTAGACCAATAAAATGCAGGCAATGATCTTCAAAAGTTCAGCAATCACGACCGCAGTAGATGACAGATAACGAGGCCCATCTTCTTTCAAAGTCCTCGAATAACGCATAGTAAGAACCAAGCTGGTAGTCTGAAAGACCAGGATTCCCAAAGAAAGGTACTTTAAATTGGCAGACATTGCCTTTTCTTCAGGTGCCTAAAAAAAAAAAAAAGCAGAAAACAGCAACTAATTAGCCAAAATGCAAAAGGGTAGAAACAAATACATTAAAAACTATTGAAAAAATGAATACATTATGTATGGCACTGCTTTTTTTTTTTAACCAAGCTTTCTATGTTTCTGGCTCCTCTACAATACAGAATAGTAACAAAGGTACTCTACTTGTATGCTTTTTGTCTCTATTCCATTCCAACTTGTCTCACTGGATTAATAGAATCTTATTTTAGACTTTGCTTAAATAACAAACTACCTCTTTTACTGTTCTATATACTCACCTTTCTGTTTTTTACCCCCTTTGTTACTACTAGTTACATCAAGTATATTCTATATAAAAGTTTATTTCACAACACATCCACCCCCAACATAATTCTTAGCCCCAATTTCAATCTGTGTCAACTGGTGTGGAACATGTGTGTAAAGCATATTATTGAGGATAAAGGATGGGAATCACTGCTGAATAAATTAAATACTAACATACAATACTTCTATTGATAATTTAAAAAAAAATTTTGCAAACTTCAGATTGTTTTCACTACCACACTCTTTTTGGATAAAAAGTACAGCTATCAATTCAACTTGATTTGTATAGTGGCTAGCAAAACTCCATGAATATGTAAATAGCAAACATTTTTATGCTAGTGAAAAGTCTGTATGAATCGATGAAAAAAGAACTTAATGAAACTTCGTGGTATAGAGGAAAAAGTAAATGCTGAATGTTTCTTATACCAGGCAACTGGCCTGTGGTATGGAACCAAACACTTCTGTTTATGTTCAAGCCATGTTTCAAAGCTCTACCAGTAAAGACCAGAGTTTTTACAAAGAATGACAGGATTATATAATTTTAGCCCTGGAAGGAACCTTAGAGAACTTTCATCTTACACATAAACAAACTGATGCAAAAAGATGTTAAGGGGCAGCCAGGTGGCGCAGTGAGTAGAGCACCGGCTCTGGAGTCAGGAGGACCTGAGTTCAAATTTGACCTCAGACACTGCTGTGTGACCTTGGGCAAATCACTTAACCCCAACTGCCCTGCCTTCCCTCTCTAAAAACAAAACAAAACAAAAAGATGTTAAATGAATTTATCAAAGCCAAAAGATAAGTCACTGAACAAAAAAGAACTAGAACTTGGATCTTCTAATCCAATACTGCTTCGACTATGTCAAGCTACGCCTTTAGCAGTCCTAGAAATAAGCTTTATAAAAGTCCAGAAGAAAACCTGGGCCTGTACTTCCTGTGTTAAGAGTAACATAAAAGAGAAGTAGGTGCCAGAACCTACTTTTGGCACAAATCTCCTGGAAAATGTCAAATACTCATTTCAAATCTGTTCAAAGAATTTTATGTTTCTAAAGTATACCTGAGGACACAATGCAGCTACAATAATCACGGTCATTCTACTTTTTTTTAAATAAAAAGCACCAGACCCTAAATCAGGGTACATTTTTTTAAAATTTGTATTTATTTTCTCTTTTCCTCCATTTTTGCTATCACTTCACAGTTAAACTAATGAAAGCCATTTTTGACATTAAGCTTTATAAGATAGTCCTCATCAAGCCTTTAGAGTATAAAAGATCGATATAAAAATACATAATCCTTGTTTTTAAGAGATGCTGCAGGCTACTTAATATGCTAAAATAGTTACCAAACAGCCATTTACCCATACTCCATGCTAAGTAACAATTTATGTCAGCCGAAATGCAATTCATCATAGTCTCTATACATTCTCAAAGGTGAGACGGACCTCAAAAGTCATCCAACTCTGACCTATACCTGAATGGGAACTCCCTCATATATGACTTCATTCTATGAACTGGACTCAGAGTTAAATAAGAAGAAAAGACTGAGTTGTAGAAATTACATAGTACTTTCAGTGATCTCAAACTACTCACTACTGCAAAAGCACCTATACTTTTATTTTTAGCCTCAATGTTCTCTTGGTGACAATATATGGTTGCAAATCATGCATCATAATCTTGAAAAATTAAAATTACAAATGAGCCAAACAGCAAAGAAAAGATGTCTGGTATCATGCTATCAACAAGTTCCACATGAGAATAAGCATAAGACGTTGATGAAAATTGGAATGATAGTTTAAAAAAAAAGGTGGGCTAGTCACTGCTGCACGAATGAGACACAAAAGAATGGCCTGAGTGGTACACCATTACCCTAGAGACTTTAAAGACCACATCCAGCTTGTTCAGTAGATCATCTGTGGAGACCTGTTGGAAAACATGGACAAGAATCTCACAGATAAGAGGTTTGAAGGGGTTTTGATCTGAATCAGTGGAAGAATTATCCATGCTGATAAAAAAAAAAAGAGGGGGCCACAAAAGTATCTATAAGGTTATACAAAGGACTATGCTGGCCTTTACTTCATTTCTAAAACAAAATAAAAAATGTCCACTTTGGCAGCACTGAAGACAGAAAAAACTATGCAAACAGCAACAACTGAAAAAGCAAAACACTTCTTTATATTTCTGTTACTTAAAATATTCTTATTATTTCTATATTGGAATCTCTACAATTTCTTTCCAGACTTAAAACACTGAATTTAATTTCATACCTTCAATGCCTTACTTTATTCTCAGTTTAATTTCTGCTCTTATTGCCATTCTTAGTCTTTTGTCTTTCTAACCTTCTATCTGCTCTCCAAACTATTCTTTATTTCATTAAAAAGGATGGGAATCACTGCTGAATAAATTAAATACTAAGTTAACAAGGGCAGAGGGCATCTCTCTGCCCATTGTGAGAGATATTCAAGTTCCTAAAGCTACTTTTGTCTTCTTTAGTAGAGAAAGTCTCAGTATCTCCACACATCCCTCAAATAAGGATTCTTTCAACCTACATAATCACACACAGTAATACATATAGTCAAAAGGTTTTCCACTTTCTCCTAAAAACAATAACTTCCTTCAAATATTATAAACAACTTAGTTTTTTAAAAAATCCTAACGTCAAGAAAGATCGAAAAATTTAAAACTGAATCTTTGATCTCTTTCAGCTTTAAAATTATAATATGGTTATTTGAGAAATCTCATTTTGAATGGTAGCATGAGACTACATAAGTTCTAAGTTTGAAATGTACATTATCTCTTTTGAATAATTTAAGTTAGCACTTTAAATGTCTATTAGAAACAGCAAGAGGTGATGTGACATGATAGAGAGATAGCAGGCCTCAGAGTCATGACAATCTGGGTCAAATCCTATCTCTGATACATACAGATTGTATGATCCTAGGCAAATCACTTAACTTCTCAGGGACTTAGGCAACTCTCTAAAGCTATAAAAATTAAAAGAAAAACAACCCACAGATGACCTATCTGCATTGGTAGAGGAAGCTTTCTCACAAAGAGCTCCCTACACGGGTAAAAACACAAATCTAAAAAGGAAACAAAAAAAATGCTTTAAACTACAATACAAGTATATAACACTATAAACTCAAAATAAATTCAATTGCTAACACATCTCCTATAACAATTAATTTTTAAGAAGGATCAAGTTTGTATTCACTACAAACTATTTCTGATATTTGTGTTCTAAAATGTGCAACAAATACATCAAAAACAGCATCTTCAAAATTAAAATTAATATTTGAGTCAGAGGTGTCAAATACCTCAAAATATAAATTCCAAAATGTTTTCCCGTTGAAATGAGTAGAAAAAAGTTGATACATACAGAAATATTGCTTCCAGTTGTAATTTTCAGCCCGTTATCTTCCATGATTTCTCCACAATGTTATGAATTTAAAGAACTGTTACTTTTTTCTGCTAAATTATTAAGATATAAAATTAATCACAAGCAAATGGCTTGACTTCTAACAGAGATATGCTATATATCTGACATTAAATGTCTTGAAAGGAGATAAAGTATCTCAAAAATCCAGCAATAACAAAATATTTGAACTGAAGAGTAATCCTTTCCAAAAAGTAATGCAGGAAATTAAAAAATCACAAACAATTTTTACATAAATAAAAGTAGTAGTTAATAGTGGTTAGCATAACCCATTCAGTTACCATGAGAACAGCAAGGGATTTTGGTCTCTATTAAATTCCTTCAGTCCTTGTTCCTGGAAAATAAACCCTGTCTCACTAATAACTTTTTTAATGGCTACACTAAAACAGTCCACCCATTTTAGTTGCTAAATACATCCTATATCAAACAGCTTTCCCTTCTTTCTCCTTCCTTTTCCTTCTTAAAAGTATCAGGTGTCTGTTTGCCTAAGAAAACATTACCAGGATCTACTTATCTGACCTGTACAGTCAATCAGTAACTTGCTATTTCAAAGGCAGAAGCTTGCCTTTTTCTGTCATCAGGTTAAGGCAATTAAATTTTAAGTACTTCCTCTCTTGATGGGAAATAGGCATGGTATTTTAAAATTCCAATCTTGAGAGACCAAAGCTGGGAAAGGTACTATGATCCTATTTTTAGTGCCTTTTACAAAAGAAAATTATTTCCATAATGTCATTAGTGTCTGTCATATAGTAGACACTTAGTGTTTATTGGCTGGTAAATCTTCAATATTTTAATATTTAACATCTATGTAACTAGGTGGCACAGTGTGTAGTACTTGGGAGTCACAAACACCTGAGTTTAAATCCTGCCTCAGACAAGTGACTAGTTGTGTGACCTTGGGAAGTCACCCTCTTCAGTTTCCTTATCTGTAAAATGTAACTTTACCTACCTCATAGGATTGTCATAAAGACCACTGGATATAACATATAAAAAAAATGCTTTGTAAACCTTGAAGCACTGCATAAATGCTGGCTATTAATATTTATTATTCAACTGCCCCCATCATACTTATTCCTATCTGTGCTATCTTTTACTATAAATTCTTAGAGGTTGGGGACTATATCTGACAGCAAGCTATTTGGTCATACAGGACAATATTCAAAGAAGTTTGTAGGAAATGTTTCCTGAGGGAGATGATTAAACCAGGATAAGGTATGTGGTGCCTAATACAATGACAGTAAGTCCTTCATTAAGTATTCAATCAATCAATAAACATTTTTTAAGCCTTGACTATGTCCTAGAGTCCTAGACAGTGGGGATACAAATACAAACAATGAAACAAACTTTACTCTCAAGTTTTTTTACAGGACTGAATACCTTCAGGTTTGCTACATATGTAAAAAAGTCACTTCAAATGCTATTTGAATGCTACAGCTGCTTTATTCCAAGAATGAAAAAGCAAATCTTCCTTTTGAGTTCTTATGGTCTTTCTTTCAAATTGTTATGATCTTCCTTTCAAATATTTAACAAAATTAAAGAGTAGACATAATATCATTTATTGATATTATTCACTGTCTTTTACTCTCTCAACGGAAGGCTTTTCAAGCCAAAATATAATTACTACCCAACATTGGGAGGAAAAATAATTGATGTAGGCCATCTCTGCCTGGTGATTCCTGAGTGTTGTGGGCCTACATACATGTTGACACCTCTCATCTCAATTACAATTCTTTGATTCACTGAATTTATCACAATATTCTAAATAATTTCATGTCAGATGTCAAAGACTTTCTTTTTCTTATTTATATTCCTAGTATTTAGTTAGCATAGTACCTGGCACACAGTAAATACTTAATAAATGTTTACTGAATTGATATTTTGAATATATATTTTGCTTCTAGATCATCAAACAGGAATAGGAAAATGCTTAAAAGTCAAGATCTTCCAGTGAGAATAGCTGCTGACACTATTTTTTTAATTTAGAAGATTAATAGCTAAGCACATTACACAGCTTTTTACTTGTGACTTCAGATATGACATATACTAAATTATGCCTAAAGTGTACACTAAAAGTGTACACTAAAGTGTACACACATACACACACATCAAAATCTTGAAATGATATGGTTATCCAACAATAGGCAAATAACAAAGTTCCTATTTACATACTGCTTTATGGTTTACTGGCATTATTCCCCTTGCTACCTTGGGAGCCAGGCAACAGAAGTATCACCATGGTTATTTCATAGATGGGACATAGGTTCTGTAACTCCAAGGCTCTGATTCTTCCTGCTATACCATCTATCCTTCCTCTGCAATGACACAGGCATAGAACTCCAGTGACCCAACTTTTCTCTTTTCTTCCGTACAAGTCTTCAGTGATTGGTGTCGAAAGCACTCTCTACTAGTTATCTCCCTAAATTGAATTCCTTGACACATGTTTTTTTAAATGTATGGGGGGGAGGGGGGTTGCGCGAGGGGGAGACATCACCTTTTCCTTTCTTTCAAAAAAGGTCCCTAAAGGGGGCAGCTAGGTGGCTCAGTGAGTAGAGCACTAGCCCTGGAGTCAGGAGGACCTGAGTTCAAATCCAGCCTCAGACACTTGACACACTTACTAGCTGTGTGACCTTCGGCAAGTCACTTAATCCCAATTGCCCTGCCTTCCCCCATCAAAAACAAAACAAAAAAAATGGTCCCTAAAAATAGTAGGCTCTCTTCTTTTTAGAGGACTTTTATTACTACACAGAAATAAGGAGTGGACTCTATAATCAAGGATTGTTGCTAAATGTTTAACAACCAGCTCTCTGGAAAGATAAGCATGACAGTTTTAAGTTTAATCTACATTATTAACATTTTCTCCATCACTTTAAGACCAGACTATCGACAAAATAATAAAGCAAGCCCTTTTTGTAGCTGATCTTCAAAGTGTAACAGTTCACACTGAAAATTTAACAATCTCAAGAGCTGGTATGAGCCGCCTCTGCAAAGTTTACAGAAGCAGCTCAGGTTCTATCTGTAAATGTACAGAGAATTAGGCCTAACTCACTTTTTCCACCCTCCCCTTCTGTGCTGACTGAATCCTTTCTTCCAGGTCCTTCTTGGAAAACAGCCAGTCAAATCCTGTCTGGACTAACTGCTGGATCAAACTCTAGGTTCCTAGCAGATGGATTTGGTTTTGCATGGCTGCAAAACAGCTTCCCCATCCATTCCTTAGCCCTAAGGATGGAAGGTCTAAGCATGCAGTTTTCTCTAGATTTTTTTCCCCCATGGGTTTCAGGCCTCACAACTGCCTGCTCACACATTGCTGGTGGTGGGGAAGGGAGGGATTACCTATTATTATTTACTATACAAATAAGAATTTCTTCCTGTTGTGAATCCGAATTGAAGGAAAATTCTTGGGAAACATTGCTCAGGGAGTAAAACTCATTTGAAGAAAGAGGTCACTGGAGCATAAAATTGAGCCATAGAAAGAAAAGCTATCATTGACTTTGGACTTATCTGTCACCTCAATTCTTCTCATCTGGTGGAAGCAAGGGAAGAAGCCATCAAAGAACACAAGTTTGAACAAGAAAAAGCAAATTAGTCTAGCTAGACTTTTTCTGTAATTCAAAAAACACAGTCCCTGTAATCTTGCGCCACAGGTCTATCTGGGACAATAAGTGAAGAAGCCAAAACTTCGAGGACAGAACTATCCACTACGTCTAAATAATGAATTTGATATGATGAAACCAACATAGGCCAAAAAATAAACCAACCAAGGCCAAATAAGAGAAGTATTGGCAAGTTAAAATTTCAGAGAGCAGTCTTACTAAGTCCTTACAAATAGTAAATAAAATAATAAAGTAAATAAATAATAGTAAATAATAAATTCTGGCATCTAGAATCAAGGACAGGATTTCAACATGTCCAGAACCAGTAGGTCTAAGGTGAGGTATGTGATTATAGATGCCTTGCTCTCCAGATGCTTCAAGGGAAGATTCACTGCTGGAGGCTGGAGGGAGGAGGGGAAGCAATGTGGCAAAGGGGATGGATACCTACTGTAAGCCTGGGGGCTCCAACAACATCTGGAGCTAAATTGGGGAAGTACATTCTAAAAGGGCTAAGTCAAGACACTTGGCTTAATGGACTGAATCTAGCATCCAGTCCAAGCAGGAAAAACTAGCAAATCCCAAGGATAAGACTCCAAGACAAGTAAAGGAAGAACAATTTATTCAGATGAAAAGTAGGAAATAAAGAAAGATAAATTACTAGTTCCTTGTTAAGGATTAACTGGTAAAAGTCTGTAAAATTTCCCATTAACTCCCTGTAACCTTTCTTTATATTTGGTAATAAAAATGTCTCAAAAAGAGAACCGTGTAATGTTTTCAGGGAGCCTGGAAAGAGAAAGCCTTCATCTTGTCCAGAAAAGCTGGAAAAGCCTGGTTCATCAGGAACCAAGGCCAAAAGGAGGGGTAGTGGCAAGAAATCAATATGAAGTGCCAACAAGTCAAGCTATAAGGATTACTTGAGAAAAAGGAATGAGAAACTCAGTGTAGACTTGTGGTGCCTCCACCCTCAAATTCCCTTCCTAAGGACAAAGAAAGGATACCTACCAATTAAGTTGCTTTTTCTTGCTCAAATTTATATCACCTGGTGAACTGCCCTAGTTTCCAGTTAGTAGAAGCTTTGTAACAGATACACCCTGGAATCAACAAACATTTTTGCCCTCACCCATCTAGCTAGCTAGCTAACATTTTCCTAGCACTATCTGCAAAGCATTGTGGGAAGCACTTTACAATTCTTAAGTCATTAGATGCTCAGAGGTAAGGATGATCTCATCCTCAGGGGTGCTATTATTATCACTATTTTGCAGAAGAGGAAACTGGGGTAAACAGCGGTTAAGTGACTCGTCCAGGGTCACACACATAGTGAGTATCTGCCACTGACTATCTACCGATGTTTTGTGTTGATTAGTCAAAGCTAACTTCCTCTCCCCAGTGGAAAGGAAAAATTGAATATATAGTAAATAATAATAGAATATGCTTTACAACCACTAATAGGAGGGCCATGCACCCCACTAAGGTATCTCTCTTATAAAGGAATTCACTATATTTTATATTGCATGCAATTTCATCTTTCAAATACTAAAGCAAATTAAAACCGAGGATGATAAAACAGCTTTGTTCTAAATCCATTTGCAAATACTCTAATTTCTAGACCAAGAGAAAACATCAAACATTTTTTACAGTAATTCAATCCAAATTTTTTTTTAGTAGTTACTATGTTTCAGGCACTGTGCTAGGCAATACAAAGATAAAAAGTAGTCACTGTTGTAAAGGCGCTTCCAGGGATTTAACATATACATGGCAAATAAAGTAAGTAAATAAAAAGTCACTTCAGGAAAAAAGTAAAGTTAGAGCACTGATCCACTAGGTGGATCAGAAGACTTCTTTAGAAGGTGGTATCTATTTATTTTCCTTGAGATCTTTTTTGTCTATGTCTTTTTTCACAAAATGACATTTATGGATGTTTTGCACGACTACACAATTATAATCTATATGGAACTGCTTGCCTTCTATATGGGGGGATAGGGAGGGAGGGAGAGAATTTGGAACTCAAAAGTTTAAAAAACAAATGTTAAAAATTGTTTTTACATGTAACTGGGAAACAATTAAATACTAAATAAATAAATAAATAAATAAATAAAAGGCGGTA
Organism: Phalanger gymnotis; assembly: GCA_028646595.1. NCBI lineage: Eukaryota > Metazoa > Chordata > Mammalia > Diprotodontia > Phalangeridae > Phalanger > Phalanger gymnotis. Next base: position 65,418,359 of record CM053627.1, read on the forward strand.
CCTAAGGCACGCTTTGGAGAAGGCAGAATCGAGGAGGCAGTACATTCCAAGTATAGGGGACATCCCATGCACATATATGGATGTAGGACACAACATGCTGTGTCCAGGAAACAGTCAATAGTCTGGCTAAAACATCGACTTCATCATCATCTTCTCAACTTTATAGAATGTTTTAAAATTTGCAAAGCACTTTACATACATTATCTAATTTGAGTACATATGAAAAGAGAGGTGGGAGCCTGATTCTGGAGGGCTTTAGGTTACCAAAAGAGTTTGTGTTTCACCCTAGAAACAAGGAACAGGAAAATAAAATAGCCAGGCCCATGATTTAAGAATATTAATATGGCAACTATATCAAATATGGATTAAAGAGAAAGAGACCAAAGTAAGGAGACCAAAAAGACCACTACTGCAATAAGGCATGCAAAAAGTAAGGAGGTCCTCAACTAAGGTATTGATGGTGTAAGAGAGAAGAACATGGATGCAAAAGATGTCATGAAAGGAGACTGAATAAGTCTTAGCAGTTAAGGCCGTTGTGTTTGGGGGGGGGGGGGCGGGTGAAGAGTCAAGGGTGATTCTGAGTTTGTAAACCAAAGTACGGAGGATTTGGAGGAGAATGGCTTCAGGGGAACACGGTAATGGGTTTGGCTTGTGATATGATGGGTAAATTGCTGACAGTATACCCAGGTGGAGCTTTCCAGGAGGCAGTGGATAACTGGATCTAGACTTAAGGGGAGAGATTAGGAAAGAATATGCAGATTTTGGAGTCATCTTCATTAAGATGATAACTGACTACATGGGAAATAATATCACTAAATGAGTAGAGAGCAGAGAAGCAGAACCAGGACAGACTTGGGAGGATGATGGGGAGACTGAGGTGGCAAGGAGACTGAGGCAAATATTTTAGGAAAAAAGATCAAACAATAGTTTGAAGTGATGATGGGATCAAGGGTTTTGTATCATTTTGTTTTTAAGAAGAGGATAGATCTAGATAGGCAGGAAGGAACCAATGGATAAAAAGAGATTAAAAATGAGAAAAAGAGAATGATGGAGAGGGCAAGCTGTGACAGAAAGGGATAAAACAAGAACAAAAGTAGAGAAACTAGTCCTACCAAGGACTACCTCTTTCTCAGAGACTGGAGGCAAAGGACAAAAGAATGAGGAACACAGAACAGTGATGGTGTGGAGTGAGGTCAAGAAAAGAAGTCACTATTTTCTGAGTAAAATAAGAGGTTAGGTCCTCTGTGGAGAGGGAAAGGTGATGAAATAGTGCAGGGGGATTGAGGGGACAAGGCTGACATAACAGCTAAGATTGGAACAATCAATCAGAGAATAGAAGGACTATCTTACTTATAGCAGTGGAGGCTCAATTTATAGCAGGTAGCAGAAATATGTGGTGGACCCAGCTGCCTTGGTGCAGAAGCATTAAAATTAGGAATGGAAAAGGTAAATGGTAGAGGTAACACGGGGCTAGGTTTTGGTAAAGGATAAACTTCAAGAGTAAAGAATAGTGTATATGCTAAGTATAAAGATACAAAACTACAGCATCAAGACTATGGAGAGATAGAACCGAGGCCAGAGCAAGAGTGCCAGACTAAGAAAAAAGGAAGGGCTGAAGGTGCTAGAGGTCGAGGTGAAGACAAAGAATAAGTTTAGGAAGAAAAAAATGAGTTAGTTGGGGGGGGAGATGAAGGAGGGGGAAGGGGGGAAGGAAAGCGACTGAGATTGATTGGAAGTGGAGGCATAAGCAGCGGATAAATGATACTGGAAACTAATTTACATGAATGGCTACTCAAAGTTAACAGATTTATGTTAATTAACTCATTAGAGCCAATATTCTTTATCATATCTGAGGTTGAGTCACTCAGGTTTGAAGCATACAATCTCCTCCCTTCCCTCCACCCTTCCAAATCACATACTTCTAAGAATGGTAGACTTGGAATCAGGAAGAATTCTTCTTCTAGGGTCTTTGGCCAATGTAGGAAAAGTGGCTGCTGGGGCCCTTAGTGATCATCTATTCCAAACACTGATAAAAATAAGACCCACAGAGGATAACTGACTTCTCTGCCTCTGTTTCTGCCATTTATTACCTGTGTGACATTTAGCCAAGTTAATTTCTCTTAGTTTTCTGATCTTTAAAGTAAGGAGTTTAGAAGGTTTCTAAGGACACTTCTCATTCAAATATTCTAAGATTATGAAACTACACAATACTAACCACTTAGACTTGCTATTCTAAGAGGTGACATGGCCTTAGTGGATAGATCTGGAGTCAGGAAGTAATGGGTTCAAATTCCACTAGGGATAATTACTAGTTGTGTCACCTTTGGCAAATGACTTAAGCTCTCTGCATTTCAGTTTCCTCGGCTATAAAATGGGAATAGCACCTACAGAGCTTTTGGCATGTAGTCTCACCACTGGACTGTGGGCTCCTTGAAAACATTCCTTGGGTTTGTTTGGTGGGGGGGGGGGTATCAACTTGTATGTAAGATACTTTGCAAACTTTAAAACACCCCCCAAAGTTGCTATTACTCTGCGTTATACCCATTATGTTTTAGCAAACTATTAGCTATTGCCAGAACTCACCATGCTACCTCCCACATCCATGTAGGTGCATAGGCTATCCCTATGCCTGGAATGCACTGCCTCCTCACTTGTGCCTTCTTCAAAGCGTGCCTCAGGAATCACCTTGTAGGGAAATTTGGAGATTATCTTCTTTTGTATCCCCAGAGGTCAGCACGGTGGCTACATTTGGCACGTAGTAGATGCTCAATAAATACTTGTTGACTTGACTTCCTCATGAAGTTGTAAGAATCGAGAGAGAATCCCTGTGAAAAGCTTGGCAAGCCTGTAAGTCCCGCATGAATGTAAGCTATAGCTACTGCCCACTCTGGGGCTCAATGCAATGAAATCACTGGCCCAGCCCTACCTAGCGAGGCTGTGGTAAGAAAAGCATTTTAGAAAGGTTCCGACTCCCTTTCCCTTTTGTTCTGTTTCTTCTTTCACTAAAGACCAGCATGGAAATAGGTTTACATGATTGCACATGCATAACCTACATCAGATTGTTTGCAGTCGTGGGGAGGGGGGATGGGAGGGAGAAAGGGAGAAAAAACTTGAAACTCAAAATCTTATAAAAAAAAATGAGTGTTGAAAATCATCTTTACATGTAATTAAAAAAACACCATTTACAAAAAAAGGATAAGGAGAACAAAGTAATAAAATGGAAATGATCTGATAAAAAAAGAAGAAAAAGAAATGTCCCAACTCTCAGCCCTGCTCCAAGTTCCAGCCAGCCAAGTCCACGGCCCCCACGAGTCCCCGCGCCCGCCCGTGCTCAGAGGAGCCCAGCCATGGGGCAGGGGGTGGGTCACTGGCCGCCCCCCTCGGCCTCCTCCGCCCCCAGACCACCACCACGCCCCGCGCCGGCTCGGCTCACCTCGGTGCGTGCTGGGAGGCCCCGCTCCGCTGCCCGCGGAGCCTTGGCTGGCTGGGTCCGCCGTGTCCGCCGAGCCGCAGAGCGCCCAGCCGCCGCCGCAGCTCCTCCCGCGCCCGCCGCCGCCAGCCCGGCGAGTTCTGGCGTTTCCGGGTTCCCGCGGTGCCGTTCCCCAAACGCTCCGGCGGCGCCCGCGACCTCGCGAACACCGTTCCTGGACCGCTCCGCTCCGGAGACCCTGAGGAGCGCCCCCTGGAGGGTGTCTGCACCTGGAAGGCCTGAGGGGGCTTCTTCAGCACAGCTGGGGGAGAGACTCACACCTCCCTCTTCTTCCGCGAGGTCCTTGGGCTGGGGTCGGCCTGGGCCTGGGGTGCCTGTGTCCAGCAGGGCTGCCGAGATGCGTCCAGAGCCTGTGCCTGCGGAGAGAAGGGCAAAGTCCAGGGGTGCAAAGGGCCCTGAAAGGGGAAGGGGAGGTGCCCCAAGAGGCCACCTGATGGGAGCGAGGGACGGATACTGTGTCACCTTCACTATGGAAACCATCCAAGCCAGCTTGGCTCAGGAGCTGCATCCCTAAGGAAGGACTCAGGGTTTGCAAGAGTAAAACCCGCACAGGGGGTCTGCCACCGCTGACTGAGGTTACAGAAAGCCAAGCAAAGCCTGAGGGGGTGCCATCAATAAATAATGCACTTTTATAAGGTGATTTCCCTACGCTCCTGTGAGATATGCAAATACAAGGATGCCCATTTTACAGATGAGACTCAGTCTCAGAGAAAAGACTAGCCTAAACTTATCCAGCTACTAAGTATCAGAGAAGAAATTTGAAGCCTCGATCTGTCTCTGAGCCCAGAACTTGACGGTAATCCAAGAAGCATTTATTAAATCCTTCCTATGTGCCAGTCACGGTCCTAAACACTAGAAACACAAAGAAAGCTTTAAAAAAAAAAAATGCCGCCCCAACCCTCAAGAAGCTCACATTTCCATGGGGGGAGACAACATGCAAACAGCTATGTAGAAAGGGAGAGGGGAAAAGAATTACAGAGCATGGAGTGTAGAAGTTGTACCTAATAATTAGCAATCTACCCTTTGCTACAGCTTTAATTTTTACCAGCTGTGTCACCCTGGGCAAATCATAACCTCTTTGAGCCTCAGTTTCTTCATCTGTAAAAGAAGGAGAATAATATTTGCATATGGGTTTATTGTGACGAAAATAGATTGTGAAATTTAATTTATAAATGTGAATTATTTTTCTTGCCTAATCATGGAATTAATGTTGGTGAAAACTGTAGTGTTGGAGTACTCAGATTTGAAATTTTTTGTTAAAAATACTGGAAGCCAAAAGCTAAAGTGTAATCACAGAAATTACCAATTTCTAGCCGAAGGATGACTTTCAAATGAGAGAATGGTAGATGAAAGAAGAGTCTACTGGTAAGATCTTACCACCTTTAGAAAATCACTTAACATATTTAGGATATAATAAAATTTCTTCATCTGTAAAATCAGGATTACAGTCCTTGTTGTGTCCCCTTCCTCAACTCTGGCTACTAATTTGGATGTATAACTCCATTCCTTGTTCCCACTATCCTTTCCCCCAGGTGCTACTCACACCCTACAGAATGGAGCTGGGGAAGTGAGTGGATCCACCACAGGTGTATGTTATCTAATCTCAACTGAGCTCCCATTTTACCAAAACAATGCTTTTCCTCTTTCCTGATAGGTTCTTTAGTCACCTCATCACAGCCACTGTTCTAAACCTTCTCTTCTCAAGGCTTCCACACCACCCCTCTCCTAGTCTGTCATATGAGGAACTTCCCACACACTTTACTAAGAAAAATCAAGGCCATTTGTAAATGAGCTCCTTTTCTCACCTTACAACTCCCAGATATCTTCCCATACTATCTCCTTATGTATTCCACTCTCTGATAAAGAAAAGATCCTGGGGGGGAGGGGAGGAGAGCCAAGATGGCAGCTGGAAAGCAGGGACTGGCGTGAGCTCCCCACTAAGTCCCTCCAAAAACCTATAAAAAATGGCTCTGAACCAATTCTAGAAGTGCAGAACCCACAAAATAGCAGAAGGAAGCAGGGCTCCAGCCCAGGACAGCCTGGATGGTTTCTGGGTAAGGTCTATCCTGCACAGAGCTGGGAGCAGAGGGGAGTGGAGCTCAGCAGAGCAGAGCCCAGCGTGGGCGGCGCAGACCAACCAGACTGGGAGCTGGGCCTAGCGTATCCTAGCACCCTGAATCAGTGAGCTGCAGCAGTTACCAGACTTCTCAACCCACAAACACCAAAGACAACAGAGAAGGTTAGTGGGAAAAGCTGCTGGGGACAGGGAGTTTGCAGTTTGGCCACCGCCCCAGGGGCAGTGGAGGTGGGGCAGCTACAGAACTACAGCTGCAGTTGCTTCTGGCCCCAGGCCCACCTGGTGGGAGGAATTAAGTGGCAGATCAGAGCAGGAGTGAAGAGCCTGATGAAGATCTAAGTCTAGTCCAGGTTGGGGGTTCTTGGGGAAGGAGGAGTGCTGGTGTGGCAGAGCTGGCACATCCCCTCAGGCTTGGAACATAGAACTGTTTAGTCTACAAGCAGTCATACCCCTCTGAAAAACTGAAGGGTCAAGTGAGTTGTCTGGGAACATGGCCAGGCAGTGAAAACACAACCAGATTCAGTCTCAGACTTTGGAATCTTTCTTTGGTAACAAAGAAGACCAAAACATACAGCCAGAAGAAATCAACAAAGCCTACAACAAAAGCCTCCAAGAAAGTGGTCTCAGGCCATGGAAGAGCTCAAAAAGGATTTGGAAAAGCAAGTGAGAGAAGTAGAGGAAAAATTGGGAAGAGAAATGAGAAAGATGAGAGAAAACCATGAAAAACAAGTCAATGACTTGCTAAAGGATGACTGGCTAAAGGAGACCCAAAAAAATACTAAAAAATATATGGAAGAAAACAACACCTCATAAAATGGACTAACTCAAATGGCAAAAGAGCTCCAAAAAGCCAATGAGGAGAAGAATGCCTTGAAAGGCAGAATTAGCCAAATGGAAAAGGAGGTCCAAAGGACCACTGAAGAAAATACTACCTTCAAAATGAGATTGGAGCTAGTGACTTGATGAGAAATCAAGATATTATCAAATAGAACCAAAGGAATGAAAAAATGGAAGACAATGTGAAATATCTCAGTGGAAAAACCACTGACCTGGAAAATAGATCCAGGAGAGATAATTTAAAAATTATTGGACTACCTGAAAGCCATGATTCAAAAAAGAGCCTAGATATCATCTTACAAGAAATGATCAAGGAGAAC
>CM053627.1:65425582-65452904 GCA_028646595.1 Phalanger gymnotis
TCTCAGTTCTTTCTCTATCTACAAACATACTCATTGTTCCCTTATCCTTAAAAGTTCTCACTAAATCCTACCATCCCCACTTTATCTTTCTTCCCTTTCACCACCAAACTCCTTGAAAAAGTTATCTACACTTATTGTCTCCAATGCCTTTCTTCTCACTCTTCAAAACCCTGCAATCCGGCTTCTAGACTCATTCAACTAAAACTGCTCTCTCCAAATTTACCAATGATCTCAACTGACATCTGATTACCTCTTGTCAATCCTTACTCCTTTTTGACCTCTTTACAGCATTTGACACTGACCTCCTACTCCTCCTGGACATTCCTCTTTAGGATTTTGTGGCTCTTAGTTCTTCTATTCCTATTTGTCTGATTGCCCCTTCCCAATCTTTTTCTGCTTTACCTTCATCCATGCTACATCCACCAGCTGTGGTTGTCTGTCCCTGAAGACCTTTCTCTTCTCGCTCCTCTATGCTATCTCACTCGGTGACCTCATTCACTTCCATGGATTCAACTATCTTGTCTATACATATGATCCTCCCATCTCTATATCCAGCCTTAGTCTATCTTTGGATCTTTAGTCCCTTATGACTGATCGATTGTCTTTTCCATTAGAACATAAGCTGGAGAGCAGGTACTGTTTCTCTTCTGTCTTTCTATCTTTAGTTTATCCCAGTGGCATATGGCCTGCACTTAATAAAAGCTTGTTGCTGGAGTCAACATAGTCAACCATCACTTATTCATTAATTATTATGTGTTGGGCATTGTGGTAAGTGCTGGGGATACAAAGAAAGGCAAAAATAACCTTGATCAAGTCAGCTCTGGCAATAAATGGAGTTACAGAGATTTTGCAACCGTTGTTAACTCCAAAAATACCAAAGAGGTCACACAGGTTAAAAGCAAAAAGATTTCTTTATTCCATTGGGGAAGAGAAATCAGATACATGTGTCAGGGGCCTCCTCTAGCAGAAGACCCAAGGCAGTGGGACTAAACTTTGACTTATATATTTGTGACTAGACAAAGAATCAGTGTAGCGTAGCAACAGTGATGAGGCATAACGGCAACATTGAGGCAAAGTTGTCTAGTGACAAAAAGTCTGTTCATAGCAGGGCTTCATGTCTAGGCTTGTTGGTGCTTGCCCAAGCTCAGGGACCATCAGTTCTGTGAATCAGTAGCAGCAGTGTTCATCCAGAGGGTGAGCACAGAGGATTGTTGTTATGCCAAGCTCAGGGCACAACTTGCTTGCTGGGCCTTAGATCTAGAAAACAGGGTGTCTCCTAAAAGGGGAGAGGGATAAAAAGAAAGGAGTAGTCTTAGATCCTGACAACCACAAGGAATTCACATTCTAATGGGCGGGGGAGACAACATGCAAATAACAATGTTCAGACAAGGTATATGTTTGGCAACTTAAAGAGTTGTGTAGTGCACTTAGAGGCTGTAACTTGTCCAAGGTCACACAGCCATATATTTCAGAGAGTTCAGAGATGGGATGGTGACAGCAAGTTATTCTGACTGAGGTCTTCTATGCACTACCAATGTTATCTCTATGCTGTCTAAATAACATAACATTATTAAGTTAAGTTACAATATTGCCATTACCGTGTATAACGGGCTCCTGGTTCTGCTCACTCCATTTTGCATCCTGCTCGTCACTTATCACAGCATGATAGCAGTCAATCACAATTATGCACCACAACTTGTTTAGCCATTCCCCAATTGATGGGCATCCTTTCTATTTCCAATTCTTCACCAACACAAAAAGAACTGTTATAAACATTTTTATACACATTGTTCCTTTTCCTTTTTCTTTGGTCTCTTTGGGACACAGACTCAGTAGTGGTATTTCTGAATCAACAGGTACTCACAGTTTTATAGTGTTTTGGGCATAATTCCAAATTGTTTTCCAGAATGGTTTGACTAATTCACAACTCCACCAACCATGCATGTGTCCCAATTTTTCCACATTCCCTCCAAAATTTGTCATTTCCCTTTTCTGTTACATTAACTAATCTGATAGGTGTGAGGTGGTACCTCACAGTTGTTTTAATTTGCATTTGTCTAATCGATAGCGATTTAGAGCATTTTTTCATATGACCATAGATAAGCTGCCTCCTTTTAATAGGGTAATGTAGTATTGATCATGAGGAACTTGGTTCTTTTCTAGAGACCTTACTTAAATATTTTTTTAGCTTCTAGGCTTGCCTAGCAAAGCACTACAAAGTAGAGTTTCATTGTTTTTTTGTTTTTTTTTTCCTATTCTCCCATTTAGCTACACTACTTCTATTTCTTCCCCTTTGCCTGTGGCATCCAGGGGTGGTACTCTCATCAGAATTGTCTGACTAAAGAAGGAAGCTTTAAGACTGATTCATGATTGCATTTTGCATTTTAATAGGCCAATTCATAGTCATATTTTACATTTTAGTATAGCTTCTTAAGGCATGGCATTCCTTCCTGTTTGCTCTCTTGCATTTTGAAAGCCAGTCGTTGGACTTTCAACTTTGAACATTCAGTTCCTTTCAGATTGTTATTTGGCTAGCAGCAGCCATCTATGCTTTTGTTGACCTAATATCAGTGCATTTTAAAGGATGTTTGCTTACCAGCAAAAAGATCCTGTTGTATAATCCATTCTCTCTAGAAACCGGACAAAAGCCTGTGAAACTGACTGATAACATCATCCCAAGCTTGTAGGTACTACAAGTTTGTAGGTGGAGCAGAAAAAGCACTGGATTTATAGTCAGGGAACTTGGATTCACCCCCAGATCTGCTAACAGATTACTAACTGTGAGAACCTGAGCCAGTCATTCTGAATTTAAGTTTTTCTTCTTTGTAAAATGACAAGTAACAACTGTTAAACCTGAAAGTTTGGTTGAAGAAGGAAAACAAGCTAGGTGATAGAAAAATCCATGTGGTTTATTATTTTCCCTTAAAGCATAGCTAAGCTAGCTTACTTGTACGTACAAAGGAGTCAGAGCATAAGCTCTGGCTGTCTGAACAAAGGAATGAAAAAACTTATATACGTTATTTTAGCAGACCCAGCAAGCCTGCGTTACCTCACCTTTTATGACCCCCATGTATGTTTAACCATGATACAAAAAGAAGATTTTCCTTAATGGAATAGGGTTGTAAAGAATGTTGACAAAGGTCAGTCAATATTAGGCGAGGTAGTCTTTCTTGGGGTTAGGGTCTCATCCTTTAATGGCTAACAGGGGTAAGAATGTCCTTAGGTCAGTCTGATCTGGCCTTGTTGACAGTGGTAAGGGTATTTCCTGAGCAAATTCTAGAGAACAAAGAAGCCCAGGTCCTGGATCTTCTTCCAGTTACTCACTAATTTAGGCTCTGGGTCTGGTTGAAATTAAAAATGATATAAAATGGTATAAAATGTTCCACACAACTAATCTTGGTTCTGGAGATTGAATAACAATCTTCCTAGGAGGAGAGAGGCAAGGTATTCCAGTGGCAGAATGTTGGAGAAGCTCTCAATTATGGGCACTATATAAATTGTTTTTGCTTAACTTTTTTGGTTGTTTGTTAGTTTGTGTTTTGGTTATAAGAGAGGATTCAATTCAGGGTGGGGGACTAGGTAGATCTAGAAATGGCTATCAAAAGGCAAACAAACAAACAAACAAAAAACAAGTAGGTGGTACTGTGGATATAGTGCTAGGCCTGAGTTCAAATATAGCCTCAGACACTTACTAGCTAAGTGACCCAAAGCAAGTCACTTAACATCTTTCCACCTCAGTTTCCTCATCTGTAAAATGGAGAAACTTAGCTCGAATGATTATTGTAAGGATCAAATGAGATAATATTTGTAAAGAACTCATAACAGTACCTGGTATATAGTAGGTGCTTAATAAATGCTTGTTCCTTCCTATAACACTTAAAGTGCTATGAAAGTTATAAAGTGCTATGTGAGTTACTATTTGATTATGTACATTTTGGAGTGGGGAAAGTTACAAAGACCAAGTTCTCTTCCCTCTATAAATTCAAGACAATTGGAAGAAATCTCTAATTATATTTTAACAATAGATCCTCCTTATTCTGGGAGGGATACCCAGAATGGGATGGAGGAGGTCCCTTTAAACACAATGGTTCTTGGATTCTACAGTTTAATCCATGACAATTTAGTGGAGGACCCATTGGCCTAGACCTCCTGGCAGTAGTTCCCCTTTAGAATAGACAGATCATTTGTGTTTACTCTGAAGAAAAAAAAAAGGTAAATGACTGTTAATGAGACTATTTGTATAGTGTTGCTACTAGACTTGAATATTTATCTAAGCTTAATGAGACAACTAAGGAGGAAGACAAAGATAAAGTAGTTTAAAGGCACAGTTTAGTATGAAAACTCAGTTTGTCGCATAATATTCTTTCTTAAGGAAAACAAGAGCCTTCTATTAAGTCCACTCAATAAACCATAAGAAGGAGATAATTGAGAAGTAGAAGCCCTTACAAATATGGTAACGTCCCAATTATCCTGTACTCCAACATCTGGCACTCTCAAACATCAACTAACAGCCACAAATAATAACATCAGCAGTAGCAGCAACAAAAAGCCTGTAAGTGCAAGCAACTATGGAAACATATGAGAAGAGTTAGAGATTTTAAGATTACTGAATGTTCGTTTGACAAGCAAAGGAAAGGGATGCTCTCATTGGTTGGTGATGGCTGCCAAGCTAAGTCTAATGACCATCAAAACTTGGAAGTAGATGAGATGTGTCACACACATCTCCGTGGCAGTAGGAGAGACACTATTAATTAGGACTAGGCAAGAAGGGAGGTGGGAGTAGCTCCAGACAGCTAACTGAATTTACAGAAAGCAGATGAGGAGTCTAGTAAATCCAATAAGACTAGGCCAAGGATGGAGCAAAACAGGTAAGACTATAGATTTGGAGCTAGACAGGATCTCAGAAGTCATGTAGTCCAACAACTTCATTCTAGAGTTGAGCAAATCAAGGCCCAGAGGGTTAAATGTCTTGTCCAAGCTTATAGAGATTTTAACGGGCAAGATTTGAACCCAGTTACTGTGACTCCAAAGCCAGAACTCTTTCTATTAAATGATAGATTGGAATGGGTAGCATCCACACATTCAGTCATCAGTCAACAAGTATTTATTAAGTACTTGCTATATGCTAGGCATTGTGCTAAGTGCAGAAAAGGAAAAAAAATCATCTCTGATGGGCTTTAGACCGTGGGAACCCACTTGGACCCCAAAAGAATTTAGGTCCTATTTGGGTTTTTTCTGTTTGGTTTTTTTTTTGGCAGGGCAATTGGGGTTAAGCGTGAGAAAAGCAGTTTTGGGGATCACTAGACTTCCTAGGCAGGTCCAAAGTCCTGAAGGGAAAGCTGTACAGACCACAGGATTTCCAGAGGAAGACCAAGTGGTAGCCCCAAACCCCTTAATCTGTAGGGATCACAGAGCCTCCTAGGGGTCAGACCCTAAGGAAGACCCAAGTGATGGCCCCTTAAGAAGGCTGTGCAGATCACAGGGTTCCCCAGGGATCTGAGTGGTAGGCCTCTTAACACCACAATGGGGAATCACAGGACTCCCTAAGGCAAGGTCAGAAAGTAAGCACAAGATGAGCTTCCACTGCTCATTGCTTTCCTTTACCTCAAGAATATCCATGGGATTTGCCTATTCTCATCTAAAGAACTCAGGATGAGAATGGAAAGAAGAAGGCATCTTCCACATTCCTAGAAAGAACACATGTAGTACTTATTGATATAGCTGCAGGAGGAGGGATAACCATTCCCTCCACTCCTGCTAGAGTTATGGTTAGTTTACAATCTTTATTTTTTACATAGTTTTCCTAGGTTATACAGTTTACATAGGTAGGATAATAAGGATACAGAAGCAAAAGTGAAGTTAATTAGATTTCCCCTGTCTTAGTTTAGGATTAAACTACATTCTTTTACTTCCTCTACTTTCCCTCTTTAACATATGTAAATTATGCAAATCAGTAGGCCTGGATTCTTGACCAAGACCAGACCCTAGATAAGCTTGAACTGTTTCAAGAGGTTTGGCCTCTCTAATTCCTGACTGCCTTCTCAAAAAGCATGTGCATGCCTGCAAGACTCTGATCTCTCACCTGACTGACCTTGAGGCCTGGTTTCTGCTAAAGCTGGGGTGGGGGGGGAGTACACCTTTAGTTCTGTGGAAACAAAACTCCTCCTCCCATTTCTTACAAGTGACTTGCCCAAGGTCACACAGTTAGTACATGTGTCTGAGGCTGGATCTGAACTCAGGTCCTCCTGACTCCAGGGCTGGTGCTCTACTCATTGCTCCGCTTAGCTGCCCCTGGGTCCTATTTGTTTGAGAGGGGAGTGATGAGGGTACAGTTTTTGGGAACCCCCTTGAACCTGATGGGATGCAGTCCCTGGGAGCCCTCTCTAACTCTCCTGGAATCTTCCCGTTAGATCTGGCCTTCCCCTAAGGCCATGAGCCTTTCCTTATCACTAGGCCCAGATCTCTGCCAGGCCTAGCCCAGCTGCTTCCCACCCTTAATCCTACCAAAATCCCATTCTCTTGTTTCCTGGAGTCTTGACCTCTGGTAACCCCAGTCCCATCAGGATCTTCCTTGAACTCCTCCTCAAGACCCTCCCTAAACCTCTCCTCCCATCACCCCAGGACCACCCTACATCCTTCCTACAGTCATTGTGTATATAAGTTTCATCTTGCCTCCGTGAAGGCACTCAGATTCAATGTAGCTCATATTCAATCTGGCTCCCTTGTGAAAATAAGGTCGCAAAGGGTTAGGTATCTTAAGACAACCCACTAAGGTGAATCCTTAATAAACTTTGTCTTTTTCCTTGGCTGAGAAGGCTTGATTCGAATTCTTACGGCAGGACCTGGCTTGTTGGTGTTTGGGGTCTCAAGCACCCCTAAAAACCTATGGTTCCCTACCATCCTCATTTTTCTTAAACCTCATCAATCTCTGCCCTAAAAGAGGGTACTTTCTAATGGGGTTTGCAAGGTGCAAACAGATAGACACACAAGATTTGCAGAGAGTAGAGAGAAGGTAATCAGAAATGGCGAAGTATTAGAAGCTGGGAGTGGGGTTAAAGAGGTTTAATCAAAATGATGATAGGTTAGTGAACCATAGGTCTCCAGGGGTGCTCGAGACCCCAAAATACCGACACGCTGGGTCCTGCCAAAAGAATTCCACTCAAGCCTTCTCAGCCAAGGGAAAAGACAAAGTTTGTTAGGGATTCACCATAATGGGTTGTCTTAAGAAACCCAACCCTTTGTGACACCTGTTTTCACAAGTGGGCCAGATTCAATCTAAGCTGAGCTAGATTGAACCTGAGCACCTTCATGGAGGCAAGATGGAGATTATATACACAAAGATTGTAGGAGGGATTGAGGGGTGGTCTGGGGTGACTAGAGGAGGGCTTTAGGGAGGATCCTGAGGAGGAGTCTAAGGAGAACCAGATGAGGTCAGAGTCCAGGAACCAAGAGAATGGAATTAAGGGTGGGAAGTAGCTGAAGGCATGGATATAGATAGTATCAGGGTTGGGAAGTAACTATCTATAGTAACAATAGAGGGCCAAGCTTAGGTAGAGATTTGGGCCTAATGATAATGAAAGGCTGTAGTCTCAGGGGAAGGCCAGATCTAGTTGGAAGATTCAAGGAGAATTCAAGGGGGTTCCCAGAGACTGTATTCCAGATTCAAGGGGGTTCCCAGAGGCTGTGCCCTCATCATTCCCCTCAAACAAATAGGACCCAAATTCTTTTAGGGTCAGGGACAAAGGTCTCAGCTTCTGAAACTGCTTCCTGCTGGCAAGTGGCGTAGAGCTGTCCCTGCCTTGATGGGTCCAGTTCAGGAGGTACATAGTCTGAGTAGTCATCTGGAAGGTGATGGCTTGAAACCTGGAGGAGACAAACCTGGCAAGGAGGTTAAGCAAACAACCAAACAGACAGTATAGGAGTAAAGAGAAAGGACAATTTCCCTGGTGTAAAAGACAATTTCCCGGGGGGGGGGGGGGGAATTAAAGATGACTATTTCATACCTAGCTCCCCTAATCACTTGTTCTGTGTACCACACTGCTTCAGGGCTCAGGAGTATGTAGCACATCCAAATTAGGTTGGGGGTATCTAAGAACAAGGCTTGATATTTCGTGAGACTGTGGTTAGCCAGGCACTGGTGGCCCTCTGCTTCTAGGATGCTCTGGGGAGTCAGAGCTTGTAGGGGCTGGTCTGCTAGAAGTTTAGAAGCTTCCTCAATTGGAATGGCTGTAGCAGCCAGAGAATCCAATTGTTTTGAAAAAACAGGCAACTGGCTTGGGGTCAGGTCCTAAGGACTACGTTAGGACTCCCAAAGCCTGTCATCTCCTTTCATCAACATACCAAGTAAAAGGTTTTTCTAGATTAGGTAAAGCTAATGCTGGAGTGGTGGTCAGTTTAGTTTTCAAAGTCTTAAAATCTTTAGCCTGGTCAGGGCAGCACTCTAGAGGGAGTGAGTCAGGGCCTTGAGTGCAAATTAATGGTTGCAGTTCCTCCCAAGTCTTGGGCTTAATTGGATATTTAAATTCTACCTCATCTTCCTCAATTGTAAAATGGGAGTGCACTTTCCATTTTGTGGCATCTATCTTCCATTTATGGAGAGGTAGGTGCCTTGCCATTTTATCTGTGTACCTCCTGTCTTATCTCTTGTGATGTCATTGAACCTCTTTGGAACAAAAAATGAACAACCACAACAAAATCCTGTGGGAAGAGTAGAAGCCCCATTCTTTCAAGTTTCCAGCTCGGTCCCCTGCCTGGGGAGGGAAAGTATCACCATTCCTTCTGTTCTGGGTTCTAGTCCCCTCACTTGAACTGCCCAAACTCTGAAATGCCACCATCATTAGTTTATAATACAACTGAACTTGAAAATTTCTCTAAATTTTTCACTTAATGATTGACAAATGCTCATCTGCTCATACCATTCATATCCCAGTGATTCTGAAATCCTTTAGATCATTATCCAAACTCCATTCCTTGACTTTTATCTTGCCACTGGACTTCAATGACTCTGGAGGAGAGAGTGAGGCTTTGCTAGACCTTGCCTCACTTAAATCCAGTTCACAAGCAAGTGAAGATATCATGAACAATAACAACTTCCCACTACTCACTCCCACCAAAATCCCACCAAATGCTACCCACTTTCTTCCATTTTGCCCTGTGGAATGCCTGTTCCAGAGGCAGAAAACTTGTTTTCATCTTAATTCTTTTATTTTCTGATTCCTTCCACCTTTTTTTTCTCAGTCCTAGGTGAATTCATAGTGCCATAAATTTAAAGTTGGAAAAGATCTTAGAGGCCATCTAATCTACCCCCCTCAAGCTAACCAAAGCTAAGATTTTAAGTCATTTGCCCCAGGTCATGTAAGTAATAAATTTCAAGGCCACAGGTTAAATCCAGGCCCTGTGATTCCACAGCCAGTGCTCTTTCCATCATTGCCTGTCTTCAATGCAATTGGGCAGGGTGATTTAAATTACTCAGCATCTATGGTGGGGTGGGGAAGCCATGTGCTACTCCTTTGGAAGAGAAACATTATTCATCTACCTTTATCCTATATATAGATATATATATATACACGTATTTTTATCTAATGGTAGCCATCTCTAGGGCGGGGTGGGGAGGGAGGGAAAAATATAAAAAGTGCACAGCAGAGAATAAAAGAAAATTTAGAAGGAAGCATAGAAAGCAGAGTACCTTTGAAAATGAT
The DNA here is from genome assembly GCA_028646595.1 of Phalanger gymnotis. Taxonomy (NCBI): domain Eukaryota; kingdom Metazoa; phylum Chordata; class Mammalia; order Diprotodontia; family Phalangeridae; genus Phalanger; species Phalanger gymnotis. The sequence continues at coordinate 65,435,281 of CM053627.1, forward strand.
ATGCGATACTTAGTTTTTCAAAAAAAGTAAATAGTAAGAAACATAAATTCATGGTTTTATAGTGAATCCTTTTTAATGTTGTGCTGTGTACATGGAAATACTCTTTTTTTTATCTTTATGTATTTAAGTTCAAAATGAATTTTTAAAAAGAAAAAAAGGCAATGAATTTCTAATGGTAGAATTTCAGGCACTGTGAATTGATGGTGTCTTTTCCCATCCAGGAACTCTGAGGACGTGTGAGTGTGCCTGTTTGGTGGAGAGGGAAAGAAAAGAAATAACGTGTCCCTATATTTGCCCTAAGGTAATCTCTCTGCCTTTAGACTTAAAAGACTTTTGTTTATTTAAGCTGTCATTTATCCATTCATTCAACAAACATTAATTTTTTATTTACTATATGTAGGGCACCATACTAGACCTGATAAAAGTAGTTTAGATAAGATACTTGTTCCTGCCCTTTTGCTTTAAAAAGCTACAAATTTTGCCTGAATAGAAAGGCTGACCTCTCAAGAGGAGTTGCTCCATTTAGTCTGACTCAGATCACTCAGGCCGGGCCAGGGCAGGTTGGCAAGCTGGAGTCATGCCATTAAAAGGTTGAACATCTTAGAAAGATGACTGACCCTGCTCTCTCTTCTTAGAGTTTCCCACTGTTATTGACACAGTATGTACTACCCAGTCAGTCTCTGTTTCTCTGATCATAGATTCAACACCCTGATTGCTGGCCAGGGTCTCATTTGCTTCCTGCCAGGTTCTTTGCTCACCTTTCTTATCCCAGATTTGACCCATTTTGTTCTCTTTCTCAGCTTGGACACAATCAATGATTCCCTCCTCTTCCCGCCAAGTCCTACAATTAACAGACATTGTTGCCTCAATGGGTATTTCTTGTTATGGTATTAACAAATCCAGCCCCACCCATGGGAGCCTCGTCAGCTAAGCTCATTTCAAGCATATCCTCTTATATTCCAGTTTGTCTTTTTTGGACCAAATCTTAGATTTCACATGTGTAGGAAATCTTAGTGAGGAAACTCTCTTTACCAATGCAGATCACCAACAGGTGGTTTTAGAGAATTGCTTGGGCCACTGACAATTCATGTGTCAGAAGGACTATAACACAGACCTTCCTGAATGAGAGTTATCTCTCCACTCTGTCATGCTGAGAAAGAAATTGATGGGAGGATTTAGTGTTTGAAGCTCACCACAAGCAGAGTATATGAACATAGTCTGCTCCTAATTATTCAGGGGCTGCTTATTTCCACTTATTTTAAGTGATGGGGGGATGACAGAAGGGGCAATCTATTGGAGGAGATGAGATGGAATGAGATCACTTGTGTTGGTAGAGGGGTTAGCTTTGGGAAAGAGTAAGTGAGTTGGAGAAAAGAGAGAGTTCATGAAAAATGACCTCATTTTTGGGTAAAATATGAATTAAGGTTCTCAGGGAAGACATGGGAAGTTTGAGGAGGGATGAAAAAATTCAGAAGAGCCCGCTGTGTAGAGTGGGTCAGTGAGTTGATAAGGGAGGTATAAGTAGGATTGCCTAGCAGCAATAATTTATGTAATATAAATTTGTAGTGAACTCAGCCCAATGCATGAAATACATGTAATATGGAAAATTTATTTTGGGGCTTTTTACCCAAATAGGAATGGTTTTCTTTACTAAAGATGAGAGAACATGGGAGAAGTGGATTGTTTCTCAATTGAAAGGTTTTCTTCTCAATGTTGAAAATATGGGTAAATATTTTTAGCCTTCAATCATTTACAGAAAAAATCCCCATGTAGGAGCATATTGACTATATCATGCTGAATGATACCTTTAATTACTCATGAAAAATACTCAGAAGGTAGTGTGTATGCTGCCTGTAGAAATCATTTCATTAATCCAGGAAGTAGTTTCATATTTACTTGTTTTTGTTTATTCTTGCTGAAATGGAAAAATCTCTTGAGCACCAGCACAGTCAGTAGTCTTGATGCTGTACAAACAAGAATAAATATCATTGCTAAAAACAAAACTGAGGGAAATTGCAACAATTTAAAAAACAGATTTTATGAAATCCTTTGTTTTCATATCATCTAAATTAGATCCATCCTATATAACAAAAAAAATTGTAAATGCATAAAGACCTTCTTCTATAGAATTATTTATCTAATACTGTGTCCTTCCTTTCTGTTTCAGAGGATGAGGTTTCTCTACTCCTTATCACACTCACCTACCATTTCTGTTGTTGATGCTAAAACACACGTACGCACGCACGCACGCACGCAGGCATACACAGATATACACAAACCACTTCCTTTAACACTTTAAGTCTTTCAAGCTACTGTCCCCCATTCTCTGTTTTACCACCAAATTTCTAGAAAATAATTTATACTTGATGCTTTCACCTAAACTCTTTATAATATTACCTCAGACTCTTGTTAATCCTCATCTTCCCTTTTTTTTAAAGCATTTGACACTGTTGACCACCCCTTCCATTATACTTTTTCCTCCTGTAGTTTGGATGACACCAAACACTCTTGATTTTCTGCATAGAATTATAAAATCATAGATTTAGAATTAGAAGGGGCTTTGGAGATCATTCAATCCAATCCCTTCATTTTGCAGATGACAAACCAAGGCCCAATATACAGATAGGAAGTGGCAAAGCTAGGATTTGAACCAAGGATTTAAGTCCAAATTTTCTTTCTCCTTTACTGGATCCTTTTCCTGGCCTCTTTGAGAACACAAGAATCTTATTTGTACTAGGTGAGGACTTGAATTCTACCATCACAGAAATGTAAGAGTTGGAAGACTTCAACTTTCATATCTAATCCATACCTGAAAAGGGAGCTCCACTTGAACATACTCAATAAATGTTCAACAAGCCTCTACTCGAAGACTTCCAAAGAGGAAGCCAGGGAAGTCATGAAGCAGAGGTGAGAAGGAAAAGGATTCTAGGCATGGGGTGGGAAGGGTCAATACAAAGTCATGAAGAAAGGAATTGGAGTTCCATGTGTGAGGAACAGCAAGTAGACCAGCATAGCTAGATCAGAGAGTACATAGAGGGGAATAATATATAAGGAGACTGGAAAGGTACAAAGAGATTAGTTTATGAAGGCCTGTGAATGCCAAGCAGAAGACTTTATATTTAATCCTACAAGTAATCAAGAGCCACTGCAGTTTTATTGATTAGGGAGAGGACATGGTCATTTTAGAAAAATCACCTTGGTACCTAAGTGGAAGATTGAGTAGAATGGGGAGAGACTTGAGATAGAGAGACCAACTAGATGGCTAGTTCAATTCTCCATAGGAGAGGTGAACATGGGTGATGGTTGTATGAGTGGAGAAAGGAGGGAGTAAAGGAGATATCCTTTTTCTTTTCTTTTTTTTCTTTAATTAATTTATTTCTAGTTTTCAACATTCACTTCCAAAAGATTTTGAGTTCCAAATTTTCTCCTCATCTCTCTCCTCTCCCCATCCCAAGATAGTGTGCATTCCGATCCCCCAGTCTGCCCTCCCTTCTATCCCCCCCCATCCCCCTTCCCTTCTATTTTTCTGTAAGGCAAGATAGATTTCTATACCCCATTGCCCTTATGTCATTTCCCAGTTGCATGTAAAAACAATTTTTAACATTTGTTTTTTAAAACTTTGAGTTCCACATTTTCTCCCTTCCTCCCTCCCCACCCATCTTCATCGAGAAGGCAAGCAATTTGATATGGGTTATACATGTGTAACCATGCAAAACTCTTCCATAACAGTCATGTTGTGAAAGACTAACTATATTTACCTCCATCCTATCCTGCGCTGCCCGCCCCCCCGCCATTTATTCTATTCTCTCCTTTGACCTTGTCCCTAAAGGAGATATTTTTCAACTAGAGTTTACTGACTAGGACAGTAGCAGGTCAGATCCGTACTTACAGAAAATCACGTTGGCAGTGTGTGGAGGATAATTTGGAGTGGGAAAAGGCATAAAGCAGGGAGAACAATTAGGAGGCCTCCAATACAACATCTTGACTGCTGCGAATTCTAACAGCAGGCATAATTTTGCTAAGATTATATACAAACAGTCAAGCTTCTGTTGTGTTAATAAAGGAACCAAAAGTATGAGCCTGAGAATATTTTTAGATAAAATTTTACTACTGCATATGATGACATGGAACTAAAAAAACTAATCAGTCTTGATCAACAAAATACTAATCCTGCTATTTAAAATGACTAACAATGTCACGGAAGGTATGGCTATAATTGTACCATTTTGTAGAATCATTATAGGTCTCAGTGCAGGGGAAGTGAATAAGGGTATGGTTCTGGCAAAGGAACTAAGGTTAAGGATAGTCAAGTTAATCTCAACCAATCGGAAGGGTTTCCCAAAGTATGGTTTCCCATACATGGAATGTGGAGAAATCTTTCATACTTTCATATCAATTTGAATGTTTGTACATCTAAACATTTTAGTATTTACTATTCTAACAATAAATTGTAATGTTGGCCAATTAGAGCATACATTCAAAATAAGTTAGGACCAGATAAATGAATGAATGAATGGATTCATTCCTTCACAAATTTAATGATCATTAATTAATTTCCTATTATGTTTGCATTTCTGTGATAGGTATTGAGGAACATACATAGATAACTAAGTTCTATCCTTGACTTCCAGGAAGCCACTCTAACGTAGTGGGGTATAAAAACCACTATGCCATTTGCGTAGTATAACTTTCTTCAAAATAGCAATGTGATTTCAAGCATTATTCTCTAGCTTCCTTAGGGAATTAATTTTAAAATAAAGAATAATATGAATCTGGATAAATAAAAATCTTTAAAGGCCCTTACTCTTCAAATGAAAGTCTTTAACTGTCATGAAAATGAGGCTTACTTAAAAGAAAAGTCTATGACTTTATCACTGTTGTCAAAGATACTTCCACTCTAACCACCTTTCTGGACCTAGACCTAGACCATTCTATCTGCCAGTTCTGTGGTAAATTCAGACATATCACCATAGGTCCTTCACTGACTCCAGCTTCCTTCTTTCAGAAATACTCTCTCTTTCCACTTTTGGTGATAAGTATCTACCTGTAATTTTCTTCCAGAATTTTACTATTCAACTTCAATGAGGGCTTTGGGAAGTGCTAAAACATGAGGGGGCGTGGCTTTAAGGATTTCAATGCATAGTTCCTGCTCCTGAAATTGTCCTTTTGCTCAGGTACTAGTTAGGGTTTTTTTTTGGGGGGGGCAGGGCAATTGGGGTTAAGTGACTTGCCCAAGATCACACAGCTAGTACATGTGTCAAGTGTCTGAGGTCGGATTTGAACTCAGGTCCTCCTGACTCCAGGGTCAGTGCTCTACTCACTGCGCCACCTAGCTGTCCACAGGTACCGGTTATATACAGTAGCAGTGAAGGCCCATAGTACTGATGGAATCCTAATAAAGCTGCCCCCAGCCCCAATATTCTAACTTCCTTATAGGCCTCACTGAACAGCAGGCCCACTGCTCCTACCTACCCACTCACCTTCCCCAAAACCTACTCAATATTCTAACTTCTTCATATATGCCTCACTGCTCACTAGAACAACAGGTTTGTCCATGAACTCATGGTGGACTTTCCCAGGCCTCGTGGGGTGAGGGTTACACATCTAGCTCATTTCCCAGCACCTGAAGAAACCCACAGAGGTGTGAGAAGTGGCCTAGTGGGTGGTGATAGCAAAGAGACACCTCCTAGCAGGGTTCTTGCTGAGGGTGCCATGAGTTTGGTGTTTGTTCCTGGATAAGCCTGGGTGGAGTCCTAGGTGAGCTGTCCAGCCTCCTACTCAAAGTGCTTAATTGCCTTTAAGAAGAGTGCTTTCTTGCTCCCAGCTGTCCCTGCCTCTCCCAACCCACATAATTATCTGGTCTTTGTCCTCTTCTGGCCTCTACAATGTTGGTCACTTCACCCAAAGTTAGGTTAATTTCATAGGCACAGAGGGGTGGGCTGGTAAATATTTAACAACTGGATGTCTGGGAAAAAGTGTGCACAAGGCCAGGCACACTTTTAAGTTTAATGAGTACTATTAACATCTCCTTCACTTTCTTAAATCTAGACAATCAGCAAAGCAATAAATCAAGCCCTGATTTGCGGCATTCTCACAATGAAAATTTAGCAATCAGTTCTTGGACTTTCCCAGGCCTCGTGCAATCACAGCCACAGTGGAGAGGGGTGAGGGTTACATGTCCAGCTCATTTTCCAGCACCTGAAGAAAGAAAATGTGGCCTTTTCATATGTACCCTTTTGCTGTTCAGAACTTTTGATTTCTGTACTAGCATTCAATTCATTCAATATATATCCTTTGTTTTGTCCCAAATGTATGCTGCATTCGATTTGCCCTTCATGTCCATCCCTAGACTGAGTCTGACTGAAAGTCTAACCATCCTTAAGCCTTCCTCTTTATCTGAGCTTGATTATTAAGTTTCCCTCTGGGTATGAAACTGGGCTGTGTGCTTTAGCAAACAGATCGATAGAGCAGACATTCCATTATCCTGGTATATCCAGGTAAAATAAAGACAAAAGAGAAAATGACTCAAGAAGAGTCTAAAATCCATTCCACAAGCAATGGGCAATTCCTAAGAGCTAGAAATAATAGTAGATAATATTTACATAATATTTTAAGGAATGCAAAGTGGCTTACATATAATTTCATTTGTGCCCCAGAACAATCCTATGAGGTAAATACTTGAGACAGAGACAAGTTAAATGATCTCCATAGGACACAACGAAGAAGTGTCTGAGGAGAGACTCAAACTCAGGTTCCCCAGACTCAAAGTCCTGTGTTCTATCTTATTACACTCCAACTGCCTAGATGATTTGTGTTGTATGATATGTGTTTGTATGATGGCAAGAGAACGGTGAAATCACATTACTTCCCCATTAAATGTAATGCATTTTATTTTGGTATAAAATCTTTTGTTTAGACCTTTTCCATCCACACTAAGATATATTTGGCCCAGACTATTTATTGACAGAGCAGCAGCTCTCTCACTGGGCTACTGACAATGAATAAAATAAAACAAGGTTAATACATGTCTCCGGAAGTCAATTTTCTCATCTACAAAATGAGGAATTTATACACTATATCTAAGGTCACTTTTCATCTCTAATATTGTATGACTCAATTAATTTTAACCCAGAGAAGATGGTTTTTAACTTTTAAAAATTAAAAAAAATTTAATTTAAAAATCTTCCCCTTCTCAGTATATCACATTGGCTCCATTTGACCTTCTGGACACAAAATTCCAGATTTCTTTCTTGTGACTTTATCTTACATAACAGTGCTTATTTGTAAATATATATATGTTCCCATATCCTCAGCTCTAATCAAGCAAGTCTGACTAGACAGTGAGCTCCTTGAGGGCAGCGACTGTCTTTTTACTTACTCGTTATATTCCCAGCACTTGGCACAGTACCCGACACATGGTAGGTGCTTAATAAAATGTTTGTTGGATTGGATTGGAAACATTGCACTTATCATTCCCTTAAAATCCACCCCCTATAAATCTTTTTAGGAGATGTCTTCTTGGGGAAAGCTTTCCTTTTCTCATCCTTAGAGATATTAGTCAATCAGCAAGCTTTTATTGAGGAAGGAAATAAATTTATTGAGCACTTACTGTGTGCCAGGCCCTGCACTAAAAGCTTTACAAATATAATCTCATTTGAACCTCACAACAACTCTGAGAAGGTAGGTACTATTATTATCCCTTTTTTACAGTTGAGGAAACTGAAGCAAAAGAAGGTTAAGTGACTTGTCCAGGGTCGTAGAGCAGTCCTCCTACCTGCCTTAAGCACTTACTAGAATTTGTGGCAGTCATTGTACAAGGCTCTGACAAAAATGAAACAATTTTAGCCCTTAGGAAACTGAAATTCTATTGGGGGAACAATGGGTACACATGTGAGAATATAGACAATAACTCATAAATTAATACAAGGTCATTTTTTTCGGGGAGACACGAAGGCTTTGTCAACAAAGGCTTCAAGTAGAAGGCAGCCCTTGAAGAACCTTTAAAGGGAACTAGGGATTCTAAAAAAGCAGAGAGAGAAGGGAGTGCATTCTAGGCTTGGGGACAGCCTGTACAAAGGCAAAGAAATGAGAAGTGGAATTTCTTGTGTGAGTCACAGCAAGTCCAATTTGGCTAGACCAAGAAGTGTGTGAAGGGGAACAATTTATAATAAGCCTGGAAATGTAGGTTGGAGCCAGGTTGAAGGATTTTTAATTTGATCCTAGCTATAACAGGCAGTCATGGTAGTTTATTGAGCAAGGGTTTATGTGGTCAGACCTGTGCTTGGGAACATCATTTTAGCAGCTATGTGGAGCTGGATGGATTAGAGATGGGAGAGACTTGAGGCAGAAAGGCCAAGTAGGAGGCTATTATAAAAAATAATCCAGGCAAAGGATGATTATGGTGGCAGTTATGTGAGAAGACATAAGGGGATAGATGCAAGAGATGTGGAGGTGTGAGCCATAAGACTTGGCAATTTACTGGAGAAGTGGTGATGGGGTGATGGGACCTGGACCCCAAAAAGGAAAAGACCATGTCTTTGAAAGCAACCCAGTCCCTGAATTTTCCCAAACATTTCAGAAGCCCAGATCACTGGTGCCTCTGCCCAAGGCATCTGGCCCACCTGGATCACTTAATTAGCTTAATTGACAGTCCTTTCACTGTTGCTCTGGGTCCATTCCAGACTACTTAATATTCCTTTCACCTTTGCACTTGGCCCACCCCAGACTACTTACCACTCTTTGATCTCGTCCAGATCCTTTTGCTGTCCCTTTTTGTATATATAAGCATCATTCTCACCCCCATTAAGTTGCAGGTTCACTAGGAACCCTCTCCACTTCTACTGGCATTGCGCTAAACTGCCCCTTGACTGGAAAATTATTTGAGCCCGTGAATTCATTCCAAGTGGATGTCACCCTGTACCCTCACATTTCAGGGTTCCCAGTAACCCCAAACCACATTAGTGGGACACAGGAAAGTAAGGAGTCTGCTGGCTTTTTCGGAGTTAGATGCAAGTTTATAAGTTTTGCTTATGACTGACTTATGTCATGATGTTCATATAAAGCTCAAAAACATTTGCTGGTCAATGAACATAATCAACTCTAGTGACTATCACCTCCAGGATCAAATATAAAATGCTCTGTTTGGCATTCAAAGGCCTTCATAACTTGCCCACCCCACCCCTAACTGATGGGGTACTTGTGCTTGGACCCCAGTTTAAAGATCACATTTCTCCCTATCCTCAAAACACTGTCCCAGACAGTTTTCTTCCCAGCCCAGGGACACTATACCTAGCAATAACTCATGGGTGGACCCCAGTAAGACAAACTATCTTTCCCCATCACAAGAACAAGCTGACCTCTGAAGAAATTCTCTTGTAAAAACAGGACTATCTTGTAACCACAGAGTTATCATGTATTGATTCCCAAAGTTATCATATTCAATCCAGAGGTCAAGCTATAGTCATCAACTCTCAAAACTCTCTTGCTACAGATGTAACAGACCAAAAATACACCCCTGAGAAACCCCTTCCCCTGATTTCCAGTAGTGAATGAGGCCTGTGACCAAGATTGTAAATTATCACTTAATTAGCATATCTGCCAGATAATCCACTATTTTTCCCATATAAGCTTTAGCATCATTTCTGTTAGGTTGCAGGTTCCTGAAGAACTCTTGCTCGCTAAAAAGAATAACAATAAACCTTTGCCACCTTGACTTAAAGAATGCTTGAGTCGGTGAATTCATTCCAGACGACCTTCTCCTATACTTAAGTCCTTGAGGGATCCCTGAACCTCTGAAACCCTCCTCAGACCTCATCATAATCTTTCCAGTGTTCTTTCACCTTACATCCCCTCAATGCACTTTGCCATCCAGTGACACTGGCATCCTTCGTGTTCTTAGCACAAGACACCACCCAACTCTGGGCATTTTTGCTAGCTGTCTCCTAATGACAAGAATGACCTTCTTCCTTATCTCTGCTTCCTGACTTTCAAGTCCCAGTTAAAATTCCACCTCTACAGAAAGCCTTTCCCAGTCCCCCTCAATTCCAATGTCTTCCCTGTGTTGATTAATTTCTATTTATCTTGTATGTTACTTGTCAAAACAATTTTCTTGTTTTCTCCTGCGTTAGAGACTGTGAGCTCCTGGAGAGCAGGTACTGTCTTTTGACTTTCTTTGTATGCCTTGCACTGAGCACAGTGCCTGGCAAATAGTAGGTGCTTAATAAATGTTTATTCACTGATTCATAAGGAGAAAAATACCTCAATTCATTGATTTATAGTGGTAGCATTCATTTACTTGTCCATGTAATAAACTTTTACTAAGTGCCTACTGTGTACAGGATAGTGTATTTGGTGCAAAGGCTCACAAAGTACTACCAGGGAACTTGACTTAGTGGAAAGAACACTGGACCTGGAGTTAGGAAGGCTTACTGGCTATGTGGACCTGGCTAAGTGACTCAGCCTCTCTAATCTGCCATTTACTAATCTGAAAATGGGAATGGTAACAATACTTAACTTTCAGGGCTATTAGGAAGAAAGTGCTTTGTAAACATCAAAGCACCATATACATGTAAACTCTTGCTATTACATGTGACTAATTCCTACTCTTTAGTATCCCTTCAAAGCTATTCTGTGGCATCCTGCCATCTAGAGCAGATTCAGCTGAGTCAGAGTGAGGAAGAGGGAAGGAGGTATTTGCTATAACCACACCCATTCTTGTGTGTGGTTTGAAAGTGTCCTAGAGAAAGGAGTCTTGGGAGTTCAGGATATTGAGGAACTGGGAGGTCAAGGCGTTTGAAAGGGGTGTGGCCTGGGGTGCAGAAGACCATAAGTGAGGTACTGACTATATTGAGGAAGAAGAGTTACCTGCTCCATAGTTGGCAGTAACAAGCATATGGATAGGATGGAATGAGTGTTACTGTCACTCAGCAACCTTCTTCCCTCTGGTCTATTTCTCTTTCTTCCTCTCTTCTACATTTTCCTTCTCCCATAAGTTTTATCCTTCCCCTTGTTAATAAAGACGCAACAACACCATAATTTACCAGCACTCTTACAATGTTACCACATACTGCCTTGAACTGTACTCTATCGTGTAAGCAATTGTAGTAGGAAGGCTGAATTTAAGATCTCAAATATAATTGTATATATATTTGAATGGTTCGAAACTGCAAGGTATGAGAGATTCTCTAAGTAGAAAGCAACAAAACATTTATTTAGGCCCCACAGCAACAGATTTGCAAACCAGCCTCCCCATTCCGATATCTTGACCAAAAAACCCCAGGCCCAATAAGCCCACCTCACAAGAGTAACCAGGAGGTTACATAAACAAGAGGCCACATAAAAACAAGATGGTATTTAACCAATTCATATTTATTGGCCTCAAGTCCTTGCTCACACTCCTGGGTTCACACAGGTCGGCTCTGCTTCTGCAGCTCCTGCTTCGGCTTTTTTCAGCTTCTGCTATAGTTGTCTCTTAGCTCGCCTCTCCTCACAGCCAAGCCTCTGGTGTCCTCAAGCCCCCCTCAACGACCAGAGGCCATTGGTTCCCGAGTTGGCCCCTCTTAAGTCATTAATCTACACCCACACAGGTTTCACACCTGATAGGGCTTTGGGCCTGGGGCTTAGCACTTAACAGCTGAAAGTACTTTCACTCAAAGTAAACAAAAGCCAAACTCCTCAAGTGCTAAGGAGCCCATTTTGCCTTACCCACCCAGTAATAGGAATTGGTTGCTCAAAGAGACTGTGGAATCCTTTCCCATGGAGATCTTTTAAAGATGAAAGATAGCGGGGCAGTTTTAATTGAGGCCTATTTTGAGGCAAGAAGGTATGAAATAGACCGGTTCTGTTATTGCATATATAGGCGGAACTCCCTATTTGAAGTTTGAAGAAATGCCTATCCGTGCAGATAGCCACAATCTCTTCAGGTTGTAATCTTAGAGAGCGGCCTCGAGCACTTAGAAGTTAAGTGACCTGTCCAAGTACATACAAGCCATTATGTGTCAGACATGTGACTTAAACCCAGGTCTTCTTGGTTTTGTAGTGGGCTCTCCTTCAGAACACCATGTGGTATCTAGACATAATGAATTCTGGAAGTCACCAGGGCTGGAGTTAAGAAGACCAGAGTTCAAATACAACCTCAGATGCTTATTAGCTGTGTGACCCTGGGCAAGTCACTTTACTCTGTTTGCCTCAGTTTCCTCATTTGTAAAATGAGCTAGAGAAGGAAATGGTAAACCACTCCAATACCTCTGCCAAGAAAACCACAAATGGGGTTAGATATGACTGAAACCCAACAACAACAACAAGAGCAACATACCCTACGGATCTTCAAACTATTGATTTCCTTCTCATCATCACTGGGCCCATCTTTGAAGCATCATCACCACCAGACCCATCCCTGGAACCTTTCCAGTAGAGTAGAACCTTCCAGAGCTTACTCTTTGCTTTTACTTTACTTGACTTACTCTTTACTAACTTACTCTCAAGAGCCCAGAGTCACATTTTCACTCTGATGAGGAATCAGAGTAGGACTTTACAGATGTTCTCTGAGGACCAGCATAGTTATCAGATTGTTCACAGGATGGTGAATTCTTTGGCCACAGCAACTGTTAAAGTTAGAGAGAATTTGTAATCTGGGGGGAAGGAGCAACTCTCCTCAATTAAATCACAGACCATTAAAGTAAATAATCTTTCCAATAATCTTATCATCATTTCCGGCTATTCATTAATATAGATGTCATAGGATTGTTATAAGGATCAAAAAGATATATGGCAAGTGCATTGAAATGAGTAGATTTTCTAAATTGCCTATTAAGGAGTGAGGAATGAAGGGCAGGGATGTAGGGAACTTAACTCTGTGGCAATCCAGCAAGAAGAGGAGGGAGGTGGCAATGCCTTGTAAGAAATGGGTTTATTGGGGGCAGCTAGGTGGCACAGTGAGTAGAGCACCGGCCCTGGAGTCAGGAGATCTGAGTTCAAATCCAGCCTCAGACACTTGACACACTTACTAGCTGTGTGACGTTGGGCAAGTCACTTAACCCCAATTGCCCTGCCTTCCTCCCTGCAAAAAAAAAAAAGAAAAAAAAGAAATAGGTTTATTACCATTGCATACACACACATCCCAGAGGGCAGAGGGTGGGGCACTTTATATCTATATCTTTGTACAAATGGGTTCTTTTCATTTTTCTTTGATTACTTTAGGATATGAACTAGCTGGATCAAATACATAGTTTAGTGATTTTAGGGGGTCTGTCACCTAGATGGGCTGGACAAATTCACAGCTCTATCAGAAATACTTTATTTTCCTAAACATTTAATCTTAAATTGTTAATCTGTGATAAAGCTTGTTGGCCCATAAAAGTCAAATTGAGGTTGAGAAGGGCAGAATAAGATAAGAAAAAAGAATATATATGTGTATACATACATATGCATATATATGCATATACCCTACATATACACACATACACATGCAATGTTTTATTTTTGTTCAATTGAGATAAACTGGAGTCAGAGGCATAGGAATAGAGAGGGGGCTACAGGCATCCCTAGACTTATTTCCTACTTCCCTTTTGCCTAACACTCAGCCCCTGAACACCATCTAGGGTGGGATTGTCTACAGATCAGCCCACCTGCCACTGAGGGTAAAAGGAGGGGTCCTAATAACAGGCCCTTATTACCTGTTCCTAGGCTGACCAGTTCTAACTACTCAACCCACTGCTTGTCTAACTGAAAATCAAACTTCCCACTTTGAGAGTTTTAGTATTGGTGGATTCAAGGGCCTTTATGGACTTTAAAGCCCCAATTTTTATTATAATCCAGCTTCCTCTCACATTTAGGATACCAAGTCAAAGTAATGTTTATGAACAATCTACAAACTGTGTGATTCTTAGTACCTTTTGCCCACTTTTTTTTTTTGACAGTCTGGAGCCTTTACTGCATAACTTAAAAACTTAAAAAAGGAGACTCAAAATATCAAATTTTTGCTGTAATAATAGGTAGGCATATTCAAAGACATCAGCTCTCAGGAGTTTTATCTTTAACTTTATAATGAGCTAACCCAAATTAAACAAAACAGATTAAGTTTTCTTCACCCAGAGAAAGATATTATTCACCAAGACTTAAATTCTTTAATAATGTCATTGTAATTAACTGATGAATCCAATTCTTGTTTAACTCATGAGTGAATTAAAATGTTGATGAATCATTATCCCCTTTTGATTTTCATGTGGGCATTTCAAAAAAGAGTTTTTTCACGTGAACAAGTAGAGATTATAGACATGAGATTTTTCCCTGCTGCCTTTCTCTATCTCCATAGCCCTAGGCCCCTGGCTCCCTGCCTTCACCAGATCTCCCTTTCTGCCTCCAGCTAGACTATGTCCAGAAGCTACCTATCACGTTGGCCACCTACGAATCTGTGTTTTGGAGATTAAGCTGTGTGTTTGGTGATACACCAGGCTTCCTGCCCCCATTCCTAGCTAAATAGCTAATTTTACCTACAAACTTCTCTTGCCCCACTCTCTGTTCCCAGATCCATTTCCATAAATGCTCCTCTACTGTTTTTCCCACAGAGTCCTGGTAAGTCTGCCTGGTTGCCCCTCTGCTCTCCTATTCATGATTTTTCTAGAAAAATAATCAGAGGGGAAGAGGAATACAGTGGCAATGAAGTTCTATAGTAGGGGAGACTCCTGCTGCAAACCAACTTAGCTTTTTTTCTACATTTCTGCAACTTCTAAATTAGACAATATAGTGCTTATTATATAATACAACAATTCATGGTTAAAACTAAAAGAGTATGTGATGCAATTAAATTAAAATACAAAGTCATTTTTTTTTCTCGAGATCTTGAGTACATGCTGTATACATGCCTATGATGGTAGGGGAGAAATTAAATCTGATCTGAAGGTGGTAAATGAAAAAGAGCCTTCCAAACTTGGAGTGTCCTCTTTAGAACTCCTGTGGCATTTTTTGCTTCTTATAGTAATGCCCTGTTCCCAATGGCCCAGAGTTCAACTGGCATGCCTAGCAGGGCCAATCTCTCTGTATGTGCTGAGGAGTTTGCTATAGGGTAGAGGTATATGTCTTGTCAACATGAGGACACAAGTAAAAACCTTTAGAGAAGACCCGCTGTCCCTATGAGAAAGAAAAAGTAGCTTAACCATTTGGCAGACAGAAAGTCTATCAAGAAGAGACAGTTACCATGGAGGAAAGCTTATGCAAAACCTCGTGTCACAGTACTTGACCCTTGAAAGGAACCAACATAGACAGGCACACTTCTAGGGCAGGAGGCTTGCTCAGAGAGAGTGTCCTTACGGGAGAAGTATGCACTGAACTGGGTCATTTCTTGCCATCATCACTGCCACTGCCCCTCACCCCAATGTGGATGTATTAGTTCCCAAGAAAGACACAAAAGAACTGGAAAATTGAGGGCACAGATGTCACGACTCCTTTGGCACTGTTTCCAAAGAAAGGGCAACAAAAAGAGCACAGTTCATGGTAAATACTTAATAAGATGAATGGATGAATGTAGACCTGTGCTCGATAGTTAGTTGTACAACTATGTGACCTTAATCAGCTTGCTTCAGCTCCCTGAGACTCAGTTTACTTATCTGTAATATGAGAGGACTGGAATTAATGTTCTCTCAGATGCCTTTCGGTTCTAACATTCTTTGTGGGCCAGAAAAAAAAAAGAAACATAACCTTGACCATCATTTTGATAGAATGATTCCCTGACATTTTTATTTGCCTTCATCTGGGCCTTATGGTCCCTGCTGTTTGTGTCCTGTTCAGTTAATAGGCAGCAATTGTGAAACCACACATTAACATATAGAAATGTCACACCATTGAAAATGGTAATTGAAGGAGAATGAAGTGACATTTAAGCAGAGATATTTATTTCAGTGCAAATGAATGAATGAGGTGAAAAGGGACTGAATTACACTTGATTCCAGAGCCAGATTATCCAGGAGTTGTATTATTGGATATACCTCCTTCCTAGAGTCCTTCCTCTGACACCTTTAAAACACCCCTTTTAGAGGAAGTAAAGTGGTAAGCCTGGATCCCCTCATGGATCCACTCACTGGGGTATGGTGGGGTGCATGACGGACCATAGAAAGCTCAGGCTGCAGTTCTCCCAAGAGCACTTGGGCAAATGACATGGATGTTCAGATAATATATTTCTTTTTTTTTTTTTGGAAGGGGGAAGGTAAGGCAATTGCGGTTAAGTGACTTGCCCAAGGTCACACAGCTAGTAAGTGTGTCAAGTATCTGAGGCTGCATTTGAACTCAGGTCCTCCTGACTCCACAGCCAGTGCTCTACTCACTGCACCACCTAGCTGCCCCCAACATGTTGTTTCTTTGACTCCTAAAAACTCTTCTGGGCATTTTAAATCTTAGGGATAGGAATTGGACTTTGTTGGTATAGGGAACTCCCAGGTGAGGAAACTCCCTCCACTAGTACAGGCGGGCACCTTCTTTTCAACTAATAATCCTAGAGAATTGCCTAGAAGAGAGATGGGGAACCTATGGCCTTGAGGCCACATGTGGCCTTCTAGGACCTTAGGTGCACATAGTAGATTATATATCTTTTCGACTGAGCCCAAACTTTACCAAACAAATTCTTTTATTAGGGGGATTTGTTCTGTGAAGTTTGGCTTCAGTCAAACGGCTGCACTTGAGGACCTAGAGGGCTACATGGTAACCTTGAGGCCACAGGTTCCCAACCCTTAGCCTAGAACATTACTAGATTAAGTGACTTGCCTATGTGACTAGGTCACATAGCCAAAATAAGTCAGAATAGCATCTTGAACCCAGCTTCCTGACTTTGAGGCAAGCTCTATTATAGCATGCTGCCACTCTTTTTTGCATTTTGGTATGACATGGCAAATCCAATCTTCAAATATTAAAACCACTAAAATACTAAAAACTTGTAAATAAATTAATAGGACAATAAGTTTTTTCATTACAAAGGCGGAGTCATTTTTTAAAAAGAAATCTTTTAAGTACGATGCCGTAATTTTTTTTCTTTTTAAACATTACAAAGGAAAAGGCATATAAAATATTAGTCCTTAGTGCACTATTGCCAGACCAATGATCTGTACTTATTAGTACCAGGTGACTCTTATAAGACCACCTCTAGCTTCCTTCACCCTGGCTCTACTGAGGTTGATGAGCATAAAAGTAATTCAAATACTGCCTGTTTTTGAACTTTGGACAAACAATTTTCACTTGCTTAATTGTTTTCTGAACATTCTGAACAATATACCCCTTATTTGTCAGCATTACATGAAAAGGAATTGAAACAACTTTGTTTCATTCATTTTCAACAGGTTTGTATCATGGCTCTCGCCCATCAACCATCTTAACGACATTCTGGTGGCAATCAGACTAGATTTTATGGCTCACTCAAGCAGGGGTTAACCAGTAGCACTCATTAGCCTATATATCTTTTGTTGGCTTTTCATTGGTGTTAAAAAGCAGGTAATTAAAGCAGTTCTGTAGGAAGAGAAGAGAAGGCAGGTGAAGGGGAATGAGTGAATCTTGCCCTCATCATATTGGACCTGAAGAGGGAATACCATACATACTCAGTTGTGTATCTTACCCCACAGGAAAGAAGGAGGAAGAAGATAAAA
>CM053627.1:65453404-65471827 GCA_028646595.1 Phalanger gymnotis
ACCAGAATATATGCCATCTTGGAGTGGGGGGGGGGTAGAAATGGGGAGAAAATTTGTAATTCAAACTCTTGTGAAAATAAATGCTGAAAACTAAACATATTAAATAAAAATAAAAATAATTAAAAAAAAAGAATTAGAACCCCCCCTCCCCCAAAGCAGGTAATTATTGAAAGTATCACATCATTCTGATCTGGTTTGTGGTCTTCCTTCTGTTCAATTCTGGACCCAGCTCATAGCTCTTTTTTAATGTGCTTAGCACAGTGCCTGGCACACAGTAGACGATATATAAATGCTTAACCCCTTCCATTCTGGATTCAGAGTGCATATTGAAACTTTTTTTTTTTTTTAACATAGCCAGTGGAGGAATTTGTTTTGTTTGACTATATGTGTTTGCAATAAGGGCTTTGCTTTTCTTTCTCGTTGGGGGTGTGGAGAGGTGAGAGGGAGAAAACAAGGATTTACTTGATTGAAAAAAATTTTGTTTGTTATTTTTTTTTTTTTGAGGGAGGAGGGCTAGGCAATTGGGGTTAAGTGATTTGCCCAAGGTCACACAATTAGTAAGTGTCAAGTATCTGAGGCTGGATTCAATCTCAAGTTCTCCTGACTCCAGGGTTGGAGTTCTATTTACTGCGCTACCTAGATGCCCCAAAAAAATTTTATTAAAAAAATTAAAAGCTAAACAAAAAAAAAGCAAAGAATCCTCCTTTAAAATAAAACTGATATTTTCCCTACTATAAATTCTATACCTTCAATTTAATAAACTAGAATGTTCTCAGATTTTACTCTTCTACCAAGTAGCCAGGAAGAGTTCACAGTTCATATAAAAAGTTGTAATATAGGATACTGTAGATAATGAACAAGCATTTTTACAAAGTACATGGAGGGGAGTAAAGTGCAAGGAATAAAAAGGTAAGAAAGGGTCAGGTTATGAAGGACTTAAAAAAACAAACAGAAGATTTTATATTTGAACATGGACATAAGGAGTCACTGGAATTGATTGAATTGGGGTATCACATGGTCATGCCTGAGCTTTAGGAATATCATTACGGTCAGCAGACTAAAACAGTGCTACTCTCAAGAACTTCACATTTAGTAGAACATATATGCTTGATAAAAATAAGATATTGAAACTTTCTTTCAATCAGTTAACAAGCATTCATTAAGTACTTGCTATGCGCCAGTTTCCAAAGTAGCTGAAGAAGGAAAAAGGACTAAGATATATGTGCCTATGTCAGGGAAATGGAAATATGCACATAAAGTTACAGCAAAGATGAGAGCACATTTTGTCTTTTCTTTTCTGGCAAAGCAACATTGAATCCTTTCCTTCTGAAGTCCAAGTCCACATGATAAATTTTTTTAAAAATTGGAATAATGTATGCATGTATATGTGTGCACATATATGTGTATATATTTAAATGGAAGTTATTATAATTATCTGTCTCTGGCCTCCACTCCTTAGAATGGTTCATTCTCACAGTTCTCTTTCTTCTGCATTTAAAAACTTATGTGCAGAGATTTGAAATAAAAAAAGAAAATATGCGATGTTTCTTCCATTTGTGCAGAGATAGTCATCATTCATAGATGGGGAAATATCCTGAATGTAGAAACTGGTCTTTTTTTTTTTCCTCCCAATTTATTTATTTATTTTGGTTTTCAATATTCACTTCTACAAGATTTAGAGTTCGAAATTTCTCCCCACCTCTCCCTTCCCCCCATCCAATGATGTTTTACATTCTGATTACCCCTTCCCCCAAGAAACCTGAGTCTTGTAGAGGGTTGGGGTAGGGAGAACAGGATGGGGAGGGCGGCAAAGAGAAGAGCTTTTCATTCAGAAATATTGAAATATGAAAAAGCCAATGTTCACCAGCTCACCAGTTCCACAGTTGGCATGAAGTAGCTCACATTCTCAGCAGACTTTGGTAATGATGGGGATGAAGTCTTCTTGACACATGGTTCATCAGCAGTGCCTGGTTTTTCTCAGTACTGCTTCTGTCTTATTCCTGGAAGTCCTAATAATACTAATGATAATGACAATGACTAGCATTTATGTAGTACTTTTAAGATTTACAAAGCACTTTACACATGTTATCTCATTTGAACCTCCCAACACTGTGATGTAGGTGCTATTATTAGCCCCATTTTACAGATGAGGATACTGAGACTGAGGGCAGTTAAGTGACTTGCCAAGGGTCACACAGCTAGTGGGTGTCTGAGGCAGGATTCAAACTCAGGTCTTCCTGTCTGTAAGTTCAACACTCCATCCATTGCATCACCTAGAGAAACTATATATATAAATAAAATAATATATATACACATATATTTATATATGAATTTATAGCCATATTATATATTATGTATATAAAATTTATAGGTTATAATTTATAGCCAATGCCCTGTCAATCCTATCAGCCACAGAGGGGTTAGCATGAACTAAGGGGCAATCTCATTTCTAGTAGGAAGGCATTTGAATTTGCTCTATCTAGTCCTCTCTGAATCACTCAGGGTCTCTTTGGAGAGATTTCAGACAGTGGAAACAAAGAAAAATTTTCCAAGGCTTCACATAAGCACCTAGAGTATTTACATTTTTTTGTGTGTATATGCATTTCCCTCAGCACTTAGCAGTGTTCTACAAATGATAGATACTTAAAGATGCTAATAAATGAATACATACATTGATATATATAATCCAATGACATCAATATCAAAGACCACACTGATACAGTGAGTATATCTAAGCATTGTCCAGGCTTCTTATTTCCCCATTGACATAGTCCTTTGTTCATTGATGATGAATGGTTATAATAATAATAATGATGATGATGATGGATAGGTAGCATTTATATAGCATTTTAAGGTTTGCAAAGTGCTTTACAAAAATTTACCATTTGATCCTTACCACAACCCTAGGAGGCGGGTGCTATTGTTATCCCGATTTTACAGATGACAAAAGTGAAGCAGGCAGAAGTCACTCGCTCAGGACCATGCTGCTATTACATATCTGATACTGGATTTGAACTCAGATTTTTCTGATTCTAGTGCTCAATCCACTGTGCTACAGAGCTACCTACCTCAGTATAGGTATGTTTGTTTTACCCTAAATGATAAGTAATAAAAGCTTCCTTGAGGCTTAATTAATCTAAGAGCCTAAGGCTTGAATTATTAATAATTTCCTGCTAGCTTAAAGTTAAAAATGCAGCACGTGAAGAGTCAGAGATCCTCAGACTTGACACTTGTCTCAGATCAGGCATTGTAGCAAATGTAAAAGCAAGGGAATTGCACTCAAGTAAATGAATACTGTATCTTTGCTAACTATTCTTTCCATGTTAATGTTGAGTTGACCTCCTTTTGTTAAATATTATTGTTGTTTGTCTTTTGTTGTTGAAGTGGACCATGACATCAAAAAGGTGATTCCATGACATGCAAGTGAGTTGGGTGTAAGCGAGGGAGGCTGTGCACAGTCACTAGGCTCACTTTCTCCTCCAGAGCCGTCTGGGTCCAGTGGCCAAATATAGATCAGGAGGACTAGAGATGGCTCTGGATGCAGTGGAAGACCTTGGCCTTTTTAAGCTAAGTATTAGATGGTCTGTGAATATCTCGTTTCATTCTCATCCTGAGCCTGTACCACTAGATGGGCCTAGTTAGGCCAGCCCAGAATAGGATGTTTTCTTGCTAAGGTGTAGACCTGCCTTTTTCCTGAGTTGCCCTGATCATTTATTAATGATGGTTGATTGATAATTGATGTTTAATGATTCCTGGACCAAGTAAAGGAGTTTATGCATCATGCCGAATTCCTGATCCAAGGGGAGCCTGAGCCAAGAAATCATAAGGTATAGAACCAGTGTGGCAGAAAAACTTGGACCTTGACCTTCAATGGAATTGTGAATTACAAAGATATTCCATTTCCAGAGAAAACTAAGTTGATTCTGTAGTGACCTCAAATGCTTTGCCGTTTAAGGAGAGTCTCATCCAGTCTAGTACAGTGAGTCTGATGTATTTTATATGTTCCTGGGAGGCAGAGGTTTAAGAAGGAAAGTGGAATTGTTTTGACTATTTATAAATATAGTTGCTAGTCCTTTGTACAATTTATTAGGTTAAATAAAATCTGTTCTATATTAGATATCTCGTTAGCCTGAGAACCGGTATGGGAGATTTTTTTTTCTTTATTTTATACAGAGACCTACATGTGAGCTTCATTCTGATGTTTCTAGGAGAAGCCCTGGCTAGGAGCAGAATGAGCAAAATCATTATTTTTCTTAGGCATGTCCCTTAAATAGGGACATGAGCCAAAGAGATTTTATCGAGAAGTTGCCAAGTTCGAACCTAGTCCATGTTAACCCAGAGCTTTGGTTCTGTGCCACAGGTGTTTAGATAACGTTGACATGATCCGTCTGGTCTTATTGTCCCTGGAACACACCAAGCATATTTCTAATGTTGTTTCTCCTAACATTCCCTACCCAACTTCCATCCTTGCCTTTTCAGCCCTCCAGGAATAAACTCCATAAAGTATTTTCCATAAAACTTTGCCTAACTAATCTAGGCCACGACGATTTCGTCTGAGCTCCATTAGGGCATATTCTCTACCTTGCTCAAAGCACTGATAATGTACTGTTTTCTAATGGGTTTTAAAAACTTTCAAATTTATGGGTGTGTGTATGTGTGTTATATATCCTCAATTCAACTCAAAAGATATTATGTGCAAAACAGTACCAGACACTGTGAACACAGAGACAAAAACAAAACACTCCCTGTCCTTAAAGAGCATACATTTTATTGGAATCTGGGACTCTCCTTTTCTCACTGACTCCAAACTGCCCCTCCCTTCCCCCCTGAAGGGAATTGATCTACACCAATGAGGAGGTGGTCCCATATCAGTGGGCTTTAGCATCCAGCCTACATTCCTAAATTTAAAGCAATTTAAAGAGAGAGACAGAGCTAACAACTTGGGAGGGTCAGGAAGGTCTCCATACTTGAAGAAGCATTTGAACTGAACTTTGAAAGAAGAAAAGGATTTTTCTAAGAGACTGAGAGGTTAAAAGTGAATACAGTTAAGGCATAGGGGACAGCAGCAGGGCAGCAGCCATCCTGTTTACACACTAGAGCAGCCAATACTCTAGGGCAGCTTACCTCTCTACATCAGGGCCAAGAGTCAAGAGACCTGAGTTCAAATCTGGCCTCAGACACTTACTGTGTGACCCTGTGACTACCTCTGTTTATTCAGTTGTAAAATAAAGGTAATAGTATCACCTTCCTCTCAGAGCTATTGTGAGGATCAAATGAGATATTTGTAAGTCACTTAGCACAATGGTTGGCATACAGTAGTGATGAGGGCACAATCTCTGGGAACCTCTTCATTTTTGGTTCCCTGACCAGGAATACTGCTCATCTCAAGTTCTTCTCCAGCCAAGACTGGAAGGTAAGCCTCTCCCTATCCCAATTCCCTTTTCTCCAAGCATTTTGGAGGTGTTTTCGGGCCTGACTCCCCAGGTCCCCAGTAGGTCAGGCAGCTACTTGCTGTCTTGGACTCAGCCTGACCTCTCAGGTTCTCGGTCCAGTGGTTTATGTTCAAAGCCACGGACCTGGGCACACCTTCTGAAGCATAGAGGATAAGGACGGAAGCCCTATCCGGAAGGGTGCCCCAATTTTCTCAATTCTCTCAATGCTAGGGCATGGGAAAACCCCAGGTACCTTTTTGTGTTTAATTTTTTCCTGTCTTGCTTTGTTTCTTTTTGAGGCTTACTCCCAGATCCTCTTTGCAAAAGAAGGGACTTCCTGCACACCGCCCCCAGCCCACAATGGGTCAAACCTCCTCGATCCCCAAAAATTCACCCTTGGGCTGTCTTTTACAAAATTGGAAAAAATTTAAGTTCTCTCAAGAACTTAAAAAGAAAAAGCTGTTATACTTTTGCAAT
Source organism: Phalanger gymnotis (assembly GCA_028646595.1). Classification (NCBI taxonomy): domain Eukaryota; kingdom Metazoa; phylum Chordata; class Mammalia; order Diprotodontia; family Phalangeridae; genus Phalanger; species Phalanger gymnotis. The sequence goes on from CM053627.1 coordinate 65,459,314, forward strand.
ACTGCTTGGCCACAACATCGCCTAGAAGGCCATGAAGAGTGGCCTATTTTTGGGACTTTATGATATAATACTCTTTTACAGTTAAAATTATATTGTCAGTGAGAAAGAAAATAGACAGAAATTCCTTGAATAATGACCTTCGTGGAGCTCTCTCGGAACCCCGTTCTCAGAAAAAATTGTAAGATGCTCATAGCTAGAGCCCCCCCCCAAAGGGGCAATGGGGGTCAATAGGACATTTTAGATAACCCCCTCCTTATGGCCCTCAGGGCTTCAGCCCCAGCCCCTCCTCCTGTTCCCCAACCTCCCCGGAGCACCCTTGTTTCCTGTGCTCCCCCTTCCATGGCTATCTCCTCTTTCTCTTGGTTTCCTGTAGTGCAACCCTCCTCTTTTCCTGCCTCCTTCGAGGTCCAAGTCTCCTACCCTGCATCTCCTCCCATGGCCCCTCACGCCTTGGTGACCCCTGCTCAGGTCCCAGCCAAGGGTTTGGTTGAAGTGCCTCCCTCTGTGGCCCCTTCCCCTGAAGGGACCCCTACTCAGGTTCTGGCCTCATGGTCTGCCTCTATTTCAGGCCCTGCAGTATCTACCACCATTGGCCCTACCCCCAAGGCAACCTCTACTCAGGTTCCAGCCTCGGGCCGTGCCCCCATGGCAGTACCTCCTCCCCTGGCCCCTCTCTCTGAGGTGTCTTCCACTCAGGTCTCTTTATCTCCCCCTTTGATCCCTACCCCTCTTCAGGTACCAGCTGATCTTCTCTCTTGCCAGCCAGATGCCCTGGCCTGGCAGTCTAATCTAGGTCAGCCGGCAGCTCCCAGCCCCTCCCTCACCAGAAGTGGGACTTCCTATAACCTTCCCCAAGCTCCAGGTCCCATAGCACCTTCAAGGCTTTTCCCCCTGAGGGAAGTATCTGCCTCTCCTACTAGGACAAGGACAGTGCATGTTCCATTCTCCATTTCAGAGCTCATTCAACTTAAAGAAAAACTGGGGAGATACTCGGAAGACCCCACGAAGTTTACTGAGGATTTAGAGAATCTGTCCCTACAATTTGAACTTTCTTGGTGTGATTTGCATATCCTTTTCATCACCTGTTGTACTACTGAGGAGAAGAGGAGAATCTGGGAACATGCCCAAAAATTTGGGGATAGTTTAGCTAGCAATAACCCCATAAAATATCCCCCCGGTACAGCTGCTGTTCCCACTAGTGACCCAGGATGGAATTACTAAAAGAATGAAGACAGGGGAAAGAGAGACCATATGATAATTTGCCTGTTAGAAGGCCTAAGAACTGCATTTCAAAAGCAAATAAATTTTCAAAAATTAGGGAGATTACTCAGGGAGAAAAGGAAAGCCCTGCTCTTTTCCAAGCCCAGCTAGTAGAAGCTATTAAGAAGTATACAAATTTGGATCCTGATTCTATTGAAGGGGTGGCAATACTTAACATGTATTTCATTAATCAATCTGCCCCAGATATTAGGAGGAAACTGCAGAAATTGGCAAGGGGACCCCAAACACCTCAGGCCCAATTACTGGGCTTGGCCTTTGCAGTGTATAACAATAGAGACCTGGTTGCAGCAGAGGAAAGAACGCAGGGAAAGAGCTAGAGACAGAGAACATGCTCAATTCTTGGCTGCTACCATGGCCAGAAAAAGACCCAAGGAGCGCCCCTCCAGGGAGCCCCCTTGGAAGCCCATTGCCTTGGGCAGTGGGGAAACCTGCTTTCGATGCCACAAGGAGGGTCACTGGTCCAAGGAGTGCCTCTCTAGGGCGCCCCCCTGGAGGAAGCTCCCAAGATCCACGCCTCCAGGACCATGCCCAGCATGCAACCAGGAGGGACATTGGAGGAAGGATTGTCCCCGAGGTTGGAAAAGTGGTAGAGCCTCCTCCCAGTACCCTGTCTTCCAGTCTTCTCAAGACTCGGAAGGAGGGGAAAGCCTGGGGCTTGGATGTGCTCCCACTTTCTCCACCTCTCTCACCAAGCCCTGGGCAAAATCGAGGCAGAAGGTAAGGTTACCCACTTTATCACAGCTATGTTCTCTTGTTTTAACTAATTGCTCTGGCCCTACATGGCTCTCGACCCTTTGGGTCATGGGCATCAAGGATCTGTTGTTTGAACACTCCTCTGGCCCTGCCCCCTTGTTGGGAAGGGACTTGATGGTGAAATTGGGAAGCCAATTTTCTCTATCTAAACCTCATAACTCCCTTTTCCCTCTGTTTATCAGACCTCCCCATGTTCCCTTAGAGGTATGGGAGAGGGTGGAGCCAATTGTTAGGGATCAGGGAATTCCTGGGCAAACTACTTCTGCCACCCCAGCCATAGTTCCCCTCCATTGCCTTCAATATCCAATTAAGCCCAAGGCTTGGGAGGGACTGCAACCATTAATTACCACTCAAGGCCCAGACTCACTCGCTCTAGAGTGGGGCCCCTACCCAGCACAAGCTTTTGGGACTTTGAAAACTAAACTGACCACTACTCCAGCATTAGCTTTACCTAATCTAGAAAAACCTTTCACTCTGTATGTTGATGAAAGGAGAGGACAGGCTTTGGGAGTCCTAACTCAGTCCTTAGGACCTGACCCCAAGCCAGTTGCCTGTTTTTCAAAACAATTAGACTCCATGCCTGCTACAACCATTCCAATTGAGGAAGCTTCTAAACCTCTAGCAGACCAGCCCCTAGAAGCTCTTGACTCCCCAGAGCATCCTAGAAGCAGAGGGCCACCAGTGCCTGGCTAACCACAGTCTCACCAAATATCAAGCCTTGCTCTTAGATACCCCCTACCCAATTTGGATGCACTACACACTCCTGAACCCTGGAGCAGTGTGGTACACAGAACAGGTGATTAGGGGAGCTAGGTATGAAATAGTCATCTGTAATAACCTCCAGGGAAATTGTCCTTTCTCTATACTCCTATATTGTCTGTTTGGTTGTTTGCTTAACCTCCTTGCCAGGTTTGTCTCCTCCAGGCTCCAAGCCATCAACTTCCAGATGACTATGTGCCCCCTGAACTGGACCCAACAAGGCAGGGACAGCTCTACGCCCCTTGCCAACAGGAAGCAGTCTCAGAAGCTGAGATCTTTGTCCCTGACCCCAAAAGAATTTGGGTCCTATTTGTTTGAGGGGGGAATGATGAGGGCACAGTCTCTGAGGATCCCCTTGAATCTGGAATACAGTCTCTGGGAGCCCCCTTGAACTGTACTTGAATCTTTCAACTAGATCTGGCCTCTCCCTAAGGCCATAAGCCTTACATTATCATTAGGCCCAAATCTACCTAAACCTTGCCCTCTATTTTTACTATCGATATGCATGCCTTCAGTTACTTCCCAACCCTGATACTATCTATATCCATGCCTTCAGCTACTTCCCACCCTTAATTCCATTCTCTTGGTTCCTGGACTCTGACCTCATCTGGTTCTCCTTAGACTCCTCCTCAGGATCCTCCCTAAAGCCCTCCTCTAGTCACCCCAGACCACCCCTCAATCCCTCCTACAATCTTTGTGTATATAATCTCCATCTTGCCTCCATGAAGGTGCTCAGGTTCAATCTAGCTCAGCTTAGATTGAATCTGGCCCACTTGTGAAAACAGGTGTCACAAAGGGTTGGATTTCTTAAGACAACCCATTATGGTGAATCCCTAACAAACTTTGTCTTTTCCCTTGCCTGAGAAGGCTTGAGTCGAATTCTTTCGGCAGGACCCACACTTTGGGGTGACGAGCACCCCTAGAAACCTATGGCTCACTAACAATCATCATTTTTCCTTTAAATAAATGTTTGTTCCCTTCTCACTCTTGACATACTAGGGCAGTCCCAAAACAAATCAAGGCCACGCCTTCACCTTAGGGCCAGAAAAGGAATATGGAGGTAGGGAGTATAGGTATGGGATACTCAGTGATAAAGCCCAGGGCTATAAGTTTTATGGGGGAAGGGCAGAGTTACACTTAGGCTTATTTGATTGGTTTGACATTTCTGATGTCACAGAAAAGCAGATGCCAAGGACTGAAGAAGAGAAGCTCTGCCCATCTATGGAAGCCACAACCCCCTCCCGTGCCCTCCCCTCTCCCAGGAGACAAAGGACATTAAGGTTTCCAGCATAGAAATTTCCCAAAAAGTGGGTATGAAGAGGTTAAAGCAAAAGACAAGAGGCTGGTAACAATCTAGGGTATGACTAAGCTCCTTTCTACCTCTCAAACCAGCCCTTACCAGCAGATGTAAACATGATCAAAGAATCAAAGATTAGTCTCTTCTAAAAATATTTGAGCAAATTTTCTACTCCCTAATTGGCTTTCTAACCATTTGTAAAGAAAAGTTAAAAGGCTAGCTGCTAAAGAGTTTTTCCTTCACTCTAACATGCTTAAGAATTGATTTTGCATGGTTTTAACACTATTTAATCATGTTGTCCATTCAGTACTTTTGAGTCCCTCTTGACTTGAAGAGTTACTTTTAAATTTCATTACAGCTTCAAGAATTCTTAATTACTACCTAATCACTCAGGAGGCTGGGGAATTCTCAGAGACAAGCTACTTAGGCAGTATTTAGGGTTGACTGACTTCTCTCTTTTTCATTGATTTTTAAAAAAATTAAAGCAATGATTTCTCATTGACTTCTTCCAACTTTCCTCTTTCCGAACTAGGTGACCTCCCTCCCTTGTAACAAAGTCATAAAGCAAACTGAATCAACACCATATTTGAACATTTATGCCCCAATTTTATATCTATAGTCAATCACCATCTCCCTGCTAAACTCATGATTGGTGACTGAATTCACTGGAGTTCTGCAATCTTCTGAAACAAATGTTCTTTTGCTACCCTGTTATGGCTCTGTCTTATTTTTCTCCTTCAGGTACAGGGTCATGTCCTCAAACCTCTTCTCCCAAAGAAAGAATTACCCAGGAACTCCTCCTCCCCACTCTAGAACTTGGAGTCTAGGAATTCTCTTATTGGGTGTGTAATTACACTGTATCTTTTCTCCAAGGCACCCATTTGTAGCTCCTGGGGAGATGGTCATGACCATAGACTCCCCTTAATTCTCCAAGTGTTTTTTTAACTGTACTGCCCTGTGGTTGTCTCTAAAAAGAATCCAGAAGGGACAAAATGTCCTGTAGTTGTAATGAAGTCTCCCTTTTATATACTCAGTCATCCTCAATTATCTGTTTACTTCGATTCACTCATCCCCAACAAGGTGTGAATGGTGCCAGTGAGCACGTCCACCCTTCCATAGAGAGAATTCAATAGTATCAGACAATGGCTCATCAAGTTGACCAAGGAGCTCTACTGATCAAGTCCATAGATTTGAATAGTGCTATCGGTGCCTATCACATTAGAACATTACTAAAATGACCGAAATAGGCTCAAAAATTATACATTATTAGTCCTATCTCTACCTTGAAAAGTTCTCCTTTAAAATTGTATTGAAGGTTATTTTCCAATGTTTTTGAATTTTGACAGGTAAGAGTATTCCCTTCTAAATTGTTAAGCAATTATTTGGTAAATTTGGGTGGCTAGTGAAGGGTTAATAGATAATTCTGGTAGTTAAATTAACTTTAAATTTCTTAGAGGCCACTAGGTAGTAAAGTGGATAGAGCATGTGACCCTAGGCAAATTTGCCTCAGTTTCTTCATCTGCAAAATGAGATGGAGAAGGAAATGGTAAACCACTCTAGAATCTTTGCCAAGAAACCCTAAATGGGTTCACAAAGAGTCTTACACAACTGAAAAACAGCAAAATATCCTAGGTCCCCTGCTTTAAAATGAGGATATGGTTTTCTGAACTATCCAAATTGCATGTCTACTCTGTCCAAATCTACCATTTAAAAAAAATTTAAGGCAGCTATGTGGTGCAGGAGATGAGGACTGGATCTGGAGTCAAGAAGATCTGAATTCAAATTTAGACTCTGATACTTCTTAGCTGTGTGACCCTAGGCAAGTCACTTAACCTCTGTCTGCCTCAGAGTAAAGGCAACCACACTGGCATACCCAGGATGGCTGCTAGCACAGGTTCTTAGATCTTCTTTACTAGGAAAGATAGCTGTTTAAGGGGTCAACAATCTTCAATTACATTCACTAGTTCAGGGGAAAAGGTCAGCACCCTGAACTTCAGAGAAAATAAGGAGAAGAGAAATTAGCATAAAGACCAATGGACAGGGCTTTTAACTGCCCAAATCAAAGCAATATTGCTATACACTTTACATATACCACTGGATCGAGAGAGCCTTTACCTGTGAGCCATTGGGAACATTGAACACATGGCTGCTAAGAATCTTGACCAAGGAATCACAAGATCCTTCTCATAAAGCAAACCCCCAAAGCAAACTACCCAACTCAGAGTACATATATACTTCTCAGAGCCAGAAGGCATCACCACCCATGACTCAGTACCTAATTAGAAATTAGCAAAAGAGACCAAGTTATGATTGGATGAAATGATTTTGTCTTTCCTTGCCTCGGAGTTGGGAAGGATGCTACCCTTTTAACTGAACTATTCCTTCAACATCATTTTGCCCTCCTCCCTATCAGGGAGAAAGAAACTGCACCGGGAGAGTCATTCCTGCTACTACAACAGGAAGCGTCTACATTAGCTCCTGTTATTTCCAATTATCTGTACTGGTTAGCTCTTTTATCCTCCACCCCTTGTTACTGTGTTGCCTACTTCTCTTCTATTAAAAAAAAATAACAGTCAAAAAAAAAAAAAAAGAAATTAGCAAGAGGTATGAAAGCCTTCCTATAAGCAAGCCTCTCTTAAGTAAGCTTCCCTTAATGGGCTCCACAAGAGGCCTATTAATGGGTGAGGAAGAAAGAATTAACATTACACTCAGGTTCCTCAGCTGTAAAATGGGGATAATAATAGCACTTACTTTCTAGGATATGTCTGGTAATATTTGTAAAATATTTTACTTTGTAAAACTTAAAATGCTATAAAATGCTAGCTATAATTTTATTTAACTCTTTGCTTTGGCTCAAATTTGAGTTTTAATGTGATCTATTTCAATAGTTTCCTTCTTTAAAATCCAATGGGTATTCACTACTTTATTTGAATTAAAACCTTTTCCATGTATTCCTAGTAGTCTACTGGGTGGGGGTGGGGAGGAGAGGAGAAAAAGAAGCAGTATCATTCTTCGGTGTCTTTAATGTCCAATGGCTAAAGTATAAATTATATTTTAAAAAGTAGTCTGAGTAAGGCTGGAAAATAGAATGGTACCAGATTGGGAAAGGCCAATCATAGGGGAGAACAGGTTGGGAAAGGAGATGCTTGAATGAGATTTCTCCATCTGTCAGTTCAAAGATTTTAATATTACAGGCACAACAGCAGAAGAGTGTCTGTGATAAGCATTGAGCATATTTAATTTATCATGAACCTAAATCCGTCATGCTGAAGTTCAAGCTTTCTTTCTTTCTGATCTTAATAGAGAGAGAAAATATAGTTATCACCTTTTTTTACTACCATATGTTTGAAGTTTATTAAGTAGTTCTTTAGCCTTCTCAAGGCTAATTAATTCTGGTTACATTAAACTTCTAAAAGCCTCCATCTCTGACAGTTTAATCATATTTGAAAACAGAGTGAGGATGGAGGAGGTAGTATCATTCCCTGAAGTTGTGTTGCTCACCGTATCTTTATTTTAGGGTGGCAAGGAATCCAAACTCTTTCCCACTAGACTTACCTTAGCACTCATTTGCTAGGCTGTTCTGCAGTGCTCCTCCAGAAATTTAATGCTTTTATCTTATCTCTACTTTACAAAGGCAATTTAGTTAACTAATAGCCTGTCCAACCGACAAAGTAAAAAAGACACTTGAAACTCCCTGATTTTTAACCAAGGAATAACGTAAGCTCTGGAAAGGTAGTTTTCCTTGAGTGTTAGTAATATGCAAAAGGAAGATACTGAACTTTCCTTAACATTTTTTAAACTCGGTTTCTGTTCAGGATATTGAATAGTTGGAGAGTTGGGGTAAAATGTCAATTTGATGTCTAATGGATAAAATAATAATTCAGTTTCGTTTGTTTTGCCATCTTATATTATTTACTACCCAAAATTCTTTGCATCTCTAGTCACTCATTTGTTTTGTTTTTTGTGCTATTTATATTAATGTCACCATGCTTAATATGGATTTGCATCAGTAAAACATGCATGCAAAAGTTATTTTTGTTCTAACAATGCAATAGCAGTGTTTTATTTCCCAGCAGAAATGTTATAGCTTATCTTGGTCAAACACTTGCTAGCTAATTTTGCATGTCTTAGTTAATTTTTAATTCTCTCATGAGACTCGTAGAGTTATTAAAAGGAAAAATAAAGATGGGATTTGATTTATAGCTACATTTTTGGTAGGGAGAAAATAGAAGAATAGTGTTCAATGTTGAATTGCCTAAGTGTTTGAAATATCAACAGGAAGCAATATTTTGCATTAGCTTTTGTACTGCGTGTCCTAATTTTTTACAAACTGAGAAAAGAGAAAACAGAGAATAATAGAATTTTGAAGACACAACAAGCTCTCTTCTGAGTTTAATAAGCCCAATAGAATAACAGCTGATATAAATAGTGTTGGAGGGACTGCAAAAACACAGACCAACTACTGTTAGTGGAGCTATGAAGTTGTCCAATCATTCTGAAAAACAATATTTAATTGTGCTTTAAAAAAAGTGACAAAGATGTCAATGGCCTTTGACCCAGATATTCCATTATTAAGCAAAAAACTCTCAAAGGAGTCAAAGGCAGAAAGAAAGGTCTCATATAAACCAAAATATTCAAAGCAGTATTTTTTGTGGTTGCAAAGAACTGGAAACAAAGTAGAAGCTTATGGACCGGAGACTGGCTAAACAAAATGTGCCATATGAATGTAATGGAACATTACTGAGACAAGAAATAATGAATATAAAGACAGAAAAGCATGAGAAGACTTTTGAAATAATGCAGAGTAAAGTAAGCAGAACCAGAGAAACAATATGTATACAAATACTAGATAAACAAAATAGAAACAAACTATATATAAAAACAAACAATATGTAAACACAATGATTACAACAATGTATATGTAAAGAACAAAAGAATGAAATATTATAATGACTAAGAAACTTGGTGTTGAAAAAGATAAGAAAATGAGTTTCTCTCCCTTCTTTGCACACTTGAACTATGATGAATATTTCACATACTATGGGACATAGCTGTAATGTTCTTTAGTTTTGCTGAAGTGACATTTTTTAATCTTTTTTTCTTTATTCTTTATTAAAAGGAATAGCTCTCCAGGCAGGGGAACAAGGAATGAAAATATTTAGAGATGATGATGATGTTAAAAATAAAAGATATTAATAATTTTCTTTGTAATAAATGCAAGAGAAGACATCTGGGTCTGTAATGTAGAGCTCCGTAATAAAGATTACCTCTTGCAATTTTGCCTTATTTACTTCTCGTTTTTATCCATTTCCTGTGTTCCTTTCTCTGGAGTCTACGTGCAGTGTCCTTTGGGGCTGTCGAGGAAATGACGCTGGAATAGGAGACCTGCTGGTTAGGATAGAAATCTCCCAGAATTCCTTTGTTTGACCCTTAGAGAATTAGTTCTGACCCTGGACTGACCTAGCCAAAATTTGACTGACAAGCCAGTACCTCCAATCACTGGGGAGGGGGAAGAGAAGGAGTGAGAGGAAGAGAAGTAGCCTAGGAAATACACCTACCAGCATATGAGGCAGGCTAAATTGGGAGGCAGGACACCCACCAGTAGTGGCTGTTGCTCTGGGATTCAGCAACTGGTTAAGCTATTGACCATAGACATGAAACATTCTGGTTTTGTTGAAACTGCACAGATTACTACTGAGACCAACACTGGTAATTCCTCATGCACCTCTCTTTTGGGAGAAGTATGTTTGCTTTCTAAATCTCTATTTCTTAAGAGCTTGTTTTCTTTATTTCTCTTTTAAAGTTTTTTCTCCCTAAGATAAATAAGGCTAGCCTCTCTGTTTCTGACTTGTGTTTCATTACTGAAAGGTAGCAAAGAAAAGAGAAGGGAATGCCTGGAACAAAGAAAAAAATGAAGATTTCTTTTCAATTGCAACATACATTTACCAGGGCTATTTTGGAGGTCTTTGTGATATAGACGAGATAATTATATATTTTTTATTTTTTCCCCCACTTAATATTTTGTTTTTTCCAGTTACATGTAAAGATAATTTTCAACATTCTAAGATTTTGAGTGTCAAATTTTTTTTTTCCTTCTCTTCCCTCCCAATGACGCCATGCAATCTGATCTAGGCTAGATGCGTACAAGATAAGAGAAATATTGATTCCGTTTTACACCTACCCAGAGCAAAGAAAGGAAATCTGGTGCCAGATATTTACAGGCAAAATGAGTCAGCAGTTTCGGTGGGAAGAGGCTGTGGTGCAGAGGGCCTGATGTGAAAGGTGGCAACTCTGCCATTTTTCCTTCTTACTGTCTTCCTGAAGCCATTTGGAAAGTAAAACCAGAGGGAGAAGCTAGAGGAAAAGCCATGCCAGTGAGGAGGAGGCTAGGGCAAGGCTAGGAAAGACAGATCTAACCCCTATAAACAACAGTAGGAGCAAATAGGAGGCTTGAAAATTCCTGCTCACTTGCTCAGCAAAGCACCACCACCATCCTATAGCACTGCTGGGTGTGGCTTTTCTCCTTTTTTCGGTGATCATATAAGACTGTCTTGTAAAACTTTGTTTTCAAGTTGCCATCTTGGCTCCGCCCCCCCCAACTTTTTTAAAATTTATTTTTAGTTTTCAACACTCATTTCCACAAGATTTTGAGTTACAAATTTTCTCCCCATCTCTACTCTCCCCCACCCCAAGATGTCATGTATTCTGATTGGCCCTTTCTGCAGTCCGCCTCCCTTCTATCACCTCACTCCAGCCCCGCCCCACCCCCATCCCTTTTCCCCTTACTTTCTTGTGAAACTTTGAACCCATCCTGCTTATATCAGAGGCATTAGAGCACTAGTGATATATGGGATATACTGCATCATATCACTGCAACTGAGCTGTTATATGCTATTTTGAGATGATGAGATAACATGAGTTCTGCTACTAACAGAATTCTGCTGTAGTATAAAGAAATATATTTTGTCTTTTTTGGAGGAGAGGAAAAACACCAAAAAAAAAAAATGATTCAGGAGGGAATATATGAGGTATTTAGGAAGGGCAGTCTTTTGTAAATGGCATTTTCCAGATTATCCTTCCTATCTCCTTAAAATTAATAGCTACTCATTTGGAATTGGAACAGAAGTCACCTAGAATATAATTTACTTGAATGTTAGAGTATGCCAACCCATGCCCTGGGTGACTTTTTTGCTAAGTGCCACCAAACCTGAAAGAGGAAAAACATGAAGGACCCCCAATAGCAGAACCAAGTGGTACTAGATAGGACAGCTTAGTGGCCCTTTATAGAATCATAAGCAGAGAATTTCAAGTTGGTGAGGGGTCTCAGTGGCTATCTACTCCAACCCAAACAATAAAAAAAATCTCTACTACAATATTCCTGGCAAGCCATTGTCCAGTCTTTCCCTGAAGACCTCCAATAACAGGAAATGCACTGCCATTTCACTTTTGGAGGGGAGGTCTAATTTTTAGGAAGTTTTTTCTTATATCAAGCCTAAATTTGCCCCTACAACTTCTACCCATTGGTTCTAAGTCTGTCCGCTGGGGTCAAACAGAATAAATTTAATTGATCCTCCATATGCTAGACCTTCAAATACTTGAAGGCAGTCATAATATTCTTGGAGTCTTCTCTTCTCCAGGCTAAATATCTTTACTCCATTCAACAAATCATTCTATGGCATGGACTCAAGGCCTTTCATGATTTTGGTTGGTCTCTTTTAAACACTACAGATAACAAGCATTTATTAAGTGATAACTAGGTGCCAGGCACTGTGCTATGTACTAGAGACAGAAATACAAGCAAAAAGAGAGAATTGGACCACACTTTTATAACCACTGGACTAGTTAGTTGATCCTATAACCTATGACTAATGAACAGGATTTCCCGATGAGTCATTTTGAAAAACAAAATCCTTTTTGCTACAAATAATCATTTTCCATAAGCCAAGAAGACTTGAACAATGCTATACTGGAAAATATACAAAAGCTTGAAATAAGAAAATCTGAGTTTAGATCTCAGGTCTCCCACTTACTGGCCTTGTGACGTGTCAGGGACAAGACTTTTAACGTTTGTAAGTTTCAGTTTCCTACTCTGTTGAACAGGGATATGACACTTAACACTATATATTTCCCATGATTGTTGTGAGACTCAAATGAGATATATTTCATGACTCTAAAATGCTCAAGCATCATATAATTTCAAAGTATTGTTATTGTCCCATGAATTCAGCTTTTCATATATATGTGTGTACAGCCTACAGTGCATCTGGAGAAAAATAATTTTTACTTCAGCAACTCTGTTACAAACTTTTTTTTTAATTTATTTTTAATATGTTTAGTTTTCAGCATTGATTTTCACATGCATTTGAATTACAGATTTTCTCCCCATTTCCACACCCCCCACTCCAAGATGGCGTACACTCTGGT
>CM053627.1:65472327-65512412 GCA_028646595.1 Phalanger gymnotis
GGGGGGGAGGGTAGAAATGGGGAGAAAATTTGTAATTTAAACTCTTGTGAAAATCAATGCTGAAAATTAAATATATTAAATAAAAAAAGAGGGAAAAAAAAGAAAATTGTAAGAATTATGATGTGTGTGTGTGTGTGTGTGATTCTGTACCCTAAATCCATCACCTTTCTTTCAGGAGGTGCTAGCATGATGCATCACTGGTCCTCTGGAATTAAGGATGGTCATTGTATTGATCATAGTTCTTATAGCTTTAACAGTTGTTTGTCTTTACAGTGTTGTTACTATAATAAGTTATTCTCTATATTTACATATATGCACATGTATTTACACATATGCATATGTATTCATCCATCCAAATCATATTCATCTTTCATAAAGAATTTCCAAGCATTGCAGCCAGCTGGAGTTCTTGGCAGATTTGTTGTACTTAATGAAGTGGAACCGATAGCCACTCAGTGGGAAGCTGGCTATATGAAAACATGCTGTTAGGTGAAACAGAATTATAGAGGTCATTAGCTCCATGGATATGGTCCAGAAGGAACAACTAGATGATTTAAATTACAGCAGGTTTTCATGATGAGATAGGCTTTGCTAATTGCAAATGAACACTCATCAAGGCTGCTATGCTATACATACTTATCTCCATCCATTCTCACAGAAAACTGTATTTAAGGATCCATGATTTAATCAGTGTGTGCACTCCCTTTACTAACTTTGACTGTAATATCAGTGGAGCTCTACCCTTTCCCCCTATGGGGCCTGGCTAGCTAACAAGAAATGAGGAAACAGATGATTTCAAAGAGACACCAACAGACTTATAAACTGAAGCAGAGTGTGGTAAGCAGAGCCAGAAAAAACATTTTTTTTCCTATAACAGCCACATTATAAAAATGAACAGTTCTGAGAAATTTTATAAACTGATGAAGAAAGACACGAGTAGAACCAAAAGAACAGTTTAAACAATAACCAAAAAGCCATTATAATTTAGCAGATGATCTTAGAGAGTTGCTGTAATAACAAATTTATCACCTTTGGCCAGCATAGCAGGAAGTCACTCACTCACAGTTCTCCAAACTTAGCGATGCTGATCCTTGGACCAGACACACAGATTTCATTACTGGGACCCCACTCCAAACCTTTCTGGCTTTGTAGATCTGTCTGACCTTGTCTCTAATGGCACAGCCTTCAAGAAACTAGAGTTGTCTTTCCACCAAAATGAGGCATTGGAGTAAGGTGACGGATTTAAAGCTAGAAAGAGCCTCTGAGGCACCATCTAGTCCGACTCCCTCATTCTACAGATTAAGAAATCGAGGGCCAGGGCTGTGGAGTATCTTGCCCAAGGTCACACAGAAAGTAAGGAGCAGGGCTTGGATTTGAACTCAAAGTCCTCTGCCTTTCAAATCCAAGACACTTTGCACTATACCACACGGCTTCCTGATAAAAGAAATATAGAACTACAAAAACTACATAAAATCTGCCACTTTGTGAAAACCTCTCTCTGATGGGCATTTCAAATTCGATGTGTCCAAAATGGAACTCATGCTTTCCCCAAATCCAGCTCTCCTTTGAACTTTCTTATTTTTTGTTGAGGACACTGTCTTTTTAGTCTCCCAGCTTTGCAAACAAATTCTTACATAAGCTGTGTCAAATACACATACAACACACATATATATGTATGCATATGCACAAACATACATACACAACTATATGTGTGTACACACAAAAATATGTATATGTATATATGTATATATATGTATACACACATATACACACATATGTTTCAGTCTGCTCTCTGAATCAGGAGGTAGGTAGCATGCTTCATTATTAGTCCTCTGGAATCATGGCTGGTCATTGTCTTGAACAGTTTCCTTTTTTTCTTTTTTTTTTGCAGGGGGGGAAGGCAAGGCAATTGGGGTTAAGTGACTTGCTCAAGGTCACACAGCTAGTAAGTGTGTCAAGTGTCTGAGGCCGGATTTGAACTGAGGTACTCCTGACTCCAGGGCTGGTGCTCTACTCACTGCTCCACCTAGCTGCCCCTTGAACAGAGTTTCTAAAGCTTTCAAAGTTGTCTTTAGAATAATGTTATTGTACAAATTGTTCTCCTGATTCTACTTTCCTTACTCTTCATCAGTTCATACAAGTCTTCTCAGAAACCATCCCCTTCATGATTTTTATAGCTCCAACAATATTCCTTCACATTCATATACCATGTTTTGTTCATCTATTCCCCACCTGATGGGTACATACTCCTTAGTTTTTAGTTCTTTGCCAACACAAAATGAAAAGCTATAACCATTTGTGTCCTCAGAGTTCCTTATCCTCTTTCTTTGACCTCTTTGGTGTATAGACCAAGTAATCATATTGTGGAGGAAATAGGTAAACAGTTTAATAAGTCTGGGCCATAGTTACAAATTCAAGTACCTTCTTCTACAAGAGGCAGCTTCTTCTCCTCCCTCTGCTTCTGCTTCTTCTTCGGGGTTAAGTGACTTGCCCAAGGTCACCCAGTTAGCAAATGTCAAGTGTCTGAGGCCAAATTTGAACTCAGGTCCTCCTAACTTCAGGGTCAGTGCTCTATTCACTATGAGTCCTTTTCTATTGTCTGTGGCTGCTATTCTGCCTTCTCTTACCTTTTCTTTTGTATCTACTTCCATGTGTACATGTTGTCTCCCCTGAAAGAAGGCCAACTCTTCAACGACAGGAGCTGTTTACCTTTCATCTTTGTATTCCCAGCACTCAGCACTGTGCTTGGCACTTAATAAATGCTTGATGACTGATTGAATCATAAAAATGAATGTGCAATTATACATAGAAATAACCACTAGAAATTATAAATATCCTGTCTGAAAGAATACTGGAGGGAACAAGATGGTCTTAAATTTTCAGAAAGACAACTATAATAAAAATGGCAAAAAGAAAATTCAATAAAAAGAAATGTTAGGAGAACCAGGAGAAAACATATATAATAACAATAATATTATGAAGACAAAAAAACTCAAAAGACTTAGAAACTCTGTTCAAACTCTGTTTATTTACCTAGTTTTTATTAGGTAGAAAAATTAGTCAACATGACAGTGATCCTCAGAATCTTCATTGAATAAAAAAATGGGTGAAGGTCCTTTCTCTAAGATTGTCCAATTCCAACAATCAGGGTTATTACAAATATGAGGTTTCCACAGAGGTAAACTATTAGCAGCATTTTTTCATTTTTTATCTGAAAAGGGAAGAAAAAATAAGTTAAACATTCCCTTTGCAAATCTGTTTCCAAGATTATATATTATTTCTAAAGTTTCTTCCAGCTCTAAATCCTATGATACTATGAATAATCTCTAGATATTCTACTAGAAGAGACATCTGGTAGAAGACATCAGAACATTTTTGCATCTGGTAGGTACAGGTATAGGTAAACTCTGACAGCCACTTAATTAAATGGAGAAAGATCGGACAGCTTTAGTTTTAGAGTCAAAGTTTTAGAACTTTGAATAAAACAAATATGCTTCCTTTTCAGTGATACCCAAATAATGAGCATGGTGGCCTCAACATGACAGCCTCCTCTATAGGTTTCAACCTATTTCATTTACCTGAGGTTTAAGTGTCAGAGGCATCTCTCATTTTTTTCAGTCATATGATGAAAAGAAACCATGACACCTAAAATAACTACTAATGACTAAAATTTATAGAATATGAACTTGTCCCATATGATAAAGATTTAAATTCAGAGGATCCCAGTTCAGATCTCAAATTTAGCACCAGACTCAAATTAAGCAACCAAACTTAATTTAGTTTAGGGAAGTGGAGTATTTTATAAGAATAAAAACTACAAATTGAGTAATTGTTCTTTCTTGTTAGGACCATGTTACCAGATATTTGAGTGTTTAACCCTAACACTCTGCAGGCACCTGGGGGATGAGGGGCAGGGGCCAGTGTAGCACTTGGACCAAGCATGTGTGTAGATCTGCATACCCGCCCCCCCCACCATACTTAGGATCATCCCCACCCAAATCCTCCCACCTCCACAGCAGAATTTGAGGTTACTACTCGTGACCTATGCAAGTCACAATCTCCCAGCAGCTCACTTTTCATAACTGTAAAATGAGCAGCTTGGCTATGGAACGACTGCCCAATCATGACTTAAGAGACTTGATGGTGAAGTGGGGTTCCCACATGTCCTATTAGAGGCAGGTATAAAATGAGATATTTTTAGATATAACCCATGTTTTGCTGAACTGCACCCCCCCTTCTTTTTTTTTGAAATAAGGAAGCCAGGCAACAAACATTTATTAAGCACCTACTATGTGTCAGGCACTGTGCTAAGCACTAGGGATATAAAAAGAGTCAAAAAGGTAGTCCCTGCTCTTAAGGAATTCACAATCTAATGGGGAAGACAACAAGTAAAGAAGTATATACAAACTATATAAAGAATGGGGAAGTAATGGAATTTAAATTAAGAACATCAATAAAATATTTGTTTAAAAAGAAAATACAAAAAAAAAGAGGCAGCTGATCCCCCTTCCCCAAGGTCCTTTTGAGGTCTAAGCTTTATGAATTTTATGATTTTGAGAGGATAAATTTCCCCTTGCTAACTTTTTCAAAGTTGGGAAGAATTGTCATAGGACTAATCTCTCTCTTTGATGGGACACAACTAGAAGAAACGGATAGAAGGTGAAGAAGCAGATTTATCCTCTATGTAAAGACAACCTTACTAATAATTATAGATGTACCAATGTAGACTGGACTTGGTTGGAGCTAGTGGCTCCTCCCTCTTTGGAACACTTCAAGAAAGAACTGGATGGTACCATTTGGTAAATATGTTGTGGAAGGGATCCTCATTCAGGTGAAGACTGGACCATATCACCTCTCCACACACTCTACAGCCTGGCTACTGGGCCTACTTAAAGTTCCTCTCACGCACTCTTTCTTGTACTTAAAAAGCACTCTCCCTCTAAGGATTCTTGTGGTTTGGTTGTTTTCAGTAGTATTCAACCCTTCATGACCCTATTTGGGGTTTCCTTGGCAAAGATACTGGAGAAGTTTGCCATTTCCTTCTCCAACTTATTTTATAGATGAGGAAACTGAGGCAAACAGTTAAATGACTTGCCCAGGGTTGCACTACTGAGTGTCAGAGGCAATATTTGAACTTAGGTCTTCCTGACTGCAAGCCTTACTCTCCATCTACTGTGCCACCTAGTTGCCCCCTTACAATTCCTGGTTTCCTGTAGAACTCAGCCTGACCTCAGTCTTCTATATCACTGGTGTTAAACTCAAATAGAAATGGGGGCCACTATTCTGTACATAAGCATCCCTGTGGGCCACATAGTCACTTAGTTTTTAAAATGTAATATCCTGTATTTTAATCTATTTTGTTAAGTATTTACCAATTACACTTTTCCCAAATTACATTTGGTTCCAGCTGCACTCAGAAATGTTTTGGGCTGCGTGTCAGATACTTTGGTCCTACCTGATGCCTTTCTTGGTACCCTTCCTACAACTGCCACCAACTACTAGTGCTTTCCCCTCACCCCCACGGTTATTTGGTTTTCTGTTCTGTATATCCCTGTGCACATGCATGTCTGCCCCAATTAGAATGGGCTTTTTGAAGGCAGGAACTATCTGGCTTTCACCTTTGTACCTGCACTTTAGCATAGTGTCTGACACATAGTAGGTACTTTATAAATACATACTGATACTACAAATAATTTCTTTAAACTAGTTTGCTTTCTTATTTCTAGTGTAATTTCTTAGTGGCCTCTTTTCTTCCTTCTATTCTCGATTACACCTAAACAATAGACTCTAGCCTCATCTAAGTGACATACATTTCAAATTACTGGAGCTAGGATATGTTTATTGACCAGATATTTTAAAGTTGGACTGGATAACCCCCAGAGGAGATTTTGTAGTCCAGTAAGAAGAATCAGTGTTGCATAAAAACAAAGACTTTACCTTTCCTTTTGGGTTTTTATCATCATCTGAAAAACAGAACCATTAAAATTAATGAAAATAAAGATGAATAATTTTGCAAGCAAGTGAATTTTGTTGCCACTCAAGTGGTTTAAGCTGATCCTTACTTCTCCTCCAAAAATAGAAATTTGCATAGAACAGCACATCTCTTAATATTTCCCAGCTAACCAATCCTCCCATCACTTTTTCCATCCATCCATTGGGAGATGCATCAATACTCTTCAATCCTAGAAAGAGAGCAGCATCTAAAAAGAAAGAGAAATACTGGTCAAGATGAATAATGGTCTCCTTTGACTTTACACAAAATTATTTAAGCAAGGTTAGGTTTGTTTTCTTTTGTTTGGGGTTTTTTTCAGTCTAGTTACAAAATATTGAAAATGAAAACACTAGATGTGTTAAACTACATTTTGATTTACTCACTGTTGAAATGAACATGGGGAAGGTAAGAGATAAAGTGGATAGATTTACACTTGGAGTCAGGGAGACCTGAGTATAAATCTGGCTTCAGACACACCTGCTAGCTGTATGATCCCGAGCAATACAATTAACTTCTCTTTGTTTCAATTTCCTCTTCTGTAAAGCGGGTTATAGTAATAGCTTCTACTTCCCAGAGTTGTTGTGAGGATAAAATGAAAGCATATTTGTAAAGTGCTTTGCAAGCCGTAAAGTACTATATAAATGCCATCTGTCATAAAAATGCTAGTCATCGTTATCTTTCTCTGTGGTAAACTATGTTGCACAGAGCCTGATGTTTAATGAGTGCTCAATAAATAATCTACTGATATGAATTATTTAAATAGATTAAATATAAGTTAATCTATCAGCTGTGAAGAAATCTATATCGAAATAAACAATTCTGAGAGTCTTTTCTTCCTTCTCCGTGCCTTGAGTGAAAAAGGTAAGAGTATTCTTTATACTTCTATTTTCTAAGGTGGCATACAAGTTAATAGGAATGTCAAATATCAAAAGCAGAAAACCAACACAGAATTTTCTAAACTTCTATGAATTTGAAATTAAGATTCCTTGCCTCTTTTGGTTGTCTTAATACTAAAATATTCATTTTTTTCTTCATTGTTTACAGTCTTTTCATGTTAAACAAAGTACTTGTAAAATCAAGTCTGGCTCTAAAACAGATCACACTTCTTCCTTTGGAGTTCATTCTGTGGGAAACTTTGCTTTCTTAACTGGTTCAATGCTTGTTGAAGAGGTAACTTGTAAAGTATCAAGCCACTAGCAGTAAAAAAACTCTTCAGGTACATCTAATATTTTTCTCTTGTGCTAGCTAACAAAAAGATTGTAAGGAATTCATTGACTACTTGTGGGGAAAAAGGAAACTTTTTTCACTGTGCTTTATAATAAAATGTGTGTGTCTGTGACTTGGAAATTGAAACTTATTTTTCAAATGACACTCAAATGAAAACTTATGTTGTATGATGACATGTTAATTTAATATCTAAATATCAAAAATCACTTCAGGTTAATAGCTTCAGAATATTCAGGAACTCAAAAAAAAGATTTACATATACAAAGAAGTTGAAGTACTTACCTGACAAAACCCTTAATACAAAACCATTTAGACCATGGAACCAATTAAAGAAAATTCTCCTATAGAAACAACAAAAATGATATAAAGTTCACATTTTACTTTTAATAACATTTTTATTAAAAATTTCTGAATTTTACTTTGATGCTAGATATACAAGGAAGTTAGTGAAATTATCCAGGGCAATTTTTACTGGAAATAAAAAGGCACAGAACTAAATCTGGGCTTTGTTTTTCATTGTTTTTTTTTCTCCTTCGTGGAAATCTTTATTTTTATAACTTCAATCAGAAGAGTTTTTGAATCAGTATGACCTGGGTCCTATATACACAAGTCCTTTAGTCCAATGGGACTAAGAAGTGCCTGCAAGTACTATTGGCAGGACCTAAGACTTAGATAGGTGGAGAAAAAATTGACATGGGAAAGGAAACAAAACGGAGGGAAAAGGAAATAGAAGTAAAAGATTCACAGAGTTTGTGCTATGTCTCTCTTTCTGTTGGAGGCAGCCACATATTAAATAGAAGTTTCTTTTCCTTCCTATAAGACAAAGAAAATGATGTCTTAGAAAGTATTAAGAGTTCCTAGGTAGGATGGAGAAAAATGGAGCCAAAAAGAAAAAGATAGTGAGGAAGTGGTGGAATTAAAAACAGTGTTGTCTTAGCTGGGGTAGGGTTGAAGGGATACAGTGTGATAATTTGGTTTGTTTGGTCAGTGAGGTGGTAGGATGTGATGTAGTATGGTATGGCAGAGGGTGGGTTATGGTCTGGCTTGCATAAGCTTGATGTAATCGTGGCCTTCGAATTTATCATTCTAGTATTTTAAAGTTTGTGAAACATTTTACCAACATGATCTCATTTGAGCTTCACAACAGCCCTGTGATGCAGGTACTATAGGTATTATTGTCCCCATTTTACTGATGCAGAAAATGAGGATCAAGGATGTTAGAGGGTTAGTTGACAGATTGATACTAACTTGGGGAAAGTTTCTAGTAGAGCGTCATAAGGTTTACTTCTTGGGCACTGGTGCGTTCAATATTTTGACTGATTTCTTTTTTTTTTTTTTTTTTTGACTGATTTCTTAAGAAAGAAAAATTTCAAGATAATATAAAACTGGAAATGACAGCTCTTCTTCTCTGACTACTGACCTCCTTGGCTTCCTTTAAGTCCCAATTAAAACATCACCTTCTATAGGAAGCCTTTTCCAACTCCTCTTAACTCCAGTGCCTTTCCTTATCATTTCCTATTTATCCCTGTATGTAGTTTGCTTTATATGTATTCATTCACATGTTGACTTCCATGTTAGATTGTAAACTCCTTGAGGGAAGGGACTATCTTTTGCCTTTTTTTTTTTTGTATCCAGGGCACTTAACACAGTGCCTGGAACATAGTAGGCACTTAATAAATGTTATTCATTGATTGATGTTGGAAGAATTAGAATCCAAAAATATCTCTATAGACTAGAACAGTGAGCTTAATCTAAGGTGGTAAAACTGGGCAAGAATAAATTTGATAACTTCTTATATTTAAGTTAAAAAATTACACAGATAAAAGTTGTCAGCCAAAAAAGCTATTGTAAGCTTATGCTGCATTAATAGATTCGTATGTTAAGAAATGGGAAATTAGAAAATAGCAATTGTGTCTGAAACAAGAGAAGTCCTGTTCAGTATATTCTACTGTGCCTTGATTAGGCCATATCTGGAATTCTGAACTTGGAAACCATATTTCAGGAAGGATCTTGACAAACTGAAATGTATCTAGAGAAAGGTGATCAGGATGGAGAAAAGTACTAGAATCTAATCCAAACAAAGGTTAGCTGAAGGAATGAAGGTATGTAGTACGGGGAAGAGAAAACTCTCCAAAGGGAAAACTGGATAAGCCCTTTTGAGTATGTGAAGGACCATCATGTGGAATGATTTGGCTTGACTATAGAGAGCAGAACTAGGAATAGTAAACATGTGGAAGTCAGAGAGGCAGATTTAGGCTCAATCTAGAAAAAAATTCTAACAATTGGACATATCTAACAGTGGAATAGGCTGCCTAGTCCTTTCACTGGAGCCAAGGAAAGGCTTGGCAAAAACCTTTCAGAGATATTACAGAAGGGAATTTTACTTAGGTCTGGGTTAGTCTAGGCATCTGTAGTACTTTCTAACTTGTATATTTTATAATTATATTAGGTTATGCAAAATTCCAGAAGCAATTCATGTGATTCCAAAATTGCCCACTCTATTTCACTACTCAATCATTCTAGGTCTACTGTTTGGTTTTTTTTTTTTTGTGCTTCTCACTCATATTATTCCCTGAAGTCTTAACTCTCAGCCTTATAATTAATATTAGTGGACTTCAAGGGTAGCTACAATTGCCATGTTAGTAGTGAATTAAATAACTCTTATTTTGAAATTCCTCATTTTAAAGGGCATTTACCTTTTATGATGAGGTGGAGGTCGAAAGAGAGCAATCACCGGTTGAAGGAAAGCCAGTACCATTACAACACAGCCTATAATAGGATGAGGCCAATTGCCCTGCAGAAGAAATAAATTGGCTATTTTGATAATTTTTTTAAAAAATCAGTTTTTAAGAGTAGTTGTCACTTTCTTAATGCTCTAATTTGACTTTGCCCATTCACACACAGAAGGAAGGAATTGGTGGCTACCACTTAGAATTCACGTCTGTTATTGTCTACATAAACATATAATTTTGTCCAAATGCTAAAACAATCCAGTTCCTTGTCTGAAATTACAAAAGTAGTTTGTAAGTAATAGTAATATGAGGCTTTTAATGCAATTTTTTTTCTTAATATACATACTTTGGTAAGACAAGAATGAAATTTGAGGATATCTCGATTTATTGGTTCTATGAGAACTGGCTAACTGTTGACAAATCACTTGACCTATCAATATCCCAGACAACTCTCTAAGATTCTGAATAGAACAGAAGGTGTTGATCTGCCTCAGCAGAGGGAGTTAGACCAGTAGAATCACAAAGTCTAGTCCCTATGTCTATTCAAAAAGAGCAGCATCATGTGTCTCAATTTTATTACCGAAAGAAATATCATTTGTGGTCATGTAACATTTTAAGACTGTTCTTTTCCTTTTTTTTTTTTCTGATGAAGTGGCCAGTGAAGCAAAAGCAGACATCTGAACATCATGAGGTGGAGCAACAGAAGAGACAAAAGGTAGGTGAGTAGGATGGTTACTGAATTCCTAGAATTCAAAGGAATCACAGAATCCTGTGGTTGCAAGGGATCTCAGAATCTGTCCCAGAATGACAAAAAGGAAAAATAAAACACTCTCTGTAATACATTTCCAAAGTGGTCATCTAGTCTCTTCCTAAAGACCTCCAGGGGAAGCAACCCACTACCTCTCATGAGGTAACCAAGTCCAATTATGGATAGCTCAAATTGTTAGAAAATATTTTCTTATGTTAAGCCTACGTCAGTCTCTTTGCAACATCCATCATCACCACTTATTAAGAATTTGTTAATAATATAATAGCAGGCAGTGGAGATATAAAGATTAAAAACAATTAAACAGTCTCTGTCCTCCAGGTACATTCTGTATCTTTCCATTGCTTGAGCTTAGTTCTGCCTTCTGAGGCCAAGAAAAAGTAAGTGAACTCTTTCTTCTGCATGACAGCCCCTTTTATCCTTGAAGGCAGCTAGCATATTTCTCATCTCTCATCTCTTCTGCAAGCTAAACATTTCTTCAAAGATGCTTAACTGACAAACCAATGGATTTCAGGGGTGTCTAGAATGAGGCTATTAGTTAGTAGTGAATTAAATGATCTTTTTAAAAAATCTCTTCTAACTAGCCTGATTGCTCTCTTCTGGGCATGCTCATCGTTCTTTAAATTGTGGTGTGCCAAACTGAGCACAAAACTCCAGATATGGTCTGACCAAGGTCGAGTACAATGGAACCATCACCTTTCTTTTTATGAGCATTATGTTCCTCAATTCCAGCTAAGACAGCATTTACTTGGGCTGCCTGTGACATACACTATCGTTTCATATTGAACCCGCCTACCTCTAAAACCTTTGTATCTTTTCAGACAAATTGTGGTCTAGTAGCATCTCTAAGATCCTATACTTACGAAGTTAATACTCCTAAAGGAAAATGGAGAACTTTTTTATCCACCAATATTAAATTTCATCTTATTCAGGGTTACTCATAATTATAACCTGGTAAGATCATCTGGTGACTTAGAATGATTCCTTCCGTACTCTTTCTTGAAAAAGTGGAATGGGTTGTCACAGTAAGCAGAGAGTCTACCACTGTAGATTCTAGAGATCGGGTGAGCATTTGCTAGGAATTTGGTAGAGGAGCTTTTAGTTCAGGTAGGAATTGGACTAGGTAACCTCTAAGACTTTAGGATTCTGTCATTTTGATTTCTCATGTTTTCAGCATCAGGAACAAAAAAAGATCTAGGTCCAGAATTAAATGGGAGGAGAATGGGCTGAACGGCCTTTGAGGAATGTTACAGTTCTTTTGATACCACCAAATTTCTCCACAAGACCTTCCCTTTCCCACTTCTCACACACACACACACACACACACACACACACACACACACACACACACTGTCTCTCCACTATTCTTCTGGGGTTATCAGTCTGGCTACAAGTCATACAAGAATCTCTGAAGAATTAAAGGAACATTTAAAGGGCAATGTAGAGGTACCTAGTGAGGGGCATGAGTGGGCTCCAACACACTGCATAATAAGGAAATGCTCAGAAGTTATGTCAGATGTCAGAGAAATGTTTGATGAAAAAAAGAGATTGGTGAATTTAGTGAAAGCAAGGAGTAACTATGATATCAGGAGAACATGAGGAACGTCTCCCTACCCCAAACAATGGGTGGATACCCCGTGGAGTATTTATGGGAGGGCATGGATAAAAATCCCATGCATGGGCAGGTATTGATGAATTGTGATTTGTACCATTGGAAGCAATACCCCATTGTGGAGATCACAGATTCACTGAGGTATGCATATGTTTTAGTATGTTGAGGATTTATAATTTAATTGGAAGAAATACCTACACCAAATCCAGATTGCAACCCCCACTTTTTTTTGGCCATATTAGTGTTCTTAAAGATCTCTTGCAGCAGAAAAATTTATAACCGCTTGGCCAACTTCACTACACATCACTGTTTTGGCAAAGTGTAGCAAAAGTTCCCAATCCTGAAGATATATGGAGTAGAGTACCCTCTCTTTTCATTCCTCACCCCAGCAAACATAGTCCCAATGGGGGAGAGTTGACCTACTCTTCAGAGTCCATCTATGTTCCTAGACCATAGCCAGTGGATTTTCTACTCCCAACATTCTCCCTTCCCCCACTACTCTGAAGAAGAGCAAGAGGGCTATCACATGGTAAATGTTTAATAAATATTTCTCTAATTGAAATTAGTATCTCTTGCTCTCCTTTAGTACCATATTTTCAAGTGCCTTGTAGCAAAGAAAAAATATGGCATCACTTCACCATCATATGCCCCTCACCAGTTTTGGTCAGTAGTCCAGGACATCTTTTTCTCCCTTCAATTTATTCATCTTCCTCTCACTCCCCTTTTAGGTTTACTATGACAAATTTAGAAATTTACACATGCAAAAAATTGAGAAGTACTGACCTCAGATAGGAATACTGGTTATGGTTCAGCCTACATCCATACCTGTGTGTCCTTGTAGATACTTGGACCTACTTCTTAAAAGAACTTGGAACTAGAGCTGGGAATGAAAGTAGAAACTTTGGTCCTGATATCTATTAGATGGCATTTAGCACAAGTGACTCATGTTCTTTATATAATTTTCTAAATACAATCCCACATTCATCTATGAATCGTTAGCTATTAATGAAACTAAGGTATAAATATTCAGAATATATTTACGATTTGGCCCAATACTGTAAAACTAATAGCTACTCAACAACAAGAAAATGGAAGATAAACTTACACTCCATCCTTGGACATGTATGAAGGGCAGTATAAAAGCTATTATTGAGCATATCACTGTCAATGTCATCAGAGATGTGTGGACCTAAAAAAAATGCATATTGCTTTAAAAGGTTTAATTGACATTTCAGTTTCAACTAAGAGCAGGCAATTATGATAGCTGGTCATTGACAATTTTATCTCTGGGTAAAAGAATACTGGGCAGCTAGGTGGCACAGTGGATAGAGCACCAGGCCTGCAGTCAGGAAGACCTGAGTTCAAATCTGGCCTCAGACACTGTCACCCCAGGCAAGTTGCTTAATGCTGTTTACCTTAATTTCCTCATCTGTAAAATGAGCTGGAGATGGAAATGGCAAACCACTCCAGTATCTTTGCCAAGAAAATATCAAACAGAATCATGAACAGTTGTTCATGATTGAACAACAGTAACAACAACAAAGAGAATTCTCTCATTTTTAAACTGGAGAAACCTAGGCATTTAACAATAGTTGAAAGATATTCCTATAAAATTTTACCATCTTTTGATAATAATAACACAGTTATAGCAAACTTTCATCCAACATGAGGTTATCTGATTAATAAAACATTACAGGAATAGTTTTTAAAATACTAGAATATAATACGCATAAATTGGCAGCTGATTCTTATTGGTCCTCATTAAGAATGTTAATTTTCATTTGACAATAAATTTATAGAAGCGCTGGTTAATAGATTTCCCATTGGGGGCAGCTGGGTGGTGCGTTGAGTAGAGCACCAGCCCTGGAGTCAGAGGACCTGAGTTTAAATCCGGCCTCAGACACATGACACACTTACTAGCTGTGTGACCTTGGGCAAGTCACTTAACCCCAATTGCCCTGCCTTCCCCCCTCAAAAAAAAGGACAGATTTCCCATTAACAGAATACTTTGAAGATGTGTATATTTTTATCTAATTCAAACAGAAATCTGAATGTTCTCAATATTTTAAGTTTCTTTCTTGATCTTACTTTTCCTCATTTTTTCTTTATAGCATGCTACTATAGGGGGAAAATTCACTCTTAATCTAAAAATAAATCTTTCTTTAAACATTAGGTTAGGACTGGGATAGGGACCAGACCTGTGATTTCAGGCAATCAACAATAATTTATATGCTAGAATTACAAATGAATTACAAGATTAAACAACACAAAATAAACAAAAAACTTGGATCTTGCCTTCAGGGAGCTCACATTCTAATTTCATTGGTATAGGGAATTCCCAGGTAAGGAAACTCCCTCCACTAAAGAAGGCTGGCACTTTCTCAGAAAATTGTAGCCTTAGAGAGTTGCCCAGGGCACTATATCTTGTGCAAGGATATATCACTAGAGGTTTGCTTACTGGCTCCCACTGGTATGTGAGCATTTACACCTTGGAAATTGGCAAATGAAACAAATCAGGGCTTGCTTTGTTTTGTTGATTGTCTAGACTTAAAAAAGTGATAGAGAAAATGTTAATAAAGCAGGTTAAACTTAAAGGGGTGCTGTATATACTTCTTTTTTTGAGAGTCAGTTGTTAAATATTTGCCAGTATATCCTTGATCTGTAGCCAGTATGTGTCTGAGGAGGGATTTGAATCCAAACCTTCTTGATTTCAGTTCTCCATCCATTGTGCCATGTGGCCTCTCAACAGCTACCAATTATTAAACTAACAATTTTAGAAAGCTGTTTTAAAAATATCCAAAGGTGCTTCAGTACGTACTGAAATTTTAAAAACTCACATTTCTCTAGTGCTTTTAAGGTTTATTGAATGCTATACTCACAACCCTGTGGGAGCAGTTAGTGCAGCCCCTTTTTATAATAAATATATAAACATATGTATACATTTAAATATAAATTTACAAAATATATAATATATAATATAATAATATATTATTACATAGTAACATAAATAAATATTTAAAAATAAATATATATTATATACACATAAATAATAAACTCCTATTTTATAATGAGGAAACTGGGGATCAGAGAGATCACATGATGTGTCCAGGGTCACACATAATTACTAGCTAGTGTTATAGCCAAGTCTCGCCTCAAGCCCAGCCCTCTTTCCAGTATTCTTTCTACACTGCCACCTGTGTATGTGGATGCTCTCACTCCTCACTTTCAGTTTTTGGTTTGCCTCAAGTCAACTCAAATCCCATTTCTTTCAAGAGGCTGGTAACCTCCTCCTCCATCGCTAAGGCCTGTCCTTTGACACTACCTTCCATTTACACTGCATATATTTTGTATGTGGGCAGTAGACAGAGCATTGGGCTTGAAATCAGGAAGACTGCTCTTTCTGAGTTCAAATCTGGCCCCAGGCACTTACTAGCTGTGTGACCCTGGGCAAGTCACTTAACCCTCTTTGCCTCAGTTTCCTTATCTGTCAAATCAGCTGGAGAAGAAAATGGCAAACCACTCCAGTATCTTTGTCAAGAAAACCTCAAATAGAATCATGAAGAGTCAGACACAACTGGAAAATGACTCAACAACATATCTTGTATGTACATAGTTATTTACATGTTTTCTCCCCTATTACAAGGTGAGCTCTTTGAGGACAGAAACCATGTTTTTGCCTTTCTTTGTATTTACAGTGCTTAGCACAACCTGACACATAGTAAATGCCCAACAAATGATTGCTGATTACTTGACTATAGATTCTCATTAGTCTATCATATGTCTGTCTGTTTCAAGTTAAGGTAAGTCAACAACATTAATTAATCACTTATTATGTGCTAGATACTGCTTAGCTCTGAGGACAGAAATACAAGCAGAAAGGAAGACTGTCTATCCTTAAGAAACTTACATTCTAATGGGGGACGATAACATATGACTTCAAAACACAATCTCTGTTAACCAATAAAGAAATAAATAAATAAGCCAGTAGGGATAAACGATTTGCCTTAGTTTGTGATATGCAGTAACTTTAGCTGCTTAATCTGACTTCTCTCTTTGGTTTTTTAGGATAACTGGATTTACAACTAGAAGGAGGCCACTAATATTATAAACCGGACAAATGTAAAGTTTAACAACCTGTAATAAAGGCAAGATGATAATTTACAAGCAAAACTCACATTGGGGGGAAAGGAAATACAAAAGCTTTAGGTGCTGCTGTAAAAGTGGGAGAGATTCATTGCTATGACAAATTATGGCAGAATGCTGGATATATTTTCAGATGCTCCACATTCACTTTCAATCACACACCTGAAACCAGAGTTCTTTGCCAAGGACTTGTTTTACCATCACCCCTTTCCAGTAATGGGCAAAGACCATGCCTATGCTTCCTAATGTCATCCAGGAGATCAGCATCAGAGAACCTGTTTTTAAAAGGGCGGAAACAATAATACAGTTTTTATGTAAATAGGCTTTATGTTCTGTATAGTTGTGTTATGCTAGATTATTTAAATCTTCTCCTGCTCATTCAGTGTTTAGAGCCCCGTTAATGCTTATGAAACCTAATGCCTGGAGAACAATAGAGTCCTTTCCCCCACTGGACCCTAGGCCCTTCTCTCTTTAGATGCCCACAGACCTTCCAACTATCACTAAGATGGGGTAACCATGACATTAAATAAGAGAACTGATTAATACAGTAAAAATTGGTATTAATGACTTAATTCTGATTCCTGTGATCATGAGATCCACCACTCTTACCCCATTTTTGTGAAATAAAGGAATATGCTTTTAATACAGTCCTCTATTAAAATGTAAATTCCTTGCAAATAGGGATTGTTTCATTTACTGCCTTTGTTTCTCCAGCACCAAACATGGTTTTTGGCACACAGTAGGCACTTAATAAATGCTTGTTGATTAATTTAGCTATTTAGGAGGGAGAAAAAAGAACTTGTAAACCAATAAGCTGTGTCACATTATTGGATGAACAGCAATTTAAAGGGCTCATGCCCATAAAAGAGATTCCAGCTTTTACACAGTAATCCTAAAGTCTCTCTGACACTTAACTCTCTTTTATTTGCTCTTTTCTTCAATGCAAAAACTATATATAACTTCAACTTTCTACTCTGCTATTAGGCAGTTAGGTGATGTGGTGGATAGAGCTGGACCTGGAATTAGCAATCCATATCCTGCCTTAGGAGGTTATTAGCTGGGCAAGGTACAACTTCTCTCTGCTCCAGTTTCCTCATCTGTAAAATGGGGATAATAATATCACTTATCTTCCTTATGTCAAGGATCAAATTAGATAACACACACACCATGTGCACACACAAACACGTGTACTCACACACACACACACACTGCTCTGCAAACTTAAAATGCTATTTAAAGCTTAAAACGCTATTAATATTACTGAACAAACGTATGTTTGCTACTAAGCAAATAAAATTAGGGTTGGAAAAGAGCTCTTATCAAGGTAGCCATTAAATTAGACAGATCGACATCCTTCCACAGTGCTAAAAATCTTTTTCTATTCTGAGTATTTAATATAGATGTTAACAGAACATATAGAGCAGATTCTTCTCTGAGTTTTTTTTTTAAACAAAGGTTTGATATTATTTGTTTAGGGAGATCCCTGCAGGGAAATTTCTTCTAAAAATACAAATCTACAAGTATCCTGTAAATGATGGTCTTAGAGAATGTTTTTGGGGATATTGAGTGGGGTGGTCGTAGTGGCGGTCATGATGATGTATGCATTAAATATCTAGCCTAGAGTCATATAGCCAGCACATGTTAAAGCTAGGACTTGAACCCAGGCTTTCATAACTCTAAGGTTGCTCTTCTCACCTGTTACCAGTTTTCTTCTAACAGTCTCTTATTTATGCCATACACTATATGGAAGCTTAATAAACATGAATGAAAGTAAACCACTGAACAAAACCTAAACTCAAAAGGCTAGATACCACTGCTCACCAAACTACTATGCGCATCTCTCTCTCTCATTCCCTTTTCCCTTTGCTCTCCTGGCCAAATATATCAACTTTAAGATATTCCTTAGCTTCTTCTTTAAGCTTTAACTTAACTCAATCACACCAGTTCAGAAGGGTTTAGTAACGAAAAGTTCAAGTAATTCCATTTCTTTATTCATCAGTTAGGGAGAGACCCATAAAAAATATACATACCATGAACTTTAATAAGAATTGGTGTAGATGGGAAGGAACCATCTACTTCTGTTGGTTGGGAAATGTTTACTTTCCGAGTTGTTACTAAAGGAGTGTCAGGATGTTTCCGTATATATCCTGCAAATATTAACATTGAAATAGTCAGTACACAATAATAATGAATACACGTAGGTGTGTAAAGCTCTGACAATCAGGAAAATCTTTGACCTATATTTCAAGAGAATGTGACATTGAGAATGAGTTTCACCAAGATAGTTGCAGCATTATGTTCAGGAATGCCTACTAATGTAGAGCACTGATACTTCATTGATATAAAGATGCTTTTAAGGCCTTCTAAGGTTGATATGTATTATATGTCCTTGGATTTAGAGTCAGACTTCTATTTAACTGTTTTTTAATGCAGAGAACTGTGGGGAATTACGTGAATTACATATACATGGCTGGATCTGAAGCCCTTGGTTTGCTGTAGTTTGTATATGACAATAGGAGCATAGGTTTTCAGAGTGGGGAGAAAGTTTAAAGATCCTTTAGTTGCACAAACATGGGTGGGAAGAGAATTAGTCTTTATTTCAATATAATTACTTTATTTTGTTGTAATCCTGTGTATTTTATTTTATGCATTTAATATTATTTTAAGAAGGGGTCACAGACTTCACTAGACAGCCAAAGAGATCCATGCAGGAATATGCTGGGGCCAGCTCTTCCCAGCTTCAATTGTTAAATTTCTTAGCATATTTACAAGTTGGAAATCAGCAAACACTACAAATCAGACTATTTATTTCTTCATGGAGCCCCTTGGACAGCCCTGTAGAATTGTTGGGTTCTATGGAACACAGTTTGGCAATCATTGCACCAATTTATTGATTCTTACATTAGAATCAAAAAATTACACTCTTACATTACAGCTTCTCAAAAAGATGGGTGAGGTGAGAAGATTGGGAAAAACAAATTTTCCCCTTTTTGTATTTCTTCCATTTATCACTGAACTCTACAACCAGTGGGTCTATAAAACAGAAAATGACAGGGATGAGAATAATGCCAATAAAAAAGAAGTATCTTTAATAATTCTAAAAAAATCCCAAACCCTTCAATCTTCTGGATTCTTTGAGATCTTTCTAACACTCTGAAAAACATAGTTTGTTTTGCTTTTTGGTAAAATCACTTAAGAAAACTTTCTATATTAAAAACATACTAAAAGCATAAAAGATAAACAAAGAAATAAACAGAAAAAAATGATAAAACATGTGAAAGGAATAAAGGGCAGAATACTTAAAAGGGTCGCATGCAAAGGATCTTTTCTCTTCCTGTACCTAAAGTGGGAATGTCCCACCTTACCATTGTTGTTATAAAGAAAGCTTGGTGGCATATCCCATGGAAATTTATGTAAATCTGGGTGAATGTCACTCACCATCCTGAACTGGTCCCAAAGTCAGAAAAACATAATAGAGGCCTTCAGGATCATTGTCTTCAATTACTATGGGATTGCTAGTGATGAAACTGCATTTGATGACACCACTGTCGAAGGATGTCTCTATATTCCTCACATCACCCTATAACAAGTCAGACAGATGATTACTGTAATTGCTGGTTGCTTTATTTCCATTAGAAAACTCTCTGAAACGCTGTATGTAAATTAAAAAAAAAGTTCCACCTTTATTTTTTCCAAGTTTCACTTATCATCTGTCCAGTGAAAACATAAAGCACAATCAAAAAAATTTGGGGGGCATTATAGGAATACTTCATTTTAAGCAAGCAAATCCTGATTGACCAAGCAAATAATGCGTGTGCAGGTGTGTGTGTGTGTCTGTATTTTATTCTACCCTACATTATCTCATTGGATCAGATAGACAAGAGAGGTATTCATTTTATTGATAAGGAAAAGGAAGACCAAAGAGCATAAATGATTTGTCCACGGTGTCAGGGCGAGAGAGCCAGGGTGTCAAAGCCAGGGCTAAAAGCTATTCCAGTTACCTTTGATTTGAATGACAAGAATGATTTCATGATATTTATTTGGAAATCACTATATAAAGTAGAGTTATTTGGAGATTACTATATAAAGTGCTTTGTAAAACTTAAAGCAACATATTAACATTAAATATTAATAATGACATTTATATGGTACTCGAAATGTTATCTCATTTGATCCTTAGTGTTTTTTTCCACTTGAAATAGGTTTCAAATAGCCAAAAGCCAGTTTACGCGCAGCTTCTCAGAAGCATAGTTTTAAAGTGAGGTACACCTTATCTGAAGCTATTTAACTCCATTTTAGGACCATCTCATGAGGCTGAGTTTTTACAGATTTACTTTCAATATCATGGGGAAAAAAACAACACTTAGTAAATCTTCCAACACTATAAAAGTGGGTTATTTTAATTATTTCTTTGTTAGACAATGTAACTTTGTTCTGCTGCATTCTGTGAGTATATATGGGACTTCTCATTACAGCAGACCTGGATAAGTACAAATTAATCAGCACTATTTTTGTGGTCAGAGGACTAGGGTTCAAATTCCACCTCTGACCTTGAGCAAAATCACCGAACTTCTCGAAGACTTACTATGCTCATTTGGAAAACGAGAGGGGTTGGACTAAATGATCTTTGAAGTCCCTTCTATCTCTAAATCTATGATGATTATTATGAAAATCTTCATAGCTATGCATTAGTAGTAACAGAGCCGTTGTAAGGGTCAAATATTTCAAGTGCTATATAAAGGTTATTATTAATATTTAACATTTATATGTTGCTTTAAGTTTTGCAAAGCACTTTATCTAGTGATCTGTGTTTGATCTCCAAATAAACGTCATGCAATCATTCTTATTATTCAAATCAAAGGTAATTTGATGGAGACAGATTTGATACACATTGATGACTAAAAGAAGATGAATCTAGCATTTTAAATTTTCTTCTCTATACAAAGAATTACTGTTTCATTTTATCTTTTTTTTTTACTTGAGGGAACAAAGTAATGCCTTTCTCCAATATTTTTAACACAGGTATTGTAAAGGTCAGTGATCTATCTGCTATCCCTAATCTAACAAGAAGTATAAGAAGAGTTAAGGAGCATTTAGAGTAACAATGTTACCAGGGGTTTAACATCTGGACGGCTTCGGCCAGTTGTTGAGGCATATTGTACTATTACTTCTCCAGTTACATTCAGCAAGCAGTTATAAATATCATCATTTCCCTGGAAAAGAGACATCAACACCCAAAGATATTTCATGATTAGCACAGAATATAAAACCTAAATACTACAAACTAATGGCCAGTTGAAAGAAAGACACTAGATATGGCTTAATGTATCTATAGAACTATCTATCAAATTTGTTTCTAAAAAGGAATGCCATAAGTGGTGAACTGATAGAACCATTTTTGGACAGCAGTTTGGAACTAAATTATCAATGTTCAAACTGTTTATACCCTTTGACTGAGCAATACAACTACTAGGTCTGTATCCCAAAGAGATTTAAAAAAAAAAGGGGTGGGGGAGGAAGAACCTATTTGTACAAAAATATTTTTAGCAGCTCTTTTTGTGGTGGCTAAGAATTGGAAATTTGAGGGGATGCTCATCAATTGGGAAATGTCTAAACAAATTGTGGTATATTATTGTAATGGAATATTATTGTGCTACAAGAAATGATAAGCAAGATGATTTCAGAAAAAAAACCTGGAAAGTCCTATATGAAGTGATACAATGTGAAGTGAGCAGAACCAAGAGAACACTGTATACAGTAAAAGAAATATTGTATGATCAACTATGAATGACTTAGCTATTCTCAGCAATACAATGAGAAATGCTATCCTCCTCTAGAGTGATGTTGTTTGAATATGGACTGAAACATTTTTTCCTTCCCTTCCTCCTTTCCTTCCTTCCTTTGTTTTCTTGCACAAAATGACTAATATGGAAAAAAAAGGAATCCCACAAAACAAACAAACAAAAATCTGGTAATTTTATATCAGGAGAACATAGACCATGCCCTGACCCAGATTCTCCTCTTAGAACCCTAGTTTAGTTTATTTATCTGTTCTATTTTTGTGAAGCTATTGATAGAATGATAGTTAGGGATAGGAAGAAAGAATGGACCACTATAAGGATATGACTTCTTTGACTTTCTTCGAATCCCCCAGTGCTTAGCAGTGCCTGGTATACAGTTAGCCCTTAAGAAATGTGTGTTGACTGGCTTACCTGTGATATATGGAATTCCTAGGTGAGGAGACTCCTTCCACCAATGTATGTTTGTACAGTCCACAAAACTAATACACTTAGAGAGCTGCCTTAGAACAGTGAGAGTTTAAGTGACTTGCCCAGGGTCATTCAGCTCTCACGTATTAAAGGCAGGACTTGAACACAGATCTTCCTGGCTTTTTTGCTCCATTATGCAACATGTTTGAAAATCATATCTACTAAAACAGGGCTTTCACATTAATTGATCATAATCAAATCGTTCATCTTCAAGACACTACTACTGTCCTGCTCTACTTTCTTTAGTCTGATTGGATTTTGAATGGGAAAAGGACTGCAGTTATCTCTTTCTAACCTTGCATTTACCCTCTCCCTCCTCTAAATTGTAAGGAAAATGAAAAGTATTTAATGCTTAAGAAAAAAAGTTGAAGTCCCTGGCATCAAATCCTTACGTGAAGATGACTTTTAAAAATTTCCTTTTAAAAATAGAAATTTTTTTTACGTAGACTTTTAAAATTATTTTTATCAGAAAAAAAATCTTCCTTTTCTCCCTCCAACATCACCTCCCCTCCTTACCCCATTGAGAAAGAAAGGCAAAAACTGTATTACAAACATGCTGAGTCAAGAGAAACAAATCGCTGCATTGGCTGTATTGAAAAAGAACCTCTCTGTCAGGAGGTTGGTAGCATGTTTCATAATGAGTGCTCTAGAATCACGGCTTATAATTCTGCTGGTCAGAGTTCCTAAGTCTTTCAAAATTGTTTGTCTCTACAGTAATGTCATTACTACATAAATTATTTTCCTGGTTCTACTATCTTCCCTCTGCATCAGTTCTTACAAGTCTTTCCAGAGTTCTCTGAAACTAGTCCCTTCCTAATTTCTTACAGCACAATAGTATGACATCCATATACTATAACTTGTTCAGCCATTTCCCAAGTTATGGGCACCCCTTAAGTTTCCAATTTGCCATCAGAAAAAGAGCTCTGTCCTTGGGGTTTGTTTTGCTTAGGACTAACCCCTGCCTTAATCTTTACACCCTCTTATTCTCCACCTCTCTTTTCCCGTTTCCTTCCTGTTTCTTTGATGAGTAAAATATATTTTTGTAACTAATTGCATGTATTCAACATTTCCTGAAAGGAACAACAAAAGATATGAACATTTGACTCTTAAGGTATAAAAAGATAATAAACTAAGACTAATTGAAATTGAACAAACCCTCTAAAGGAGGGTTCTTAACCTCTTTTGTGCCGTGGACCCCTTTGCCAAAGGCTATAGACCTCTTCAGGGACGGCTATGTGACAGTGGATAGAGTGGTGGGCCTGGAGTCAGGAAGACTCATCTTCCCTAGTTCAAATCTGGCCTCGGACACTTACTAGCTGTGTGACCCTGGGTAAGTCACTTAACTTTGCTTCAGTTTCTTCATCTGTAAAATGAGTTGGAGAAGAAAATGGCAAAACATTCTAATATCTTTGCCAAGAAAACCCCAAATGCGGTCACAAAGATTTAGACATTACTGAAAAATAATTGAACAACAAAAATTGACCCCTTCTCAGAACAGTGTTTTCACTCACAGAAAAGAAAATATATAAGATTATATTTTGTTTTTCCCCATTCAGATTAATGGACTTCCTTAAATCTATCCATGAACCTCTTTGGTGGGGGAAGGGGGAAGTGTATGTCTGTGGACCTCTGGTCAAAACCAATTAATAACCTCCTTTCATAGGAGTACAGAATTAAAACAACTTTAGAAAATAAAGCACTTTCTATGCATAGTGGATACAGTTTTGGACCTAGAATCATGAAGACTTGGCTACAAATGGCTATTATTAGTTGTACAACAAGTTATGTAATCGTCCTCAGCTTCAGTTTCCTCCTCTGTAAACTAGGGATAATACCATCTACCTCACATAGTGGTTATGAGGCATAAATGAAACATCTGCTTTATGCCCTTAAAGCATTTTGCAAGTTTGAAAGTGACACATAAATGTCAGTTATTATCTTGCTCAATCCCATTTATGTATCGAAGGATCATCAGAGAACAGTATCAGCCATCCAGCTTGGTATCAGATTCCTACCTTTTGTCTGAAAGTGTATTCCTTGCCTATCTAAGCAAGACGTGACTTACCATTAAAGTATCACTGGAAAAACCAATGGAAACATAACCGTCAGAAAGGCTGCTCATTTCAAATCTGAAACTCTGATCACCCAGCAACTCAGAAGACATGAACAGACAATTTGGGTCTGTGGGGTCACAGTTTTCTGGACTTCTGAAACAAAACTTGCTTTTACCACAGTCGCTGGAATTCATCAATTGTAAAGTCTGTAAGCAAAATGCAAAAAACTTATTTTCTGAATCAAATTAAGTCTGAAAAAATTATAAAATGCAGAGTAAATAAAAAGGAAAAATACTCCCTAAATAAACATGTTTGAATCTCACTTTAGGACTTAGAAATATGCAGGTATACCTTGCTTAAGGGTGCCCTGAACAAAGCTGTTTCAAAGTAGCATTAATGCAATGTGACTGAATCCCAGAGCAGTCACAAACTCCCATTATAACAATATTAAGTTGACTATCCATTTTTTTTAGAACTAAATGTAGCTATAATGACATTTTACCTAATCCAGTTTTGGGCAAGTCAAATAAAGTCGACTAGAATTTATTAAGAGCCTACTATAATGTCAAGGAAAGGCAAAAAACTAGTCCTTGTTCTCAAATAGCTTATAGTTTATTAGTTAATGGTTAGGTGGGGGTTGAATGCCAATGTAATACTTAAATATATGTGTGTGTAGATCTGGATCTAAGAAAAGTTAAACTAATCGATAAAGTGAATGTGATTTAGGTGGGCTTAAGTATATTTCTATTTATTTTTTACTTTGCTCTTATTGTCTAGGAGGTTGCAGACACTGCTATTCTTTTCTGGTGCAAGCTAGTGGTTTGGTTTAGTGGCTGAGTTTAGAGTCAAGAAGGCCTGGTTTCAATACTTATATCTCGAACTTACTGCCGGGGACAAGTTATTTAACCTCTGTATGCCTTAAGCAACTGCCTAGGATTTCTCCACTAAACAATTCCAGCTTTGATCTGAGGGAGTTCAGTTTGCTGATATGACAAGTTGTAACAGATCTTTTGATATTCCTATTTATGTATATAATATTTGCCTAGATTCAACTTTAGATCTCATCTTTCGAGCCCTAGACTATGAACTTCTTGAAGATGGGTTGGGTGACCTGTATTTCTTTTATTTTTTTAAAATTCAGCTTTATTTTATTTTTAGATTCACATTCTCTCCCTATCTCCTCCCCAGCCCCATCTAGAAAGCAAGAAAACCTCTTGCATTTCTTTTCTTTCTCTCATAAGATCAGTATAGAGTTTGACACATAGTAAATACTCCATGCATACTTGATGGAGTTGTGTCATATTCTACACAAAAGATTTACTTAGGAAAAGTTGTATGAAGATATTTTACATGAACACCATTTAATGAATATCTAAAATTAATATTTTAGTAATTAAAATGAAAAAGATACATATTTAAATTATTCTTTTTATCATATGTTCTGCAAGCTTAAAATTTTATAACATTAAAAAAATAAATTTTACAAAATTTTAAAATTTTCTTAAAGAGGGCTGGGAAGACAATTGATTAGCAGGATATAAAACATAATTTTAGGTATATGTAATATGTAGAGGTAGCATAGCATGGAGCAGACAGGGAGCACTGGGACTAAAGTCAGGAAGACATCTTCCTCAGTTTAAATCTGTTCACTGACATTTACTACCTGTGTGACACCAGGCAAGCCACTTAACCCTATTTGTCTCAGTTTCCTCATCCATAAAATGAGCTGGAGAAGGAAATGTCAAACCACTCCAGTATCTTTGCCAAGAAAACCCCAAATGGGGTCTCAAAGAGTCAAACACAACTGAAATGACTAAACAACAACAACAAACAACGAACAAACAACAACAACAAGTGTAACATAGTGGATTTAAAGACCAGGTTCCAACTGAGCTAGGTTCAAGTCTTACCTATGAGACACTGAGGCTTTGTTAACCTGACCAGGTCAGTCAACTTTTCAATGCCTTAAGCGATTCTCTAAAATTTTAAGTTACTGAATAGTTGAAGGACTGTACTGCTAGAGGGAGTTTCTTCTGGGGCTGCTTCCTATACAGAAATCACAGAAGATACAGGCCCCTCCCCCCACCCAAATATGATATGAGTAATCTCATGCTATTGTGTCAAATGTGACATCCTGGTCCTTTAAAAAATCAGTTTCAGTTTGAAGAGTTAATTTAAGTTAGTTGGGGCAGTGACATCAATACAGACTTCTAGTCTGAGACAGGGTAGGCACTTGCTGCTGGAAAAGACTCACATTAAGACACAGTATCAACAGAAGGATCACAGAAGGGAGAGCTTTGCTTCAACAGAAAGACTTCCCTTCTAACTCATTGTTCTAAAACTCCCAAAAAGAAGCTTTAAAAAAACAAGTCACATCCTGAAATTGCTCTCAGAGCCATGAATAGATTTGGGAGGGGCAAGTGGAAAGAAGAAAAGATTCTGAGCATTTGCTGTGGGAAATTAACTAGCAAGGCTAGATTAGGAGAGGGAGAACAAGTACACAAGATAAGCGGGATACAAGAGAGAGCAAGAAGGGAAAAGAAAAGGTCCAGACAAAAGGCTAAAAGATCAGAGAGCTCAGCTTCAACCACTGGTGGGGAGAGTGCTTAGGAAAGGTTTCATTGAGCAATCAATCTGCTTGAGCTCTGAAAGAAGGCAGGCACTGCAAGAAAGAAAGTTTGGGGTGGGAGGGTCCATTCTAGATGGGATGGACTATGAAGACAAAGACCCAGAGATAGAAAGGGAAAGGACAAGAATGGTGGACAAAGGCAAGTCCAGTTAGACTGGAGCAGAGAACATGTGATGGAGAGCAAGGGATAAGAGTAGATGGGCATGTCAGAATTAGATAGTAGAAGGCTTTGGATGTATAAATATCAGGAATTCATACTTCAGTAGACAACAGGGGATCTTTGAAAGAAGGAATAGAAAGGTGATAGGACAGGGCATATTAGGGAAATTACAAGGCAATCTTCTCTGATTCTCCTACCTAAGTAATGGTATTATTTTGTATTGTAGTTATTTGCTTCTTATATATAGCACTACACTAAATTCCATGAAGGCAAGAATTCTGCCTTCTCTCCCTCAATAGACAGTAGCTTAATCATTTGTTGAATTGAATTTTCAATAAGTGTTGATCTCTACTGTCAACAACTTTTAATTTGTTCTCTAATTAGAGCCTTTTTCTTAGCTGTGTCAGATATGTGTTTATTGATTATTTTATTCATAGGGTTTCTTTTTTTTTTTTTTTGCAGGGGAGAGGGCAGGGCAATTGGGATTAAGTGACTTGCCCAAGCTAGCAAGTGTGTCAAGTCTCTGAGGCCAGATTTGAACTCAGGTCCTCCTGACTCCAGAGTTGGTGCTCTACTAGCTGCACCACCTAGCTGCCCCCCATAGGGTTTCTAGAAAGATATTTCCTAATACTGATTTCCCTGAGATTCATCTCCTATAATAAAATAATGACTGACATTATGCATTTTGGGTGTGTGTCAATCTCCTCCCCAATCAGTTAACGAGCATTTATTAAGCCACCAGACACTGTGCCAAGTGCTGGTAATACAAACACAAGCAAAAGAAACAGTCCTTGCCCTCAATGTGCTTATATTCTAATGGGGAGAGGATAACACATAAAAGGCATCTCAAAGGAGTGGAAGGAGAAGGTACGGCATCATGGTGGAGAAAGAAGTCTAGAGAGTCAGGAGTGGAGCCCTGAGAAAAATGAAAGGGTAAACATGACTAGGCTGGGAACTTCCTTAAAACTGACATTCCTGTAAATGACTGACTGAGGAAGGGGCTGCAGGGGCAGAGGGATTTCCCAAGGTGAGAAAGCTACTGGGAAATGGTACTAGAATAGATTGCTAGACCTAAAAGATAATTTAGTCAAACCCCTTCTTTTACAGATGAGGAAACTATTTTAGAAAAGTTAAGTGACTTGATTATTTCTAATTAATCCTGTACATAACTTGTTTCAACATGGTTATTTATACATTATCTTCCCCATTAGATTGTGAACTCCTTGAGAGCAGGGAATATCTTTTACCTTTGTATTGCTAGCACTTAGCACGCTGCCTGGCACATAGCAGGCTCTTTAAAAATGTTTACTGACCGACTGACTTGCTCCCAAGGTTTTAAAGCTAGTCACAGAATTCAGTTTAAATCAATAGGCATTTATTAAGTATCTACTATATGTTGGACAATGCTAGGGATAGCATGAAAAAAAAACAAAGAATAGTTACTATTCTCAAAGAGCTTACAGTCTATTGGAGGAAAATATGTATAGAGAAACTTAAACACAAAATACATAGAAATCTATTTTTGGGTGGAGGGAATTAGCCACTGGGGATATCAGGAAAGGCTTGATGAATGGCATAGGGTTTGGGCTGAGCTCTGAAGGAAGGTAGGGATTCTCTGCGGCCAAGGTAAGAAGGGAGTACATTCTAGGTTATAAGGACAACTTGAATAGAAGCACTGTGAAGGGACAGGAAATGTCTAAGGGGAATAGCAGCCAGGCCAATTTGATGTACAGTGCACGAAAGGTAATGAGTAGCTGGAAAAGTAAGGCTGGAGGCAGGTTCTGAAAGGCTTTTAAGAAGTACAAAATTGTGTACTTTATTTTGGAGGCAAGGGGAAACCACCGAGCCACTATGTAGTGGAAAGAGACTGGAGACATTGAAAGTAATTAGGTTATTCCAATTATTTGGGTGAGATGCAATGTGGGCCAGAACTAGGATTGGGGCCAAAGAATGGAGAGAAGGGAATAAATGTAAGCTACATTGTGGAAATAATAAAGACAAGACTTGACAACTGATTGGTCATGAGGTGGGAGAGGGATAGTTTACTATCACATTGAGGTTCTGAATACAGACTATTGAAAGTATGGTGCTGCCCTCAACAGAGATAGAAAACCCTGGGGAATTGACTTTCTGTCTGCTAGGTCCCACTATGCCTAGAGGCCTCCTTCCTACAGGTGGGCCGGCAGGTTAATTATCCAGATTTGTAGAGAAATGTAGTAGTCCAGAGAAATGTGCGCTAAGAAAAGGAGAAGACTTTGATTCAACTTAATCTCTTCCTTCCTTTTCCTCAGAGTTCTAGATTGTGCCTGAAGCTTTAAGATAAGTATTTACCTTAGTCGATACTGTCAAAGTTTGGAGAGTTTGGCTTTTAATACTAACTCCAGGGTCATCCAAATCTTGAAACACGATTGCTCTGCCAAGGAAATAAGAACCAGATTACATGAGGCAAGAAATTTGCATAAATTATTTTGTGCCACAGTTAAACACCTCAAAAATAAACTTTGCCCTCTACCAAAACACCCCCCCCACACACCCACACCCACACACAATTTAACCTATGTCTATTAATAGCATTACCATCTATCATCCACTTTCAAAACCTCAGTCATCCTCAACTCTTCCTTCTTCCTCATCTCCTCCCCTTCCCTCAACGTACGTAATCTACTGTCAAATCTTTTTATAGGCCAATTAAAGCTTTTAATGAACTTTATCCAAAGCTTTTATAAATTTTTCTAACAAAAAAATCTATAAACAAAAAAAACCCAATGATACATAGACTGAGAAACAAAAAAAGATATACCAAGTTTTTTTCCCCAGAATTGCAAAGGTTAATTTACTATTGGTCATAATCAAGCAAGCTACCTCAAAGTAAATAACATTTACACTGTCTTTGATGATTACTGCCAAATCTTTGCCTTAGTTTTGCTTGGGTATTTTAAATTGTATTGTAAATCCACATGATGTCTCAAAAGTCTTAGTGCAATTTAGTTTGATTAAATAAGATAATAAATAATAAGCTTTAGTAGCTTAAAATTTCCCTAAGATCTTTGGAATATCCTGTTTAAAAAGACCTAAGTAATAACAGTGAGAAAACTAGAGTATTTACTGTCACGGGGAATGTTGTTCCCTTCTTCAAATATACTAGCACACAAATATATTAAGAAATAATTTAAAAAGTAGCATTTTCTGGGAGATGGTTAAATCCATTATGGTTCTGCCTAGCTTTAAATTCATTACCACCTCTCCTAAATAGACCTACATATGGTCTCCAAATTGGTTGGACTAAAAACATATTATAGATCCAGTGGAAAACACAACAAACAGCTTCATTAGTTGATGTAATCTTTCTCCAGTGATGTCAAAATGTTATTTGGACTGGATAAACAGAAAATTCTTAATGCACTCTATGGAAATATATAGTTTGAAGGTTTCAAGCTTAAATCCAGGTCAAGTTAAGCCAATAGACTATGATGATACTTACAAATACTTTGATCTCCAGGCAAAATACACAGCAAAAGGATATCAAGGAGAAGACTTGGCTTAACATGTCAGGAGACGTACTGGCATTTTGAAATCAAAGCCAATGGGAAAAAACACCTTTAAAGCAATCTAATACCCTATTGCAATAATTTGCTAGTAATGTGTTGTTAAAATGGCTTTAAAGGTGTTTTTCCCATAGTTGAGTCTCTCTTTGAGATATGAGAGAAACACTCATATCTGTTTGCTTCTTTCCATTCCTATCACCTCCAGCCTCCAGGCCCTTGTCACATGTTGCCTCCATAATCACAATAAAAGAAGCCAAATTGACAACAGACCCAATAAGTGCTAAAAACACACTGACCAATTCAGACTCGGTAGCTCTCCAGATTCAGAATCCGTGCAAGCAACCATCTGTCTGGCACATAGTAAGCACTTAAAATATGTGTTGACTTAGCGACATGTTAAAATACTGCTCAGTTGACCATGGCTAACTGTTACCTTAGTTACCCTTCAAGAGACACTCTTGCCATCTCAATACTCC
Organism: Phalanger gymnotis; assembly: GCA_028646595.1. Taxonomy (NCBI): domain Eukaryota; kingdom Metazoa; phylum Chordata; class Mammalia; order Diprotodontia; family Phalangeridae; genus Phalanger; species Phalanger gymnotis. Next base: position 65,503,933 of record CM053627.1, read on the forward strand.
ATTTATACACCCACTCCCTCCTAAAGTATGTTACTTTTATAGATGACTAGTCATGCATTTTTGTATTTATTTTAGGTTCAATTTCAGAAAGGTGTTTGTAGTGGGAAACAGAATTCTTTACCTGTACTTTATTTGCTCTCCCATTTATTGTATTGCTTTAGCCTTTACATGCTGACAATAGAAATGGCATGATGTGAATAGTTAACCAAGAGGATGTGGGTTTGAGTCTTGTCTCTGACACACAGTGGTTGTATGACCTTGAGAAAGTCACTTAACTTCGCAGTGGCTCAGAGATAACTCAGGGAGTATATTGCAGAGATGGTGCTAATCTGAATTTGTAGAGGGAGTTTTTAGCTTGTAGTTCCATATTGTCAATGAAATTCAAAGTCAACAAAGTCCACTCCCTATCCATTAATGCACAAATATGTTTTCCTGTATTAAAAATGAGAAGGGGCTTAAGAACTCTATTGTTTTGTGGAAATTTGCAAAGTTGGCACGACTGATTTACTTAGATAGCCAAAGGCACTCTTTGTCTTTTCCTTGGGTTTTCATAAATGCTGTCTTTCAAAAGTTTGGGTTTCTGTCTTTCAGATATAGCTGTCTCTCTTTATTCTTCCTCATGCCTGCAGTCCCTGAGGTACCCTTTATTTCATTTGGGAAGTTTAATTGCACAATTCCCTTACTCAGTGCCGTATGCCAGGACTATAGACCCTGGTATAAGTGCCAAACAAGTCCTTGAAACCTCCTCCCCTCTGCCTGATCCTGATCTCACTAAATAAAGCTTGCTTGCTTCTGGTCGCTAACATGGCTCCCTCACATCCATAATGGTATAAATAAGCTATTATATTCACTAAAACCTTGGGGTCATTGGTCTTAAAAGAATGAATTCTCTAGCTGCACAGCTATAAGAAATAAGCTCAAAGAATCTGTCAGATAAACAGAATGTAGGTTTCTTTGTGTCATGTCATTTTTCTTTTTACCTTGTTTCCAACAAGAAACATTACATCACCCTTTGACCCAGCAATATCACTTCTAGGTCTGTATCCCAAAGAGGTCACACAAGTGGGAAGGGGATCTGTATGTACAAAAATATTTACAGCAGTTCTTTTTGTGGTAGCAAAGAATTAGAAATCAAGGGTATGCCCATCAATTGGGGAATGGCTAAACAAGTTAGAAATGGGGAAGATATGGACTTCATAATAACCTGGAAAGACCTACATGATATGATGCTGAGTGAGTGGAGCAGAACTAGGAGAACATTGTACACGACCATAGATATACTGCATCTGTGATGACTAACTTTGATAGACTTGGCTCTTCTCAGCAATGCAAGGTTCAAAAACAATTCCGAAGGACTCATGATGGAGAAAGCCATCGACATCCAGAGAAAGAACTATGGAGTCTGAATGTAGATTGAGGCAAATTATTTGCTCTTTTTTTTCTTTTTTTGGTTTTGTTGCCTCTTTCTCATGATTCGTTTCATTGGTCATAATTCTTCTTTACAACTTGACTATTGTGTAAATAAGTTTAATGTGAAGGCATATGGGGAACATATATCGGATTCCGTGACATCTTGGCAGGGAGTGAGGAGAGGAGGGAGGGGAAGAAAATTTGGAACTCAAAAACATGTGGAACTGAGTGTTGTAAACGTAAAATAAAAAATCTTAATAAAAATAAATTAAAGATATCACATTAAACAAAAGAAACATTACATCAATTATTGGGTCATCTTGTATTTCAGTGGTGGTGATAAATATTTGCAAAAAACTACGATACAAATAATTGTTACCTATTCACCAATCTCTATTTCAGAGAATAAACAAGTAGAGATTTTTTTTGAATAAAATAATTATTATTATGTATAATCTCATATCACATCCATACATTATACCATTACAAATTTTAATATTAAATTTTACACAGTAGTATCAACACTACCCTTCTTAGGTTTATTTCTTAAATTTCTTCTCTTTTTATATTTTTAATGTCTAATTAATACTCTCTTTCTTTTGCCGCTACTAATAAACCCTTCCTTATACCACATAAGTATAGTCAACCAAACAGATTCACACATTGGCTGCATCTGAAAACATATGTCTCGTTCTTCACTTTTAGTCTACCACCTTTTTGCAATTGCAAAATTTGTAGAAATCATGTCTTCATCAGTCTTGTGGAGTCATTAAGGTAGAGAGATTCTACAAAGAACTTGGTGAAACTCTACAAATTGACACATATCCTTTCTGTTAATGGCATTACCAACTTCTGTCCAGGCTCAAAACCTTGGAGTGACCCTTTACTTTTCCTTTTTCCTCATTCCCCATACCCAAACGGTTGTCAAGTCTTGTTAATTCTACAATTTCTCATCTATACCCTTCTCTTTAATCCTATTGTAGTCCAGGACCAGAAAGTTACCTTTCTATTTCAATTATACTATAAGCCCAGTTAATTAATGAACAATTGCTTGGTTGGTGTAGATTCATGGTTTCCTACAAAATTGGGAATAGTAGAGGATAGTAAAAATATGTTTCAGGAATAAGGAAGGAGAGAGGCCGAAGAATTGTAGGTCTCTATGTCATGAATATTTTCTTCAAAACAAAATATGAAGGAGCCAGAAGGAGCAAGCATCAAATATAACCAAACAAAAAAGGAAACTGATATTTTAATCAACAGAAAGTGACTCATTCCTGAATCATATGTATATAGGCAGATCCTGACTTATTAGGGAAATTAGTATGAACCTAGAAGAATAAAAATTACAAAAAGATATGCTATTCAAATAAAATGTCTTTAACCTGAATTAAATAAGTTACTGATCATTTAAAAAAAGGAGATAGAGACAGAAGGACACAGATATCAATTGCAGTTATTTCCTACAAAAAAAAGCCTTCATCAAGAAACACTTGACTTACTGGCTAAGCATAGAGCTACGATAGCCAAGAGCAAGATGATTTTAGATAATAAACTCATTTGTTAATTCTCATGGAAGATGGTGGAAGATTTGGGCAACATTGCTTCATCAAAAAAGAAAGAAGTAAAGGAGAACAAAATCAATTTAAACAAAATTTGGTGAAAGATACCAAACAAAACCTTCTGAGGACATTTACAGAGCACAAATGAAAAGATGGAAAAGAGCTGCAAAGAGTTTTTATAACAAATTTTTTACCATCAAGGAAAGTGGAACCACTATGTTTGGATGCAAGATGCTTATAAAGAGAATGAAAAGCAGCTAGAGTAGACCAAGTAAACATAGAAGGGATCCATGCTAGAGATTATGCCATTGAGAGATTGATTCATAGGGAAATACACCAAAGATGTAGGAAAAAAATCTGTCCTTATTAATATCAAAGAAAAGTGACTGAAAGAATATCAATAACAAATTAACTGGAGTATCTGTATATTTTTCCAAACTACAGAAATTTTTATAAGAATAATTTATACATACTTCAAGAATATCTTTGATGAAAATAGGAAATAGTCTGGCTTTAAAAAGTGAATAAAAAGATATAAAGAATAAAAGATGGGATTAAGCTTATTTTTTACTATAAAAATTTTTGATTTGGTACAACAAAATGCTACCCTCCAACAATATGCTTTAAATACACATATCAAAATTATGCAAAATTCCTTGGAAAGATACAAAGAACCTTGTTTGGCAAGTTTATATATGCAGATATAATGTTTTATATATTATAATGAGGTAAAAGGCCTGTCATGGTAGACTGTCTCCAAATCAAGCAAGGATATTTATTTAGCGTGATGCACTCAGTGGGCTCTATTTCTTAAGGGAGATGGGCACCCCACTGGAGTGAAGCATGGGGTTTATAAAGAGCAGAAAACAATAACAAATATCCTGGGTCTGGTCCAAACCACAATCGCCTGGGTATAAAGGCTACTTGGAGCTCTATGCGTGTGGCTACCCATAATGCATACAAGAAAGCCCACTTGGGGGGTATTAATTTATGGTAATGATATTATTATGAGCCAGGTTCACCTTAATGTGAGCCAAAATGGATAGTGCACAGGTGCTGCTCTAGGGAAAATCCCTTCTGTGGTTTTGTGGCCGACATCCTGTATGGGTAATATATTCATTGGTTAAAATATATCTAGGGCAACAGGTGGTTCCTCATTGTTTAGCAACTGTTGCTAACATTGCTACCTCCATGAATTCCCCCCCGCCCCCGCCAAGCAATATGGGACCCAAAATAATTTGGGTGGACCAGGGGTGGAAATCTCTATAATATACATTCTAGGTCTAGATCTATCTTAGACAGACATTGCAAATGGATAAATTGGGTTCAATTAAACGGGGAAAACAGGCTGGATTTTTTTCAAGAAAACTTTGAACTTTGAAACAAAATCTCATCTTTTTAAAACCAATATTTTGTTGGTATTGGTGTATAGTTGCTAGCTGAAAATTGCAGCTTCCAATTAAAATTAAATTAAGGATTTATTAAAAATTATTATCACATAGAAGGCAGTTGAGAGGCACACAGTTGGTGTAGGCAAAATGTGATGCATTACAAATAAGAACCTGCTAGGAAGAAAGAGAAAAGGATGTTAAGGAAATATGTGATAAAAAAAAAAGAAAACAGGTTAGACATTTGGCAAGAGACAACTGATTGGACAGTCATATGCTCCGTGCATATCCTATAAGGAATACCAAATGTCAAAGAGGAAAAGAAAAAGGCCCCTAACACATTGAATGGACCTCCCCAATGGTGAACTCAAGGGAGGCCATGGGCAAGGATTATGCAGAAAACAATTGCATTGTTGGAGAAAATATTACAGTTGAATATTTGAGCCTCTAAATTCTGGGGATCCACCTTGTTTGGAGGTTGCAACCCCCATGCACTAATTGTAAAATGCATTCTATCTTATTTGGAAAAATACTGACATTCTTTCCCCTAAGATTAGCAAGGATCCAAACATTAAGTCTGAGGTTACCAAGGTGTTTACAAAAAATCCTATGTATACAACATTGAAATTATATTAACATAAAAGAACCCAAACTAAAATAAAAATATTTAATAAGAATTTATTTCTAGATTTTACCTACAGGGCATCAACAATAGGTTTGCTTTCTAACAATCAGAACTATCCAAAGTGGAATGGGCAGTTTTGGGATACAGTGGGTTCCCCTTCACAGGAAATCTTTAAGCGTAGGCTCGATGACCATTTGTCAGAGATAGTTCAGTTATGGGTTGGCCTAGATGGCCTGAGTTTCAATTCAGGTTCTGTGATTCTGATCTCCTTGCTTTTTCTTATTCACAGTAAAATGTTGCTGTTGTTCATCTTTCATTTTCAAAGAGGACCAAAGACAACACAATTTGGGAGTAAAATAGTGGATGATGGGTGATTTCTTGACTTGCATGTGAATTGGATTTAAGTGAGACAGAACTGCATGAAGTTGTCAGCCTCACTCTCTAAGAGTCCAGTAGCAGGACAAAAAATCAAGATTGGCCCAGAATGCAGTGGAGGACCTTGGCATGTTTGATATCTGACCAAGCTCTAAGGGCTCCACAGGGCCTGCTTTAGCTGACTTCATGGCCATTGGAACAAATTGTTCTCATCTACCTATTCCACCAGGGGAAATCTTCATGTGTTTAGGGTAGACATTCCTCTAACTCACTGATGGGTTTGATGGCTTTCTGTTACCCTCAACCTGGTTTGGTCCATCTGCCAAGACAGTTTTACTGGGGTATAGCTGCCGTGCATGCTATGGCTTCTTGGACCCACTGGCGAAAGTTGGATAATAGGTAAACACAAAAGGTAGATGAGCAGCCCCGGAAAGGGCTCAGTAAGCCCTCACACCAGTGGTGCTAGTATTCCGTGAACATCCTATAATCCTCCTGATACCCACAGTTTTGATCACATCATTCTCTTGCTCAAAAAATCTTCAGTGAGTTCTCATTGCTTATCCTTTATCCTGGCCTTAAGATTCTCTACAATGTGGCCTTTCCAAAGCCTACTTACCTAACTTTCCAGACTTACCTTATTAAACTACTTTCACTCACTTACTCTATGTCCCTAGCAAATCAGCCAACTTATCATTATACTGAATTCATCCTATTCTTCTCTGCTGCTGACACTTGTTCTTATCATTCCCTAACCTTAGAACTTATTTTGACTTCATCGTCCGTTAAAGTATTCTCTAACTTGATCTAAATCACTATTGATTAGAGAAATGCAAATTAAAACAACTCTGAGGTACACATCTATCAGATTGGCGAATATGATAGGAAAGGAAAATGATAAATATTGAAGGGGATGTGGGAAAACTGAGACACTAATGCCTTGTTGGTAGAGTTGTAAACTGATCCAATCATTCTGGATAGCAATTTGGAACTGTGCCCAAAGGCTATAAAATTCTCCATATCCTTTGATCCAGCAATACCACTAGTAGGTCTGTATTCCAAAGAGATTAAAAAAAAAGGAAAAGGTCTTATTTGTACAAAAATATTTGTAGCAGCTCTTTTTGTGTGTGTGTGTGTGTGTGTGTGTGGTGGCTAAGAACTGGAAATTGAGGGGATGCCTGTCAATTGGGGAATGGCTGAACAAGTTGTTATATATGATTGGAATGGAATATTATTGTGCTATGAGAAATGTCAAGCAGGATGATTTCAGAAAAACCCAGACTTACATGAACTGATGCAGAGTGAAGGGAGCAGAACCAAGAGAACACTGTATACAGTAAGAACGATATTGTATGATGAACCACTGTGAATGACTTAGCTATTTTTAGTAATACAATGATCCAAGACAATCCCAAAGGATTCATGATGAAAAATGCTATCTGCCTTTAGAGAAAGAACTGATACTGTTTGAATACAGACTGAAGAATACTATTTCTCTCTCTTTCTTTCTTTCCAAGTTTTCTTCCACAAATGACTAATATAAAAATATGTTTTACATGATTGCACATGTATAACCTATATCAGATTACTTACTGTCTCAGGGAGGGGGAGGGAAAGGAGGATGGGATAGAGTTTGGATGTTAAAAAACAAATGTTAAAAATTATTTAAACACATAATTGGCGGGGGGGGGGAATATTTAAAAAAAATAGGATGAGTTCACCAAGATCAGGTCAAAAGGCCTAGATGTAAAGAGAGATTTTAGTAGAAAATTAGAACACAGAACATAATACCTATCAGACTTATGGACAGGTGAACAATTTATGAGGAAACAAAGAGATTGAGACCAAAGTTAGGTGTAAAGGGGATAATTTTCATTGCATTACATTAAAAAGAGTTTGTAAAAAATAAATGTAGCCAAGATAAGAAGGAAAGCAGAAAATGGAGAAAAAAATTTTATAGACAGGTTATCAGATAAAGGTCTCCTATCTAAAGTATATACAGAACTTTGTGAAATCTATAAGAATGTGAGACATTGCTCTATTGCAAAATGGCCAAAGGATATGAACAGGCCGTTTAATGATGAAGATGTTTCTTTGTGGCAATGTGGCTAAAGTGGAAATGTGTTCTGTCTGAAGTCATAGGGAGAATGGTTATCCTATGCCTTCTGGAAAGGGAAGAGTATGGCGAAAAGGAGAGCATTTGACATTCTAAATTTCCTTTTTCCTCCTCCTATTTTATTTTTTCCTCAACTACATGTACTATTTATTTCACATCTTATTTTTCCAATTGTGTATAAAACAAATTTTAAGTAAAAAAAAATAAAAAATAAGATGAAAGAATAACCACCCCCCACCCCAAATAATCTCCACCTGTCAAGTACTATCTCCTTACTGAAATCTGTCAGATTCCTCTTCAGAATTCATCCCTTCCTCCTCAGATCTCTTAGAGCCACTATTCTGTACCTTTCCTTAGTCTTAACTAGAAAATGGACCAGGCCAAATCCTGACTATGAAATCCTTGAAAAAAATTGTTTTTTAGTTTTCAACATTGTTTTAACAATCTGGCTAGCAGCTGCTGTGGGGGTGAAAAACCAACAACAAGCAGCTCACAGAACGCTGCAAGCTCAGCTTCTTTTGATCCGCTTTACTAAGGAAAGCAGCATTAAAGGGTTGCTACTCTTACTTTAATCCAGCATATAAATACCATTCACTTAGTTCAGGGGAAAAAGCCAGCACCCTGAACTTCAGAGAAAATACAAACAAATTACAAACACTGACAGACAGGCCAAATATAATTCATAGTTACCAACATCTGAGTTCAGCCAGGGAGCTCATAACAACGGCTGGCCCAGAGTCATGCGTGCCACTACTGCTGCGGGTCAGAGCTCTGAAAAAGGAAAGCCAGCCTCTGGTTTTATATGTTTTTCTTTTTTTTTTTTTTAAATTTATTTTTAATATGTTTAGTTTTCAGCATTGATTTTCACATGCGTTTGAATTATAGATTTTCTCCCCATTTCCACCCCCCCCCACTCCAAGATGGCATACACTCTGGTTGCCCTGTTCCCCAGTCTGCCCTCCCCTCCGTCACCCCGTTCCCCTCCCAACCCCCTTTCCCTTCCTTTCTTG
>CM053627.1:65512912-65545026 GCA_028646595.1 Phalanger gymnotis
GCCACTTTGTGGGTTCTGCAGCTCTAGAATTGGTTCAGAGCCATTGTTTCATAGGTTTTTGGAGGGATTTGGTGGGGAGCTCACGCCAGTCACTGCTTCCCAGCCGCCATCTTGGCTCCGCCCCCCCGACTATTTTTGTTTCTATCATGGGGAGGGCATGGTTTCTATGTTTAAGTAGCCTGGTAGTGACAAATCTCTCTAGACTGGGGCAGCTAGGTGGCACAGTGAGTACAGCACCGGTCCTGGAGTCAGGAGGACCTGACTTCAAATTCACCTTACGACACTTGACACACTTACTGGCTGTGTGACCTTGGGCAAGTCACTTAACCCCAATTGCCCTGCCTTCCCCGCTCCAAAAAAAATCTCTAGACTTTGGCTAGTACACAGAGACCAGATATAGTCTGCTGATGGAATAATAATGATAATGATAATGACCAACATTTATATAGTGGTCACTATACTCCAGGCATTATGTTAAGGGCTTTACAAGTATTATCTCATTTGATCCTCACAACAATCTTGGGGTATAGGTGCTATTATTACTATTATTCCCATTTCACAGATGCAGAGGAAACATTTTACAGACCAGGACTATATTTACAAACTGTCAGAGTTGTCATTCTGCTGTTATAGCTTTTAATCCAACTCAACAAAAATTCATTAAGTGACTGCCCTATATGAGGCATTGTGCTAGACGTTAGAAACGCTGAGACAAAAAACAGTCTCTGTCCTCAAGGAAGTTATATCTAGGGTCATCGTGATGAGACTAGGCAGTAGGACTTACTTGGAAACATTTGTGCTCCACAATTAGTAAATACAGAGACACTAAAGGATAATGATTATTAATTTGTGGATCATGGGGTGTTTATAAGGGGTTTACAAATCTATAGATAAGTGAGCATTCCTTCTCTAGACAGAAGAATGCCACATACATGTTAATATTTCTCTGCGTAGATGTTGTGATTACTAAAATACAAATTTAAAAGCAATCTAAATTTACAGTGCATGTCATGTATCCTAATTAATGGATACTATGCTACCATGTGGGGATCTGAAAAAATATTTCTTTTACCTTAATAAAAGAGGTTTTCATACTCAAAAATGTTGGGAAGTACTAGAATAAACTAAAAAAAAATCACTCACTGCTCTCTGTTGTTTTCCTGCAGTTACCAAGAAAAAAACTTCTCATTGGTTTTACCTATTCACTGCTGCTGGCTTCCCACTGCAATTTTTCAAAGTGGAAGTTCTCATGAAGGTCACACAAATATTTGTGGTTTCATCCATGAATCCTTCCATACTAGTGAATGATAAATCATCAGAGAAGATCCTCCATATTACAGTGTAAGCTCAGCACACATGTGTCAAGCTCCCTGGCCCCTTCTGCAGATGCTCCCACTTGGAGACTGATAACAGGAAACTCCTAAGACAAAGGATAGGAAATAACTCCTCTCCCCCTGGAGAAATTTTAACCTGGCCAGGCCTTAGGAATGAGGTGGCTGGGGAGGGGTGGGGCGGGGGAAAGGCAGGGAGGTGGGCTCCCCTCTCTGGTGGGAAAAACTTTCTTTGTTCAGCGTCCTATAAAAGTCACCATGTGGAACAGTCACATTGGGATCTCACCCATGGGGAGGACGCTTGGCCTGGGACCATTTTCCCTCTTGAGCCTTGATCGAGCTGTGTAAACCGGGATCCCCTCAGCTTTGAGAGGACCAAGTGCTGGAGTTCCTCTGAGAGGTGATGTATCTATGTCATCTGTGTCTTTGCCTTTGTTGTGTTAACTGTGTTTGTTAAAGTATTTCCCCTGTCTTTCAATAAAAAACTTTGTTCTGTTGGGAGTATGCCTTATTGCCAGCGCAAATCCGAATCTGAACCTAACTTAGCTTAATCGGAACAACTAGAAAGTTATGCAACATGGGGGAACTGGCTCAGTAATACAGATGGAATATATTTTTCCTATGATAAATAAATATCGCCAAAATAAATCACTTGAATAAATCACACACAGACACAGACACAGACACACACAGCATTAAATGCAAGTCAATATTCTGCTTAGAGAAGAACGGAAAGAGCCTGAGGAAAACTTTTTATGCTTAGGCTTAAAAGGGAAGACAAGTTCTTGTATTACTGAAATGTTAAAATGAAATGTTCTTGCTGGGTAGCTAGGTGGCATGGTGGACTTGGAAGCCCTGAGTTTGAATTGTTTGCCACTTACTAGCTGTATGACCCTGGGCACATCACCTAACCACTCTGTGCTTCAGTTTCCTTATCTGTAAAATGAGGATAATAGCATCTACCTTCCATGGTTGTTGTGAGGATCAAATGAGTTAATATATGTAAATGTTTCACAAATCTTAAAGTGCTGTACAATCGCTGCCTTTATTGAATGATGGGGAAGCTAGATGGCTCAGTGGATAAAGAGTCAGGCCTGGAGTCAGAAAGACTCATCTTTCTGAGTTCAAATCTAGCCTTAGATACTCACTAGCTATGTGACCCTGGGAAAGTCACTTAACCCTGTTTGCCTCACTTTCCTCATCTGTGAAATGAGTTGGCGAAGGAAACGACAAACCACTCAATATCTTTGCCAAGAAAACCCTGGATGGCATCAAGAAGAGTTGGCCATGACTGAACAACAATAAAAGTATTGAATGATAGTAGTAAATTCCTACGCAGTTCAAGAATCATTTATTGCACACCCACTACCTACATCGTACAAGGTGCTATGGAGACCAGAAGACATTATGTTCCAAGGTTGTGACGCTCAAGTCTATCAGGAGAAGATAAGGTACGTGCACAAAATAAGATAAAGTGTGAAAGTCTATTAAGATGGTTTCAAAGTACTATACGTTCCAAGGCATGTGAGAACACAGATGAGGGGAAAAACCAGAAAGACATTGGTTATATAAATAAAGAGTGAGAAAGCTGAGTAAAATTGAAACCAGGGTTAAGAGGTTGGTGGATGAATGGGCATGCGAAAGAAAATACTTACAGAAAAGGAAGGTAGCCTTGATTTACCCCTTGAATATTAGTTTTACATTAACTCAATTGAAGACTTACAGAAAACATAAACTTGTGACAGTGGAAAGAGCAATGCACAGTTCTTATGTTATCTCATTACTTGACCTCATAAAGGTGTACTTTGACATAGGAGGACCTAATGCTTCAGATTAAAAGCCAACCACCACTTAAGAGATATATAACTAGGGAAGAAAGTTGGCTGTTTGGTTCATATTAAAGTCATACCATTTGGGAACTTAGAAAGTATTTTGTCAAATGAAACAAAAAGTGAGCACCTGTTGATTGAATAATGAATTGACAAGTGGTGGTATATGAAGATAATAAAATATCATGTCTTAAGAAATTCTGAGTGAAGAGAATTTAGAGAAACATGGAAACATTAATCTCAAATGCAGTTCAAACCAAGAGAACTATACACATAATGACTATAATCATGTAAATGATAGCGATCCTAAATCTTAATAATTGGCAGCTAGGTGACTCAGTGGATAGAGGAGTCAGGAAGACTTGAGTTGAAATCTAACCTCAGTCACTAGCTATGTGACTCTGGGCAAGTCACTTAATCCTGTATGCCTCAGGCTCCTCATCTGTAAAATGAGCTGGAGAAGGAAATGGCAAACCACTCCATTATCTTTGTCAAGAAAACCTTAAATGAGGTCACAAACAGTTGGTCAAGACTGAAAAATGACTGAATAACAATGAGCTGAAGTCATCAATTTCAGCCATTTCTCAGTAGAAAGGTAGGTACCACAGGCGTGACAAGTGTATACATGGACAGACATAGTAGCTGTGTTGGTTGGCTATGCTCAGGTGTTTTCTTTGTGACAAGCAGATTAATATGTAGGAGCTGCAGTATAAAAACAAATGGCAACAATAAAATGTAAAGAAAAACCCAAAACTTTTGTGCCATGAAGATTCTGAGGCACAGTTACATAATCTTGCCAATTGTTACCTTTAGCTTTTTCTGGTAAAATGAACAATTTTCTAAGAGGTGGTCCAAAGTCACAATGCTGTTAGTCCCAATTCCCTTCTGAAGGTCTGCAATTTGATTCAGAATTATAATTTATGCTGTAGCAGCCCCTCTGCTTTCTGAGGAGTGAAACAGGCAAATACAGGGTTAATAATAGTTGCTTATACTTAACATAGAACTTATAGCACTCCACTGGATACCACAAGCACTTATGAGATAATTTCTGCCCTTCAGAGACTTTTATAACCTCCTGTTGGGAAAGAGGGAGAAAGTACAACACATACACAGGTAAGGAAATATGTAATATGTACAAAATAGATAAAATAAACAAAGTTATTTTGTAGGGAGTACCAACTGGTAGAAAATCTTTTTGGAGGAGAGAAGACTAGGATTTTGAGCTGAAATTTCCAAGGAAACTGAAGAAACTGAAACCTAGAGAAATTAGATAGTGTGTCCGAGATCATGTAGAGAGCAAATGGCAGGACAGGACTTGAAAGCAGGTCCCCTGGCTCTTCCTTTTTTAAATCCTTCTCCTCCTGCACCATGAGGTTTAAGTGACTAGTTCAGTGTCTCTGCATTATAGTCCGTGTTGGAACCTTCTTACTTGTCTTACGTTAATTTCACTTCCAGAATGAAGGTTAATGACAAAATGAGTCCATCCCTTCTCCAGTTATCAGAAAATGCATTTTAAACTAAAATTTATTATTTTTTTCATGCAGGCCTGTGATTTTACCTGTATGAGATACTCTCAGTATAGAGATGCACTCCACCATTGCAAATCAACAACTCCTTCACAACTCAGAGGGCTGTCTAAGGCACCAAAAGGTTACGTGATTTCTTCATGGTCAATAAAAGCATGTATCATATGTCAGAGGCAGGATCTGGTTCCTGACTTCATCAGAATAAATCTACTGTCCTATTTTTAATTCTCACCCATCTTGATCTCTCTGCAGCATCTAACAATGTTGATCACCTTCTCCTGGATAGTCTCTTTGGATTTTCAGCACACGGCTTTTCACTAATTCTCTTCCTACTTGTCTGAGCACTCCCTCTCTGTTTTCTTTTCTGGTTCCTCATTCATATCATGCCATATATAACCAAGGGTGTCTCTCAAGGCTTTGTCTTGGAGCTTCTTCACTATTTCATTTGGGGATCTCATCAGATTCTGAGGGATGAATCGTTACCTCTCTAAGAATACTCCCAGATCTATATATCCAGCTCTACCTTTTCTTCTGAGCTCCAGGCTCATATCACCAACTGCCTTTTAGACATCTTGAACAGGATGTCCCATAGGCATCTCAAAATCAACATGTCTGAAACAAAACTCATCATCTCCACTCCCTTGCATCCCCCAGTCTTCTACTCTTCCTTATTACTACTGACAACATCACATGCTACCTACCAGTCACTCAGATTTACAAGTTATTCCTAATGAAGAAACTCCTGCCAATGCAAATTTGCAACATATTCTTAGAGTCTCTTGTGGCATTGAGAAATGACTTGTCCAGGGTCATAGAGGCAGTATGCTTCAAAGGAAGAAATCTGAATCCAGGTGTTCTTGATTCTGGGGCTGAGGCTGCCTCATACCTCCTATGCCATGCTACCTCTCTCTATATATCATATTTTTAAGTTTATTAATACATTTTAATTGCCTTAGTCATTTTAACAGAGGTACGGCCCAGCAAAATCACTGTAGCAGACAGTTTTTCTCCCCTCTGTAACATCTTAAATACTTTTCACTAGTGCAACAAAAACAGAGTGCTTTAGAAACTGTGCATTAAGATACATAAGCTAAGTCCTATAACACTAACTACTCTTACATATAATTTTATATACAAGGTGAATTTATCACTTGAGGGGATACTGCCACCACAAAAGCATTGTGATAGTCATGAAAAATCTTTTAACATATAAAGAGCTAGAATATGAAGACAAACAAAAAGTCATATACAATGTTGTATATAGTTTAGAAATTTGCTAGCACAAAAAAAGGGACTCATTTCTCATGGAATCATGACCTCATCAGATGTGAAAGCCTGAGATTTCTCCTTAATACCACAGGACAGCTTTGGCAAGGAAATTAAGAACGCACAGTGAAAACTGCAGACAGAAAGCAGGCTTAGACAACTGAAGTTATCTTTTATTAAAAAAAAATCCTTTGGATGTTTTTGGAAAATAAATTTCATAAAATTTTTGCTTTGAGCCTCATTTCTGATAGCATTAGTCACACTTCTATGCCTCTTCATAAACAATAAATGCCAAACACCTGGGAACCAGGACTTCTGCTTTACAAAGGAGGGTGGGAAAGACCTCTAACTTCCTTAGTGATGGATAAATAGTTTTGAGTTTTGACTTATCTACTTAGATATCCATATCTATCTGATGACCTGACCTGCCTCCAAAAAGGGAAGGAAAAACTACTGAACTCTTTGACTGAGAATTCATGTTACACACTATGACTTCAAAACTGTAGTATCCCCAACCAGAATTTCTGGAAAAATAGCTGTGGCCATTAAGTATCTTGGAGACTTGTGACTTGGTGAAAAGCACCACTTCTGGCTACTAGAGGTTTATACACAAGGGGCATCAGGACTGCAAGAGTCGCAGGAAGACAAGAAGAGTCTGGATAGGTGAAAGAGGCAGGCAGCAGTCCATGGATACAAACGACTCCCTGAAGGAGTGCAATGTGGCACAGAGGGGATTTTGTCTTCTCGACTCCGCACAACGGGCTCAAGCAGCCCAATAAAGACCGACAGACAGATCTCAAAATGGAAAATAGGTTTAAGTTAAGGCAACAAGTTATTGCTTGCTTCTTTCAACGGGGAGACCTTGCAGCTGCCGATGCATTTTGGAATCAAAAGTCAAGAGCAGAGGGAAAGAAACTGTGTAGCGCGGGAGAGTGCCGATTGCCGGATGCGCCCTAAACACGCGTTTGCAAGTCCAGAGGTGCTCTGGCGTCCTGGGGAGGCCGTCCCCGAAGTCGAGAGGAGAGAATTCCATGCCCCTAGGATACGAGTGAAGCAGAAGCCCAGGAGGAGGGGAAGAAATAGAGATGGAGTTGTAGGGCCGGTTCAGCCCCTCGCCCATTCGAGGGGAGATTTTTCGTGCTTACCTTGCGGTGGTGTGGGGATAGTCGCGGCAGCTAGAGAATAAGCAGACAGCGGCCGCAAGCGGGCTACACCGCCAAGCTGTCCTGACCCGGTGGCCTCGGGAAGTGAGCAGCTGATGAAGGAGAGAGAGGTAGGGGCTTAAGAAGCTTCCGCCCGTTAAGTGGGCGGTATGGATAGGGTGGGGAGTGGCCAGGGCAGCTTCCGAACGGGAGATGGGGTGCCCGCAGATCAATTGAGGTCTGCCTTCACCTGAGAGACTCCCTACACTTGGAGTTTAGGATTGCCAGATGAACGCGTGCCTGGCTGTTGGACCTAGGGTTCCCTCCCTCTGTGCCCCAGGGAAGAGAGGGCGCGTCGGAAAGCTTTTGGGTGAAGCTCTGTCTTTTTTTTTTTTATACGTTACAAATACAGATTACACTCACTTTGTGTGAGGTTTCCTCTAACGAAATGGAGCAGTTAAGCAAAACTAATAATACAGAGGCCTCATCTGAAAGTACATGCAACATTCCACATGAGTACCTCTTCCCTGCCCCTGCTCTCCATCTTTCTTATTTGTGCCAAGGGCTTTCTGCTGGGGCCCTAATGTCCCAACATCATTTCTGTAAGTTTATATGCAGTGTATAGTGCGTTGGGGAACATTGTGAGTGAACACTTTCTTAAGTGCCATAGAAGTAAGTGTGTGTGTGTGTGTGTGTGTGTGTTTTAATGTTGCTGAGGTCCAGAGGCAGCCTAATGCAAGAGAAAGAACAGTGGATTTGGAATGACAAGACTTGGGTCAAATTCTGACCTTTATTGTTTTTTTCCCCACTATTTTCCTTAATGATATTTTTGTCATTAAAATAGACATATTTGTGAATCTAACTCTCTTAGACCACAAATTTGGCAGCCATCAAATATCTAGCACTGTATTTCTTGGTATTTCACTCAATTATTAGTACAGCATTATGTAGATATTGCCATATAACAACATATATGATCTATATTTCATATAGATTCTATAGAATATTTGCTGAGTTAAAGCCTTATATCTGAATTGCTGCATATGCAAATTCTTGGTCTTTGTAACTTTTTTGTTAGACTAATAATGAGAGTCAAGCTTCTATCTACTAAGATAGTACAGTCTACTCTGCCACACTGCACATTACCTCTTTTGTTCCAAGGTCTGTAGTGTAGGACCAAGCAGCGCAAGTCTACAGACTTCCTTTTGTGCTATATGAATCTCGTATGTACCTAATTATTTATATACGGTCTCTCACCTTAGAAGAGTTCAAGAACTCTTTTTGCTTTCTTTGTATACTTAGTGCTTAATAGAGTACCTGGCACGTAGATATTAATAAGTGCTTATTGACAGTGACCATTTCTTCTTCTACACAATAGTCTTCAAACATTTGCCTTCTCTCTTCCAGCATAAGCACCTCTGGGTCCTTTAATGAATCCTCAAACAATATGACTTCCACTCCTGGTGAAGTGAAGTAAAAAGGGTCCTGGATTTGGCATCAGAGGACATGCGTTTGAATCCTGGCTCTGTCATTTACTACCAAGTGACCTTGGACCAGTCATTTAGTTTCTCTAGACCTCAGCTTTGTCATTTACTATAAAAAAGGGGAGATTGGACCAGATCACTTCTGTGGTCCCTTTTAGCTTAAAATCTGTGATCATGCAATCTCCTCTAAAGCCTGGTTGTCCTCTTCTGGACAATCTCTATCTTGTCATTGTCTTTCTTAAAATGTGGTCCCTATACTAAACGTGAAATTCCATATGTGGTTTGAATAGGGAAGAATACAGTGGGAATATTTCTTCCCAAGTTTTTGACATTCTGCTACTCTTAGGGCAGCTAGGTGGCACAGCGGGTAGACTATTGGACAGGCAATCAAGAGGAACGAGTTTAAATCCAACCTCAGACACTAGCTGTGTGACCCCGGGCAACCTATTTGTCTCAGTTTCCTTATATGCAAAAATAAGCTAGAGAAGGAAATGCAAACCACCCCAGTAACTTTTTCAAAGAAACCCCAAATGTTCAGACATGATTAAACAACAACTAATGTTCCTCTTAATGCTCCCTAAGATCACATTAGCTTTTTGGAGGTTCCATATTGAACTGTTGACTCATACAGGACTTTCTGTCCATTGAAATCTTAGATCTTTTTCAAAGGAAGATCCGTAACCACTCCTGTCTTGTGCGGTGATGAAATCCTAAAGATGTAGTCAATATCCTAGATGTCTGACATTGTATAGGCCAAAGAGCCTGGGTTCTTGACTGTTTGTTGGTTGTCATAGGAATATTTTCTAAGCCTTTTTTTATTCCCTTCAAATGACCGCAATGAGTGAAAATATATATGACATTTTCTATAGGGATCAAGAATGGACTTGTGATTTCATTGGCAAAGGAAACTCCCAGATGAGAAAACTCCTACCAATGCCAGTTGGTGCTTTCTGCTTCAATTTATTTTCAGAGTTCATCAGTTTTCTCTCTGGAGGTGGATAGTATTTTTCATCTCAAGTCCTTTGTTGTTTCCAACTCTGCCACACCTTTCAGATCTATCCCCTCTCTCTATTCCTCTAGCTTCTATTTTGTGCAAGTTTGGTTGAGAGGTGAGCAATGGTAGTCATAGTACAGAGAATGTGCTAGGGTTCAAGTCCCGACATCTAGTGATGATAAGAAAGTCATTTAATTTCCTTGAGCCACAGGCTATCTATTCATGGCTCTTCTTTTCTCAGGAGACAAGCATTTACTAAATGCTTAGTTATGTACTAGGCATTGAACTGCTAGAAAAAGCTGTCTATACTCAGCCTTCTTCTCTCACTTTATAATCTGACTTTTGATCTCATTGCTTGAAAGAAGCGGCTCCTTCCAAAGTTACCAGTGATCTCTTTTAATTTCCAAACCTAATGATGTTCTCCCCCTCCCCCAGGCCTCATCCTTCTCAACCAGTCTCCTGCATTGGATATCTCTTCTCTTTGGGCTTTCATGACATTAAAGTCTCTAGATTCTCTTACCTGTCTAATTACTTTTTGGTTTCCTTTGTTGGTTCATCATTTCAGATCATACCCTCTGGATATGAGTGTTTCCCAAGGTTCTGTCATGGACCATTTATTTTCTCTTTTCACTCTCTTGGTGACTTAATTAGTTCCCATGGGTTGATTTAATTATCGTCATTATGCCAGGGACGCTCAGATCACTCAATACCTGAACTTCAATACCACATCACCAGGTGCCTGTTGGACATTTTAAACTGGATATCCTGGAGACATCTCAAACTCAGTCATGTCCAAAACAGTGCTCATTATCTTTTCCTCAATCTCTCTTCCAAATTTCCCATCAAGGGCCCGCCATTCTTCCAGTCCCTCAGGTTTGTAACATTAGTGTAGTCCCAAACTCCTTATTCTCTTTCAAACTCCCCCCCTCCACATCTAATCACTTCCCTAATCTTCATACTACTTTGTACGTCATCTCTCAGTCATACCCCTTATCTCCAGTGGCCCGTCTTCAGGTCCTCATTACCTTTTGCCTAAATGACTAGAACAACCTTCTAATTGAACTCTCTGCTTCAAGTATCCTACTTCAGGAGATCTTACCATGTCACTTCCCTACTCAATAAATTCCAGAGGTGCCTTACTGTTTCTAGAATAAAATGCACACTCTACAGTAGCATGTAGGATGCCTCAACCTATCCTTCTAGACTCATTGACCATTACTGCCTCTCCTGCGCTCTGTGATCCAGTCAAAAAGGCTTTCTTCATTCCTCATACATGACATTCCATCTCTTGTCTCCATGCCTTTGCATTAGCTGCACCCCAGACCTTGCATGCATTCTTTCCTCATCTCCATCTCGTAGAATCCTCTCAATTCCAACTAATGCCACTCCCCCAAACTACTATTTAACTGCTTCGTATTTCTTTTCTTTATATTTCTTCTGTACACACACACACACACACACATATATCCTTGTCTCTGCAAAACAATGAAGGATTCTAGTGGCAATGGGTAGGTGACTTTGAGTTAAAACAAAAGAATAATATACCTTATTAGAATAATTAAAAATAATGCCTTGTAAGAACAATGCCAAGAAGGCTGAAGTCTGGAACGAGCCCATCTAAATGCCTCTAAGTGCCAAGTATACAAAAAAGTGCTGTTAAAGTTACACTGGGGGCAAGAAGCAGAATAAGGAAGGGATAGGAGGAAAAGGCTTGAGATGGATGAAAAAATAGAAAGATGACAAAGAGAAAGCAGAACTATTCAAGTCCTATTTTTTGTGTGTCTTTTCTATTATCCCTATGCATCTCTTCTGATCTAGCATCTCAACTCACACTGGCAGATTGGGTCAGCTGGGGGATGATTACTCCAGATTCAGGGTCTATGAGGTACACCTTCCTACTTACCTCAGAAACCTTTACTTCTGGGGGGAGGGGAGCTTTATTATCCAGCCAACTGACAAAGTTAGTTCAAATCGAAGGCATTTACTGAAATGGCATAATATGAACAAGTAACAAAACATTTTTCTATGAATCTGGGGTGTACTTGCCCATAAATACGTGTAGCATTTGTAGCAGGGAGTGGACACACACATAGAGTATACTAGTAGAGACACATATGCGTGTAGGAAACACAAGTTGAAGGAACACACACCTCTGGCACCGCTGGATATTTTTTCTCTTCTGTCCTCATGCTTCTTCCTCTGGGTGTGGCATCTATGCTCCACCAGACTCTCTGGGCATGCTCCTTTCCCAGCTCAGTTCTCTGGCCCTGCTCTCTGGTGGATGAAATGTTTCCTATAGGTACCTGCTTTGGCTGCAAGATTCCATTGCCAATGTAAGGGGTGAGAAAAGAAAAATCCCCTCCCTCATCCCTTAATATATTCTGGAAGTAAGGTAAGTTTGTTATGACTTCATAGCATCTCAGAGCTGGCACCTCAAAGATCATCTGTTCCAAACTGTGCCTAAGTAGGTGTCTTCTCTACAAGAACCTTGACAAATGGTAATTCACTTGTGGGAAGGGAAGCCTACTTCCTTCAGAGAGAGCCCATTTCACTTTTGGACAGCTCCAATTTTTAGGAAATTTTTTCTTATGTGAGACCTAAATCTTTCTCTCTGCAACTTTTACACATTGTTCCCAGTTCTAGTCTGAGGTCCTAAGAAGGACTAAGAAGGACAAATCTAATTTCTTTTCTATGCAGCAGTCCTACAAATACTTAAAGACATCTTCCATGCCTTTCTCCTATCTTCTCTTCTCTATCTATGCTTTGGATTCTCACTTCCTTCAATGGATCTTGTCTAGCACAATCTCTAATCCTCTGATCATCATCACTGCCTTCCTCTAAACATGCTCCAATTTGCTAGTCATTTCTAAAATATGATGATTAACAGAATGAAATATAGGTTCTTAGCTGCGAGGCAGTGTTGCATAATAGACAGTTTCATAGAGGTTCAAATAACTCTCTCTAACACATACTGGCTATGGAAGTGGTCCTAGGCAAGTCTCAAGACCCAAACAACTTTCTAAAATTATAAAAAGCAAAAGTTTCTTCTCTGATATGAGAAACTTCCCATTATAGGCCTTTGCCTACCTCCTATATCAAAATCACTATTATCTTAGGCGACTGTCAAAGCTGAATTGCCTAAAAGGTCAATCATGAGTTCAGAAAAGATTGTGCATGAGCTCAACCATATGTGCCCTGGCCAATTAATATGTCACAATCTTCGAAGCAGATACTGACTTTGCTAATAGCGATATGAATGAATCAGTCAAGCATTTATTAAGTGCCTACTATGTGCTAGTCACTGTTCTAGGTACTGGAGATACAAAAAGAGGCAAAACATAATCTCTGCTCTCAAGGAGCTCACAATCTAAGGGAAAGACAACAAGCAAAGCAGTATATACAAACAAGGTATATATGGGGTAAACAGGAAATAATTAAGAGAACGAAGACACTAGAATTGTTGCGCTTGTTTGTCCTTCATTCTTGAAGAGGACCAATGAGATCACGAAGGTGATGGCTTGATTTGTGAGTGAACTGGATTTAAGTGAGGCAGAGCTTCAGAGAGTTATCAGCTTCACTCTCTCCTCCAAAGTAATTCAAGTCCAGTTGCAAGGCAAAAGTAAAAATGATGCAGTGGGCGACATTGGCCTTTCTAAATTAAGATATATTGGAAATAATCAACAAAGGAAGGCACTAGAATTAAGAGGGAGTGGGGGAGGCTTTCCTTAGAAGGTGAGATTTTAGCTGAGACTTGAAGGAAAGCAGGGAAGCTAGGAAATGGAAATGAGAAGAAAGAGAATTGCTTGTATGGGGGCAGACAGTGAAAATATCTGGACCCAGGAGGTGACAAACTCATCTCAGTTTATAATGTGTTAGGAATGGCTTATAGAGCTTGTTCTGAGAATATATTTTGATAAAGAGAAAAAGGCCCTGAAATAGAGACAAAAAAAGATCTTTCCAGAAAGTTGGGAAAAGCTTTTTATAGAAGGTGGGATTTTGGCTGGGATTTGAAGAAAGTCAGGGAAGCCAGGAGGTGGAGATCAGAATGGAGAGCATTCCAGGAATAGGAGACAGCCAGAGAAAATGCCTGGAGCAGAGTGATGGAATGTCTTGTTCAAGGAACAGCCAGGAATCTAGTGTCAATGAATGGCAGAGCAGCTAAAGAAGTGCAAGGTATAGGAAGATTAGAAAGATGGCGGTGGTGGTGTGGGGTGGTGGTAGAGATTATAGAAGGCTTTGAAGGCAAAATGGAAGATTTTGTATTTGATGATAGTAATGGGGGTGATAATAATAGTAATTTATATAGTACTTCAAGGTTTACGAAGCATTTTACAAATATTAGCTCTTTTGATCAACTCAACCCTGGGAGATGGATACTATTGTTATCACTCTTATTTTACAGGTGAGAAAACAGGGAGACAGAGATCAAATGATTTGACTGGAGTCACATAGTTAGTAAATGACTAATTTTCTAAGGCTGAATTTGTACTCAAGTTTTTCTGACTCCAGGTCTCATGCTTTATCCACTTTATCCACCTAGCAATCCAGACTCAAACTGCATCGCTGTTTATTTGTCCTGTGATTCCCGATGGATATTCCTGTTTGTATTGGCATGCCAATTGCTACTGTAGGACTAAGAATTCTACAAACCTGGAGGATTGTATCAATCATTGAGAAGTACCTGAGAACAACGTCGGCAGAATTCACATTTCCTGAGTTCTTTATCTATCTGAGATCTGGTCACCAAAATAGCCTTTAATAAATCCCAAGGGGATATATGTTAATTGTGTGTTTGATTTTGCTTTCACCTTTTAGTGGCATAGAAGTTACATTTACCTTTTAGAGAATATTAATTAACCATTTAGAGAGTTTTTGCTGCTAAAGGTTGGGGAAATGAACAAGAAAGACTGATTATCTTCCCTAACTTGGAATTACCAAAAAGCAGTGTATGATCTCATTGATTTGACAGTTACTGCAAATGATCGAGATTGTAACCCATCCATGCTTTCCTGTCCTGTTTACCATATTTCCCCATGTATAAGATGCACCTTGATTTTGGGGCCCAAAATTAGAAAAAAAATGTATTACATAAAGTTATTGAACTCAAGTTTTATTCATCTGCTCATAGCTTTCAGGCATCTTTCAGACAAGTCTGGTGTGTGTACATATGCTTAGTCCATTCTGTTTCATGAACCTGAAGCACCAATTGTGGCCTCCTTTGAAATCAGTAACTTCTTTTTTATCAGCAATTCTTCTTGCCTCATGTTGAACCATCTTTGTGGACACAGGAATTCCAATTGCCTTTTGCCTTCAATCCACATCTTCAATTCCTTTTCTAAATCAGGTCATTTTGCTGACTTGCCTCTCATGGCCTTCTTCTGCCGTGGCGTTTTCAGTAGGGTTTCTTCTTCCCGTAGCCAGTCTCGGATTGTTTTCTCAGTTGGAGGAGCACCAAACTTCAGCAGCATGATTTCCATTCACTTTTGCAAACTGGATCACTTTTAATTTGAATTCAGCACTGAATAAAAATCTTTTCTGAGCCATTTCTGGGCAGAACGTGGCAAAATGTAACCTAATATACTGGTAACAAATGCAAAACAATGAGCACAAAGACAACAAGCACGAAAAAGCAGGAAATGCAAGTAAAAAAAGCTACAACAATGAGAGCAAAAACAAGCGTGAAAAAGTGGAAAATGCAAGTAAAAAAATCTACAACCACTGTATAAGACACACCCAGTTTTTAGACCCCAAATTTTTTGGAAAAGGGTGCATCTTATACATGGGGAAATACTTATTCATGGTCTCCCAAAAGTTCACCAGAGAGGATCCACCCAATGTGATGGAGGCCTTACTTGCTTTCTCTCAACATTGCAAGAGTACCAGTGGAACAGTTTTGCCATGAGACCAACCCATCTTCTCTTCCTATCATACAACTCTCCTTTATGACATCCTTTACTCTTGTTTTCCTTCAGAGTTGGTCATTAATTTCATGTTGCAGCCTGTTCGTATCCACAATGCATGTATCCATTACCCTATGTGATCGAAAAGGTAGTCTGTGTCTTGCTGTCACATAGCAAACAAGGGTAAAATGTTAGTATTTTAAAGGTAGGTCTTTGGTTCACAGAAAACTGGGGGTTAATGAAAAGCTTTGCAATTTCCCCAAAGCAATACAGCCCATTAAAAAAAAATTCTAGGCTCAGCTTATATCAATGGTTCTTTACCTGGGGCCCATGGATCCCCAAGGAGCCTGTGAATAGATTCTAAGGGGAAGTTAGGAACTTGGATGAGAAAAATTACTTTTTTATTTATGCTATTCTCCAAATGAAATTTAGCGTTTTCTTCAATAATGAAGAAGGCAACAAACAATTCTGAGAAAGGATCCCTTGATTTCACTAGACAGGCAACAGGGTCTATGCCACAAAAAGAGGATAAGAAGTCCTAATAAACGTTGTCTGTCTCAGATATTCACACTGTTGGGCAGCTCTATATGTTGTCCATCTGACACAGTTTGAGAGGTTAAAGGACCCCTCAAGGATTTAAGTACGAGAGGGTCATCTGGAATGATTGCATACACTCAAACATTCTTTAAGTCAAATTGGCAAAGGTTTATTTTAACACCAATATGGTGGACAGAACTCCTTAAGGAACTTGCAACTTAACAGGAAAGTAGTGGATTATCTGGCAGATATGCTAATTAGGTCACAGGTATCATTCATTATAGGAAACCAGGGGAGAGAGATCCTAAAGGGTATATTTTTGATCTGTCATGTCTGTGGCAAGATAGTTGTGAGAGTTGATGTCTACAGCTTGACTTCTGGATTGTATACAATAACTGTGGGAACCAATACATGATATTCCAGCAGGTTCAAGATGGTCCTGTTTTTATGGGAATTCCTAGAGAAGTCAGCCCACTTATGAGTTATTGCTAGGCATAGTGTCCTTGGGCTGGGGAGAAAACTGTCAGGCATAGTGTTTTGAGGCTAGAAAAATGCGAGAAATGTGACCTTGGAATTGGGCTCCAAGGATAAGCACCCAAGCACCCCAACACATCCATATGCATGTTGAAATCTGGGCAACAAACATTCTTTATCCATTCAGTTTTCCCTGCATGGATGGGATTTTTTTTTTTGTAGGCTAAGAAACTCAGGTTATTTTTAGGCTGCAATAGCTTGTGTCACTAGTTCTTTCAGGATTTCTTTCGGCAGAACTCTTGAAAACTGGAACTTGATGGGGAATGCACTGTGGCTGGCCCCTAGTGACACTCTCAGGATCTGAAGATGTTCCTAGATCTACTTTCCTCCTGAGGCACTGAATGCATCTTGGAAAATTCTGCGACTTCGAAGTGCATTTTGCCATGAACTTTAAGTACATTTTCAGTCAGACTTTACTGGGGTAAGGTTTTATGCTTATAAGAACATTCTCCATGACTAATGATTCAATGGTGAGAAGTTAGCTTTTTGAAACATTTATGATGATGGTCCAAATGGAAGCCTTGAACTAGTTTGTATTTGCCAATGTGTTCAAAAGGTACAGGAACTAAATCTATACAGATAAAAGGCAAAGAGCATAGGGTGCAGTCTTTAAAATGCCTGTTTTAGAAAATTCTCTACATATTATTTTCTAAAATGTGCTCTTTTATGCACCAGGAGAGAGTAATGTCACAAAAATCTAGAGAAAAGAGATTATCAAGGATAAGGTGTTGAGGGCTACAGAAAGTTCAAGGATGAGAATTAAGAAAAGTCCATTAGATTTGGCAATTAAGAAATTATTGGCAAATTTGGAGAGGGCAGTTTTAATTGAATGAAGAGGTAGGAACCTAGACTACGTAGGGAGTTGAGAGAGGAACTGATGCTGAGTGAGGGGAGCAGAACCAGGAAAACATTATACGCATTAAGAGCCACATTGTGTGATGACCAGCTTTGATACTTAGTTCTTCTCAGCAATGCAAGGTTCTAAGACAATTCCACAAGACTCATGATGGAAAATGCTATACATATCCAGAGAAAGAATCACAGAGTCTGAATGCAGATCGAAGCATACTATTTGCTCTCTCTCTTACTTTGTTTCTTCTTTCTCGTGGTTCAATCCATTGGTTATAATTCTTCTTTGCAGTATCACTAATGTGAAAATATATTTAATGTGAATGTATATATAGAGCCTATATCAGATTGCATAATACCTTGGGGA
Organism: Phalanger gymnotis; assembly: GCA_028646595.1. Classification (NCBI taxonomy): domain Eukaryota; kingdom Metazoa; phylum Chordata; class Mammalia; order Diprotodontia; family Phalangeridae; genus Phalanger; species Phalanger gymnotis. The sequence continues at coordinate 65,530,672 of CM053627.1, forward strand.
AGAAGAGGGAGAAAATTTAACTCAAAAGTGTGTGGAACTGAATGTTGCAAACTAAGAATAAATAATTAAAAAAAAAGAAAAACCATGGACTTTTCTAGTGGTCAAATCAAAAGAAAAAAATAAATATACTCCTTTGAAGCTCAGAGACACATCTATATAACCTGGTCTCCAGTATTTATTTTTCTGTATTGAATACAGGATATGGACTTAAAGGTTCACAGCACAGGTTCTGAAGCAGTTGTGTAAGATGTTCCAGGTGTTAAAAGATTTCTTTTTAGAAATGTAAAGTTTTTCTGAATTCCTTAATTTAATGTAGATAACTGAAGTAGGCACTAAGTGTACAGATATCCACTTCTTTGTTTACTTCTTGAACACCTGGCTAATAAACAATGACTCAGAATAAAAGGTAATCTAGAAAAAGTCCAGTTAATTTGCTGATGAAGGTGGCCTTCTTGGCTGTGTGCAGTGGTTACAGTTCTGGACAGTCAGGAAGACCTAGGTCGATCCCACCTCTAACTCTAGTCATTCTGGGCAAGTCACTGAAGCTCTCTGACTCTTCATTTCTTTTTTTTTTTTTGTAAAACAAGGGGACTGGACCAGATGGAATCTCAAGTGTCTTTCAATTCTAGATATATAACATGAAAATAATATGGTTCTTTGGGGAGGGTTTTATTTGTTACACACACACACACACAAACATGTGAAAAGACAAAGTTATTCAAATGCAGTAACTGGTGAAAACATACAGTATGCTTATTATAATCAATTTTATATTACAGCACACAGTTAATTTTCTTTGTTCACTCAACTGTTTCTGATGTTATTAAAAAGATAAGCGCATATTAAAATGTTTGAATATTGTAACATGGCAAAGTCCCTTACATTAAAGAGTAGCGTCACTGGGGTTGGTACAAGAACAAGGCACGGAATTATTACAACTTCTTAAAATAAGTACAACACTTCATATAATTATTATTGGGAATGAAATATTCTACATAAGCGAATTTTCCACAAAACCAAAGCTTACACTTTCAAAAGTGATAAAGTTTCATTTTAACCATCTTAAATCAACATTTCTCCAAAGCAGATTAAACTCTTTTTGGCTTTCTTTAAGAGCAATTATAACATTTCATCTTTTTCTCTTGGCATCATTATGAACAACTATTATATATTGTGCTGTAATACAATGGTGTTAACGGGAGTTAGTGAGGTGTGCAAGGCCTGCTTGTTCTAACCACAAACAGCCCCAGACTACTTTGTTTTTTGAATTATGTCAACTTGTAATATTTTTTGACTCTTTGACTGTTAGCCTGCTTGGACAACTATCTTCTCCCTTTTTCTAATTTGCTGTTAACTAAACTTTAAGCTTTGTGAAGGCAGGGACTATATCTGGCAGAGTTTCGATAAGTGTTTCCTGAATCACATTAAATTTTAATCTCTGCTGGGCTGAGAAGCCAGATAACTGAGCTTTTTAGAATTATGTGTAAAATGGAACATGTTCTCTGGGTGCTGAGAAGCTTAGGGGCTTTTCTATGAATGACATACATGAGCCTTTGAGCCTACTGACTTTTTTCCTCCCTTTATTTTTTAGTTCTCACTGTTATAGATAGTTGAGGTTCCCAAGTAAGTAACTCTGCATAAGTGAAGTGTCACCGTACTAATATTTCATCAACCATAATATAATGGCTACTCTTTTATTAACAGGGACAACATTTTAACAAAGCTATGGCTCAGAACACACAAACACTGCAAATGACAATTATTTTATAGATCATTTTGTAATGTGACTTTATAAAATTATTTTTGGGGTGAAGTCTGGCACAAAGTATTGCTGCAATATTTTTCCTGATGCTATTTCTCAAACTAACAATCCTCCCAGCCATTTAAAAGTACAGCTTCTATTTCTCCTTAAGTGTGACAATCAGATTTAGCAGGCTAATGACAATTATTGGTTTCTGAGGCCAATGCCATTGAAAGCATAATTCTAGCTAATTTAATTGTTATTAATCACTTCTTACATTGAAAAATTTGCACATTGTGGAAATAATGAACATTATTGATATTCTTTATTTATATACCTAACAAAATGCATGCATTATCTTTAAGAATACTCTTTCATATTAATGTCTAAAATTGTAAGTCAAACATTTACCATTTTAGGGTTCTAATGGCATGATTCACAATCCATACTTATGAGAAAAGAGTATAAAATTGGTAAGGTACAACACTTTTCTTCCCTCCATACTTCCTATATAAGTTTATGGATTAAAAAATTAAAATAAATTATGTGCAAAACTTGTTTACAAATGTGTTTATTCAAGATGGTAAACTTTTTTCCTTTTAAAATTGTTCACAAGGCTAAAACTAGTCAATATAGAAATATATTTAATGGAAAAAAAAGTATCTGGTATAAATGACCAACAGAATCTTTTACATAATATGTAAACTGATACATTTCAAAAAATTTAGAATCTATTTTCTTCAAAGGTTTATACTCTGAGAATGTATTTATTCTTTTAATAGGAGGCTGAAGTTTTAAAAGTTACAATTCTCCTCTCGAAATTAGGACCCTAAATTAAAACCGCTGATTATTTCTATATCCTTAGTTTAGATGCCAAGAAAAAATAGCATGTATCTCTATAATAGACTATTTGATAAAACATCTTTTTATTTGGTCACTACTTTTATATTTAACTGGTACTCAATTGTTTATATGGAAGAGCTATCTAATCAGGAGTCCTTCATTTTTCCCATTATATGACTTTCCCCCCCTTTATTAGGCCATACAATGTCACTTAGAATCTAATATAAGGGAGTCTACCTTGTCTGGGGATGAAGGAAAATTTTATAGATTACCTTAGGAACCAAGTTTTACAGGCTGCAAATTTCATCCCAGACACTGCATAGAACATTACGAATGGGGAAAAGATTTTTATTAAAGCTGCACCAAATGCAAAATACTATTTTTTCAGTGAAAAAAGCTCAATGCCTAGCACAGCGCCATCTGCCTAGAAATAAAAATGCAGATGGAGAGTAATAATGAGTGTAATGCCTATGTAATGCGTTATTATATCAGAATAGCTCTATAAAAATGCCTTTTAATTTCTTTTAAGTACTTTTGCCTAGTTTTTTTAAAAGTTTAACAAGTACACAAATGAGATCATGATTATTTTTCTAAACATCTAATGTTTCTTACGTTGAAGAATATTTTCTAAATTTAAAGTAAAAATAAATACTTTATGGGTAATAATGATTTCCCTCTTCTAATATAAATCACTCATCTACATTGACAAAATTAATGCTTTCATTACATTAGCACAGGGCATTGCACATAACAGGTGCTGAAAAAGTGTTGGTTAACTTGAAATGAATTCAAAGCTTTACCTAAATGGGCACTATAACACTAGTGGGATTTACTTTTATTTTTAAAGGAACTGAGATTGTGCAAACTATGTGTAGTTACACAACTGAGTATATACTTTATGAAACTGTCAAAAATCAACTATAAGTCAAAAAGAATCTCAAGAATAGCAGCAATTGACCAAGCCTGCGTTTCACAGCTAAAAGAACAGTATTGTCCATTCTCATTTGTCAGTTCAGGAAGGCCCTTCCAAGGGGATCTGAAAAAAAGAAAACATACAAGTGAGCTTCCCTCACAACCTGATCATCTCTCTAACTTCTCCATTATGTTGTCAGTTAGCACACCTAGACTAGATACTCAGAACTGTTAGTAAACCTAGAAACTCAGAGCTCTTTTTGGGACGTTTTATTATCATTTACGAAGTCCAATCGAGAGTCTACTTTCACAATATATCTTTCATCTGTCCTGTCACTTATACTCTCACTGCAAATGTCCTAGTTTAGGCCTTGATCACCTCTTTCTCTTGCCTGGACTACTGTTAACAGTATTCTAAATGCTCTTTCTAATGCCAGTCTATTTTTATGTAGCCCATGTTTCATATGGCCATCTATCTTTTAAAGCATTTTCCTAATCCCATTATTTCCCTACTTAAAGGCTTTCAGTGGCTCCCCATATCCTATTGAAAAAATATACATATACAAATTCCAAATCTTGGAGTTTAAGCCCCACTATAATCTGGTTGTGATTGTCTTTCCAAACTTATTTCACTCCTCTTCATATAATATGTATTTCAGCCAAAGAATACTTTGCTAACACTACTGCCCATACTTAAGATGAATTCCCCTTCATCTGTCTGATGAGTCTTCTAGGGTTTGAATCAGGTGGCACCTTCTTTTTGAAGCCTTCCTCAAAAACATTCTCATATTTGTGAACTGGAAGGTAACTCTCTATCTTCAAATTTTTCACAGAATTCTCCTTTGCACTTACTACACTCACTCTGTGTTATAGTTATTTGTGTATATGATGTTTCTCCATTGTAAGCTCCTTCAGGGTATGGTCTATGAAGCATATATACACATGTATAGATCCACATCTCTGTATATATCTAATGTCTATTCAGCTGAATTGCTGTGTGTCTCTGTATCCTTAGACCCTAACTTTGTGCTTTGTACAAAGTAGGCACTTAATGTTTGCTTGATGAAACATTATGGAATACTAAAATATCTTGTATTTTGACTCACAGTTTTGACAGAACACTAGTTTGCACCAAAACTGATTCTTCTCTTTTTAAGGAAAAAACAAAATAGCCTGTAGTAATTTGTGGTAGAAGGAAACAAAATCCAGGCATGGTGGCACATGCCTATAATCCTTGATCTTGAGAGACTGAAGCTGGTGAATTTCTTGAGCTCTAGAATCCCGAGCTACAGTGGGCTAAGCCAATCAGGTGTCCACACTATGTCTGGTACCAATGTGGTGCTCCCTCTAAAAAGGAAGGGAAGGGCACCAGACATGGGAGACCTACTCTCAAAAAAATACACATATATATGCATATATAAATAAAACAAATATTTTAGAGGTTTATGTGGAGGACATAAGGAATCTAACTGAACATACACACTAAAAAAGAACAGTATATCCAATTTGGAAATGAAGTATTCAAAAGATCAATCAATCCCATGAAAATCATACTTTTTAATAAGAGTTAAAACAAAATGAAAAAACTCTTTGTAGGACTATGCTGTGTACCCATTTACAATTTACTTTAGAAAATTCCAGCGTAAAAAGAAGTACTCTCAGAAGTGGGAAATGCATTTAATTGGTATCTAAAATGTTTAATTAAACACTTGTAAAAGAGTTTAAACATATAGCCTTGTAACCTACCTCTCAAGATGAACATAATGACGGGAAAGAACATTTTTAACCAAAAACACTGTCTGTGAATAACTTTCCTGGCCCATTAACTTAGAAAAATATAATTTTGCACGAAGAAAGTATCCAATTGGCCACAGCCATTCCTAAATATTAAAAAAAGAGTTAGTAACATTTAAATATAACTTGTAAGAAACAAAATTTCAATTCAACTGGAAACTCAAAAAAGAGAATAATATTCTTACAGGTCCTTGGTGATAATTAAAACCTCTGGCAAGATTATAGTTGTCATTGTCTAAGGAATTATCGTATACTCCACAGTAAACCATGTCACTGCAAAATGATAAAACACATTTAGGTTATAAAATAAAACATAAGAAACCACACACAGCACAGAAAACATTTACCTACTGCCAGAACTTAACTCAAACTCTAAGTATTGAACTTAGTGATTTCTGAGTCAAAGAAGGTGCTCTAATATGCAGTATTATCAGCATCAATATGGATTCATCCAGTCATTCATTCAACAAGCATTTAAGTGCTTATGTGCCAGGCACACTTGGAAGTCAGAGGCAACAATGAAAACCATTCCTGCTCTAAGAAGTTTACATTTAAATGAGATGGGAGAGAAAGAAACATACAATGTAAACATAAAGCAAGTGAGATGAGGCAAGCTGGGAGGAGAACTGGACTGTAGGTGCCTCTTCAACTGAAATCTTTAAAGAAGCTAGGGATTAAACAAGGGAGAGGTGGGGAGAAGGAAAGTTCCAGGTCAAGGGACAGCCCATGAAGACGCAGGGAGATGTCTTTCTTCACAGCACTATGCAGTAAGTAGTGTAAGAATTATTACTCCCGTTTTAGAAGTGAGAAAATTGAGTGGCTCAGAGGTCAATCAGTAAACATTTATTAAGCACTTACTATATGCTAGGCACTGCGCTGAGCCATGGGGATACAAAGAAAAGCAAAAGGTGGTACCTGCTTTCAACGAGCTCGCAAGCTAACTAGGGAGACCAAAAATTTGTATGTATAAGGTTTATATAGGATAAATAGGAAATAATAGAGGGAAGCCACTAGAATTAAGAAGAATTTAGAAAGGCCTCCCCTAGAACATGGGATTTTATCTGGGACTTGAAGGAAGCCAAGGAAGCCAGGAGATGGAGATGAAAAAGAGTAATCTAGGCACGGGGGACAGCCAGTGTTGCTGGATTGCAGAGTACATGTGCAGTATAAAGTATAAGAAGACTGGAAAAGTCGGTGGAGGCTAGGTAATGAAGGGCTTTGAACCCACAGGTTCCAGGACTTGATCTGAGGTCATCTGATTCCAAATCAAGTGTTTTTCCCACTACATTACAGAGCCTCTCAAGTGAGAAGAATTATAGTTTCTAGATGACATCCTTTTTTCCCCACAAACATTAAAAATTTACCAAGTATTACCAAATTTATCTTTCAACTTACTCAGGGTCCAAAGTTTTCATTCCCAAGGTACCAAGTAACTTTTTCTCCGCTATTTCCAAAGCTTTCCATGCCTTCTTTGGAGTAAAGAGCTCAGGAGCCTGACGCATATTTTAAAATAAGAATTGTTAGTTCTTAAGATATCAATTGAAATGCTTTAATCCTCATCTTGATCATTAAAAATTTTCCAAAGTAACAATAATAAAACAAAGCTTAAAAGTCCTTTACATGCAATCTCTCATTTAAGCCTTAAGAGTCCTGGTAAGGGAGGCATTATTTTCTCCAATTTATAAATGTAGAAACTGAATCTCAGAGAAGCTCAGAGGAACACAAATTTAGAGCTGGAGGGCCTTCTGAGGCCATCTTGCCTAACCTTCTCATTTTATAGACAAGGAAAATGGGGCTATGGATGTTAACTGGTAAGCCCTAGCATAGGTTCTAAGTATCAGAGATGAGGTTTGAACTTGGTTTCCTGACTCCAGAGCCACTGTGCTTTCTGTTATCCTACAGGGTATTATAAAAGAGCTAGAAGGTCAGAAAGTATTTATTAAACACTTATAATGTGTCAAACACATAATGTTAAGCACCGGGGATACAAAGAATGGCAAAAACAAATGTCACAGGAGGGGTATGAACCTAAGTTTTCTTAACTCCAATTCCAGCACTGGCTTCCCAAAGCTGCATTCAAAATACAATTTACTTTCCCCTGACTTAGGCTTTTAAAAATAACGCAAGGATCACAGACTGAAGCATGACAAACTAAATTCTAGAGGTGCTTTAGGCTTTGGAAGTTAGGGAAAGAGTGACAACTCCCACTATGCTTTCAGGGGCAGAAACCAATCCCAAAAGAGAGTAAAGGGGGCTATACGCTTTTTAGTTCTGTCACAATGGTGAACAAACTCAAGTGATACAATTCTTTATTTAACCACCAAAATACTCTTTAAAGCTATTACAGCTTCTTCTAAGAAACAAATGGATACAATATCAGGAAGCCGCCAGGATGGCACCATTCTCTTGATTCTGTTATCAAAGAAGAGCCTACGGCTTGTTTTGGTGGATGCAGTTAATTCATTGGGGGATGATTGAGTCTGAGAGGGAGAAAGAAATAATAGAGGAAGTCTCTATAGTTAAGTTTTGTTTAGCAAAGGGCTAACTTATCTAAATGAGATTAGCTGAAAAATGAAAATGAGTTACACTTTCACTATGGTACTATTTAATGAATAAATTAGTTTTTTTTGGAGAAAATAATGCAAGTTAAAATATAGTGACTCAAGCACAGAAAAAAGTACTTTCTTTATATGAATGTTCTCAGAACCTACTTTCTATAATATAGGGACTGAGAAAGGACTTCAAACAATTCTTGCTAGTAAGTTTTAGGCTGTCTATGCTGTGTAGCTGCTTTATTTTAATTTTATTCTACTAATAGTTACAAGTTGAAAGCCTTTATTAAAGGTATATCAAATTAACAATAAAACTTTTTTAGTTCTTAAAAATATTTAAAAACAAACATAAATGAGTAAATTGGTTAAGGAACTAAAAGCAAATCTTTTATACACGTAAACTTGAACACAGTATTTTAGGAAGCTTTTTTTTTAAATGTGGGTTTTCAAATTATTTAGTAAATCTGAAAACACTTACTACAACCATTGCTACAGTGAAATTTGGCCTGAGTTGGTAGTCACACCAAGGACTTGAAGCTCCATAACTGTCTTTGTATATTCCACGTTTGTGAACTAGATCAGGATGCTTTTCATTAGGATCAGATGGGTTCTCTGAAACATGGAACAGCTTTTCGAAGTGGTCTTGTATTTTCCTGTTCCACTCCTCATACGAAATTTTTACATCTTTTCCTGCGATATGGCAAAACATATTGTAGAACATTCAAATCATCCCATATGCAAATTGACATACTAGTAAAATCTAATGAATAAGTATGGGTCCTGGGTAAAGAAAATTGTATATTTCATCACTAGCTTATTAATTGGCTCACAGGCACAGGGAAAAACTTATCTGACAATTCTGACCTTTTATGACATGTTAATGGGATGTTTTATTTCTCAATTCAAAGATACTGTGTAATTACAAAATTGTATTAATAGTGATCAATTATACTACTACCCTAATAGTAGGAAAATAATAAGTCCACATTCGTACAGTCTTTTTTCTATGTCCAAAAAAAGTCTAAATTTGCACTTTAAATCCATCACCTCTCTCTCTGGAGGGTGGTAGAATGTTTCATCATGAGTCTTCTGAAGTCATGTTTGGTTATTATATCAGAGTTCTCAAGTCTTTCAAAAGTCTTTACAATATTATTATTAATTCCATAAATTGTTCACCTAGGATCTGCTCATTTCGCTCTGCATCAGTTCATACAAATTTTCCCTGGTTTCTTTGAATAATCCCCTTCATCTTTTCCTGTTACCCAATAGTAATCCAATACCTTCATATACCATAGCTTGTTTAGCCATTCCTCAATTGATGGGTAACTCCTCAGTTTCCAATCCTTTGCCACCACAATAAGAAAACAATTTTGTACATATGGGTCCTTTTTTCTTTCTTTGACCTAGTAGTGGTATCAATGGGTCCAAGCGTTTGCATAGTTTAATAGCTTTTCGGGCAGTTCCAAATTGCTTTCCAGAACAGCTTTACCAATAATGCATTAACATACCTGTTTTCCCATAGCACCTCTGACATTTGTCATTTTCCTTTCTTTGTTAGCTTTGACAATCTGATGAGTGTAATTTTGTTTCTATTAGATTTGGAGCTTTTTTTTTCATATGACTACTGATAGCCTGGACTTCTTCCTATAAAAATTGCACATTGATATCCTTTGGCAATATATCATTGGGGAATAGCTCTTATTTGACTCAGTTCCATATATGTGGGTGCGTGTGCATGTACACACACATATGTATATATATGTATATAATCTTAGAAATGAGACTTTTTACTGGCAAAAACTTCCTTTGTACAAAGATTTTCCCTCATTTCTATAATTCTCTTCTAATTTTAGCTGCACTAATTTTTAAATTAGGCATATTTTAAGTAATCAAAACTGTCCATTTTATTTTCTGCGATCCTCTTATTCTTTATTTGGTCATAAACTCTCAATCCACAGATCTGACAGGTAACTCCTCCGTGGTTCCTCTAATTTATGTCACCTTTTATGTCTAAGTAACATTCCCATTTGGAGCTTATCCTGGTATACAGTGTGAGATACTGGTCTATACTGGTTTCTACTAAAGTGCTTTTCAGTTTTCCCATAAGTTTTTAATGAATAGAGTTCTTATCCCAATAGCTGAAATCTTTGGGTTTATCAAACACAATGATGATTTATATAGGTTTATATTATATCTTATAACTTCGATGAAGTTATAAATTGTTTTAATTTTTTTTAGCTGACTCTTTAGGGTTCTCTAAGTATGTCACTGTATCATCTGCAAAAGAGTAATAATTGTTTTCTCCTTGCCTATGATTTTCCCTAATCATTATAGCTAGTATTATTTTAGCATTATATTGAACAAGAGTAGTGATAACCGACATCTTTGCTTCACCCCTGATCTTATCACAAAGGTCTGTTGTTTATCCCTACTACATATGTCTCTTGGTTTTAGATAGATGCTTATCATATTAAGGAAAGATCTGTTTATTCTTGTGCTTGCTAGTGTTTTTTTTTTAAGCAGAAATAAGTATATCTTGTCAAAAACCTTTTTTGCATCTATTAATATAATCATATGATTTCTGTTCTTGTTATTAATATATTTCTAGTTTTCCTAATATTAAACAACCCTGTATTCCTAGTATAAATTCAACCTAGCCTAGTGTATAATCTTAGTGATATGTTACTTGCTAATATTAATAACAATGTTAGTACGAGTAATCATAATTGATGATACTGTATCTCCTTGCTAATATTTTATTTAAAATTTTGCATATTCACTAGGGATGTTGATTCATTATAGTTTCCTTTTTCTATTTTGACTGAGGTATGAAGTTTATTTCTTTCATAGGAGAAATCTGGTAAGATGCCACCTTTTCCTATTTTTTAAAACAACTTTTGTAATATTTTAATTAATTGTTTTTTAAATGTTTGAAAGTCTTCACATGTAAATTCATCTGGTCTTGGTTTTCTTTTTTCCTTGGAGAGTTTTGCTTGTTCAATTTTTTTTATGAGATTGTCTTCTATTTCTTGTCCTATTAATCTAGGCATTTTAGATTACTATACATATTTATCTCTTTCATTAAGACTGTAAGTTTTATGGCATATAATTGAGCAAAATAGTATTCTTTATTCCTTAATTTGTTGTGAATTCATCCTTTTCATTTTTGGTTTTCTTTTTTTTAACCAAAGTAGCTAATGGCCTGTCTCTTTTATTCACTTTTTCTTAAAAAAAAAAAAAAGCTCCTAGTTTTAGTGGTTAATTCAATTTTTTTCTTTTAATTTCGTTAATCTCTTCTTTGATTTTCAGAATTTCTAGGTTGGTGTTTAATTAGGAGTTTTTAATTTCTTTGTTTTAATGATGAAAATGTTTAGAGTAAAATTTCTGTGTCTATGATTTGTTTTTTTACCTACTCTTTCTTTAGGATTAATCATTTCTTCAGTAGCCCTTTATTGAATATAGTTTTTTTGGATTGTGGCTTGGTTAAGGAGGAGTTTGTTATGTTTTTCTGAATTTGTGAGGTTTTTTTTAAGAACAATTTTTGTAAAAGCTCTATGTAGAGTTGAGAATGTATATTCTTTTTTATTTCCATTCAATATTCTCCAGAGGTCTCTCACATGTAACCTTCCTAAAATTTGATTCAGGTCCCTAACTTCTTGGTTATTATTTTTTGGTTAGATTGACCTAAAGGATGGGGTGCATTGAGGTTCTACACTATTACAGTTTTATTATCTATAACTAATTTAACTTTTCTTTTTAGTATTTAGATACTATGCCATTCAGTACACCTGTTTAGTCTTGATATTAATTTACAGTCTATGGTATCTTTTAGCACAAAGTGGTTTCTTTTAATTATGTCTATTTCTGTTGTTGCTTTGTCTTGAGATTTATTGCTAACTCTGCCTTTTTTTACTACAGGTGAGGCATAACAGATTTTGCTATAGCACCTTATTTTAACTGTGTGAGTCTTTCTGATTCATGTGTTTCTTGTAAATAACTTACTGTTGGAGTCTTCTAATTCATTTGGATACCTCCTTCCATTTTATGGGCAAGTTCATCCTATTCATAGTTATGATCGTTAATTCTGTTATTTCTCTCCATTCTTATATAAATTCATCTGTTTCTTGCCCTCTTTTTATAAATAAGAGGGTGTTGAGAGATAAGGAATATGTTCAGCACCAATGTTCTTGGGTTGATGCAAATTTCTTCTCCCTTTTCTTCTCTTTTCGTCACGCAGAGCCCAATCACAGGTTCTTATCCTTTCTTTCTTTGTAAACCGCAAAGCTTGTTTTATTAGGCTGAATTCTTCCTCCCATCTACCTTCCTCCTTATATCTCCCTCTGCCTTTCTTTCCTGTTTCCCTGTAGACTGAAATGTTCCTTTGACTAGTTCAGATGAAAATGAAGTTTTATGTGTCACCCACTCCAACCCTCTGTCTCCTTGTTTGTATAGTCCTCTATTTGTATACCCTGATAATGTGAGATAATCTTACTTAGGTCTGTTCATTTTCTAGATTCCAGAGAGAGGTTGTTGGGGAGCTCACTTGTACTTCTCTCAGTTACTCCACCATCTTGGTTACTTTCTTATTTATCTGGTATTTTAAAGCATGAAAAATGTCTTCCTTATATTAAAGGAGTCTTTGACCCTAGTACTAATGGGGCTTGTGTAAATTATAATTCTAGAGAATATTTTAAAAAATTCCTGTGCTCATAGGAACAGTTAGTAATCCAATCCTTTGTGTCTTTACATACTAATTTTATACAAGTGGCTTACCATTTCTTTTTACCGTAACTGCATGATAAGGAAACAAATTCCTTTTTGATAATTCCAGCAACCAACGAACAGCTGATTTGCTCAGGCCAACAATTTCCACAGCAGAACCATCTCTAAAAATAAATGTGAAATTTGTGACATACTAACAAAAAAATTATAAGAACAAAACCTAAGATATGAGTGGGCATCTCATAGAAATGATGATGTTTTGATTACTCAAGATATAATTGGTACACAAGGTGTTACCTTATACTTACCTTATATACACAACATATAGATGCATTTTACATCTATTATCTTTTTTTATCCTTACAACGCTATCTGAGGCAGGAAGCAATACTATTATCCTCATTGTACAGATGAAGAAAAAAAGACCCAGAGAAGTTAAGTGATTTGCCCAAAGTCACACAGTTAGAGAGTAGCAGAGGTAATGCTGCTGCTGCTGCTGCTGCTGCTGATGATGATGATGATAGCATGTATACAAGCACTTTAAAATTTGCAAAGGCTATTTTTTTTCACAGGCTCTCTCATTTACTCTTCACAACCCTGTGAGATCAATATAATTATTATTCCCATTTTTTTTTTTTTTTTGCAGGGGGGAAGGCAGGGCAGTTGGGATTAAGTGATTTGCCCAAGGTCACACAGCTAGTAAATGTGTCAAGTGTCCGAGGCTGGATTTGAACACAGGTCCTGCTGACTCCAGGGCCAGTGCTCTACTCACTGCACCACCTAGCTGCCCCTATTATTCCCATTTGACTGAAGAGGAAACAGCCTGAGAACAGGTAAGTGACTTGCCCAGGATAATACAACTACTTACTGTCTATGGTAGGATTTGAATTTAGGTCTTCCTGACTCCAAGTACAACATCCTATCCAGTGAGCCACCTGGTTGTCCAGTGATAGGACTTCAATTCTGCTCTTACCACTTCCAAGTCCAATCCTCTTTCTGTTACTACGATGCTGCCTCTCAAGTGTAATATTTCCTAATCATTTTTCTCAACTATCTTCAAATGAACATCAATTCTTCATATTTTATCCATGTGGATCACGTCACGTAAGAAACACTTTTCAATATTATTCTTTTGCTTTCCTCTATCCTCTTGAAGAAAAGAAGGAATGTTGTACGAAGTAGAATTGGGCACGGGGTAATGGCAAAAGATAGGTCTCAGGTAGAGTGCAAAAGGGAAGATATATGTGTGTGTATGTGTGACCCCTAGGCTCAGCATTTTATCCACAGTGGCACCTAGCTATTTCTAAATGGGCTAAGAGTTAAGGTAAAAGAGATTTTAAATGAATACAAAGAAGAATGTGATGATTAAACATAAAACTTTATTGACATAACTAGAGAGGTTGTGGTGACTCCAGAACAGAACTCGTTCTGGGCTGATATAAAATGGTAATCTTTCAAGGGGTTCCTTTAAGTTCCATAATTCTAAAGCTTACATACATGGAAAAGTATGGTATGTTTTTTGAGGTCAAAAAATGATTCTTTTCTTCAATGAGAGCTTCCTATGAGTAGCACCTGACAATATCCTGACAGACATATTTTTCTTGAGTAATTAAATTTATTAACATTTCAAGTGTTAAAAAGTCTTTTGGCAAGATGGCGGCTGGGAAGCAGTGACTGGCGTGAGCTCCCCACCAAGTTCCTCCAAAAACCTATAAAACAATGGCTCTGAACCAATTTTAGAGCTGCAGAACCCACAAAGTGGCAGAGGGAAGCAGGGCTCCACCGCAGGAC
>CM053627.1:65545526-65669227 GCA_028646595.1 Phalanger gymnotis
TTAGTCTTCCACAACATGAGTATTGTGGAAGGGTTATACATAATGATACACATGTGGCCTATGTTGAATTGCTTGACTTCTTAGGGAGGGTGGATGGGAAGGGAAGAGGAGAGAGAATTTGGAATTCAAGGTTTTAAAAAATAGATGTTCAAAAGTAAAAATAAATGAATAAATTAATTAATTTAAAAAAAAAGAAATTAGATATCTCTCCATACATGGAAAAGAAGTATTCCTGGAAAGGAAAATTCTGCATAGTAAAACCCATTTTTTTGCACTTGAGTGGAAAAAAAGTTATAATACATTTCTAGAGCAATACCTTACAAACAAAAAATAGAGAAGCCAGGTCAAGTTCAACACTGACTTTTGTCTGTCTGCATAGATTCTCATAAAACAAATATAAAAACTAGAGTAGCTCATATTATAGTCTGGTTATTTAATATGAAAGTTAAGGTGGTGTTTCCACTCCTCTGAGGGGCTGTTTGTTCACAGGTTGTCAATCCAAATCCACTAATTGCTTAATTGCGACTTTCAGGGCTTTTAAAACACTTATTACTCCCTTAGCCTTTTCCTTTTTGCTTTTCAGATAGGCAAGAAAAGTCTTTCCAAGATGGCCAAAATGAAGTGGAGCTGTTCACAAAACATGAAGAAATGAGTGAAGGGGACCTTAAAATAGCACTATCTATTTTCTGATTTATCAATTCCATAAAATCAATTTTCACTGAAGATTGTTCTACAATGATATGTAATGAGAAATATCTTCAAATAGGATGTCATGTCCTTTCTGTCTTTTATTCACAGCAATCTTTAGCACAGAAATGTGGGGAAAAGGATTTACTTAATCATTATAGAAAAACACAAAGTCATTCTTTTAAAGTAGCTTCTGATAGACTCATACGGCAGGAAATTTCTTTTTTTTTCTTTTTTAAAAATTTATTTTATTTTTAATTTATGGAATAAAACATGCATTTCCACAACATAATATCATAAAAAAAGATTGCACATGAAACTGGATATCTGTTATGTACAACTTGCTATTCCAGGAAATTTCAGAGAAAGAGATGGAAGAGACCAATTTAGAAGCCAAAATATGATCCAATTAACTTAACTCTTTGTAGAAATGAGTGTAGGGTTCACTTGCCAAGCCTTTCTTTCCCCTTCTAAGTAGGGCAAAGATGGAGATTAAAAAAATATTTTTAAAAAGTCTTGGTCAGACATTCTTTTAGTACTTTCTGGTATTTTTCCATTCATCTTACTAGGTTTTTCCTGTTTACATTTATTATTTCATTCAGGTTTTATTCTTACTTGCTACTTACAAAGACTGCTAATTTATCATAAATCTTTCAAAGAATGTGAGTGCAACTAAATAGCTGTCAAGGTTTGGTTGACTTAAAAATACACTGGCAAGAAAAGAGTCTAAAAATTAAATGTTGGAGAAAAGTGAACAGCATCAAGAGAGTAAGTAGAAGAGGACTGAACGGAAATAATTACACAGGTGAATTTGGCTAGTGAAAAGTCTTCACACCAAACACAGACTATGTTCAAAAACCACAACTTTTTTATAGTACCACAAATTATAAATCATCATATACCCTCTTAAAAAAACTACAGTTTCTCTTAGAATATGGTACAGTCATACATTATAAACATCATATATTTCTTACCAGCAGCTACAGAAACACAGCATTGCTCCTTCTCTCTGGTTACCTCATTTAGTCTGTATGGAACATCAGGAAGTGAGGGAGAAAGTAGAGGAAGAGCAGGGAACTTTCCTACTCCACACATTTGAACTGAACCCAGTGAAAGGTGTTTTACAAATGTTGAACCATTCTGAACAAAGCTGTGATAAAAAAAAGTTAGTAATTATTTAATTTGCATTCCTCCATTCTAATATCCTATCTCCACAGTAATTATCACACATGTGATGTGCTGGTAAAGTTTGTTCTGTTGAATAAACATAACTATAACTTATATAGCACTTTTAATTTTTACAAAGTGCTTTACATGCTATCTTATTTTATCCTTAAATGATAACTCTGTAAGGTAGATGCTTTTATTATCACCCCCATTTTACATATGACAAAACCGTGGCTGAGAGAATTTAAGTGACTCATTGTAGGGCCACAAAGCTAGTAAGTGTTTGAGGAAGGATTTGAAATCAATTTTTCCTGACTCCAACTCTAACACAATATACTCAATTATCTGGCTAAGAATTCTGAACTGATTAGGTGCCAGAAGTGGTAGAAAATTCTTTTATTTTATTTCTAATATGTAAAGATCACTTAACAATTTATTATTACATGGAAGCTTATGAAATAGGAACTTTTGGATTGGAATTTTATTTTCTAAATTTTTCTACCAATTTTGTGTGTTTTTATAAAAAGTGAAATACAATTTATCATTTACTTCTAAGGGCAAAATCTTTACAAATCTGATTCATCATTATATCAGAAAAAAAATTTAAGGACTGTTGCAAATAGGACTAAAGTAATAGGTGAAGACACTAAAAAACAAACATTTTTGATAAGTTCTATGATAATATAAAATGACAAACAAGAAAAACTGAAACTAGGTCAACTTTCCCAATGGTGCTTTTTCTGAGTCTTATAGGACAATCTTGTATTTGAGACTATTTAGGTATGTTCCTGCCTTTAGGCTCCTGTTAATGAATTAATTGGCCACTCAAAATCCTTTCCAAGACTATGATTTCAAGACAAATGTTCACTCATTAACTTATTTTCATTTGTTACTTGTTTATTTAAAATTTGGTATTATAATTTTGGTACTTTTGATAAAAGAGAGTGTAATAAAATGACTTCATGTACGTTTTCTTTATGGACATTAACATTTATTCTAGTTTTGTTGGCTATACCTTGACATCTGATTCCAGGCTACATCCAGAAGAGTGGTATATGCACCAATCAATATAGCATCAAAGTAACATGGGATAAGATAACGTGGAATCTGCTTCAAATAGAAGAACATAGCTTGCAACCATTTACCGACCTGTTAGAATAATAATTGAAAAGTTAATTTAAGTTTGTTTCTAGGCTGGCTAAGTTTAGAAGAGGAAACCAAGCACTTAATTTTACAATCTAGCATTGGAACAGTGAGATTTCCATTCACTGCTAATAAAGGAAAACAAGAAAAAACAACTAGCCACATATTAGAAAACCATGTAAATATAAATATATGAATTTCACAGAAGAGTACTCCTATCCAGGGATAACACTGTCTGACCTAAAATACAGTTCTACTTACTTCTGCAATAGTTCCTGAGCGTGAAATCAGCCGATTACTGACATAGTCAATCATCCAATCTCCAGACCTTAAATTATTACAAAAAGGATGACCCAGGTCATTCTTTGGTCTTATTTCTGCTAACACAGACATTAAACCTGAAAACAGAAAGAAACATTATATTCTACTCCAGCTGTGAATCTATGATTCTATGATCTTTGATTTTACTATGGGCAGAGACAATTTAGTGTTATGGACTGGGTTGTCATTAACCTAATACTCTTCAAGTATAGTGAATGGGCATTTTATGTATATAAAAGAAGATGGGTTATGTGAGACCTCCCTTGGCATTTAAAACTAAAATCTGGGGGATGAACATGTGAAAGATACTGTGTATGGACCATGGAAATGAAAGGTGTACTGCAAATTCTGAGAATCACTTGGACTTGGGAGACAAATCTCCAATCAATGAGATGTATATTTGTCTTGGAAGCCTTGAGAAAGGCCTGGGTCTGCTTTGTACGACTTGGATGTTCTTGTTCAAAGGGCTGGCTGGTCTTGGGGCTTCTGGTATTAGGTAAAAAATACTAATGTATGCACAGCTTTCTTCAAGGTATTAAAAATTCCTACATAAATTAGGTTGCAGTCAACAGCTATTAAAGATGACTAAACCATCTCCTTCCCCAAAAGTAGGTATGGGTAGGAGGATAAACATGAAGGTAATGAACCTATCTTTCCAGTGGCCAAAACTAATGTCTATGGTAAACTGTGTATGTAGGATTATAATGAAACAGGTTTCTGAAGTGACATGAACACTTTCAGGTCTAATGACAAGAAGCCTGGAACTTAGACATAAATGAAACATATCTGGCACTCCTATGCGTCTGGAACCTCTGTTCCATGATATATCAAAGCAATGGCAGTAAGACAAGCTTACTTAACAGTACTGGACTTACCTTGCATATACTGACATGTAATGGAAAAAGATACTGTCATTGATTCAGAAATTAACCTAGACAAGACTTTACTATTTCCTTTTTTCTTTTCAGGCTATCTCTCACACCTAGAATGTTCTCCTTCTTCAACTTCGTCTTTCGGAACCCTTGGTTTCCTTCAAAGATTCAGCTCAAGTTCTACCTTCCACATGAAACTCCTGATTCTCTCAGATGCTAATATACTCCTTCCACAAACTGCCTTGTATTCATTTTGTGTGCATCACATATTCACTCAAACAACACTCACATGTAGGCAAGCTCCTAGAGGGCTTGAGGGTGAGGGCTATTTTCCTTGTCTTTGTATCCCTAACACTTAGCACATAATACCTCACTCTTTAAAAAGCACTTTAAGGCTGGCAGAACTCTTTACAAATATTATTTCATTTTATTATCCATGAAATAAAATACATTTTATTATCCATATTATACAAAGTAGGCACTTGTTTATTTGTTTCAGTTATATCTGACTTCTTTGTGACCCCATTTGGAGTTTTCTTGGCAAAGATATTGGAGTGGTTTGCCACTTCCTTCTCCAGCTCATTTTACAGATGAGGAAACTGAGGCAAACTGGGTTAAGTGACATGCCCAGAGTCATCCAGCTAGTAAGTATCTGAGGCCAGATTTGAACTCAGGAAAATGAGTCTTTCTGACTCCAGGCCTGGCACTCTATCCATTGTTCTACCTACAGACTAACTCTTGTTATAAAAGAAATCCAAGTGAAACCATTTACTGACAGGCACAACACAACAAAAGATCTTAGAGGGGAATATAAAAATCAATTCAACAACCACTTAAGTACCTACTAATTGTAAAGCACTGCGAGCTGGAGAAGATACCAAAATACATAACACACGGCTCCAACACTCTTAAAAATCTGCAGTCTCTCAAGAGGATACAACACATACAAAAGTAACTGTAACACAATATAGAAATAGAAGTCACAACACTTTCAGTTCTCCAATTTACCTAAAAAGAGGCTTAAGCGTTCTTGAACTTGCTTACCTTGAAGTCCTCCATATTTCAAGGATGACCAATTTGGTATATTATAGCATCCTCCACCATCTTCTTGTTCTTCTGACTCACAGCGATAGAGTAATTGGTTTAGGTCAGCCAAAGTTAATTTGGATGCTATTCTAAGAATAATAAAATAAGGACAAATGATTATTTCATCTACCAAGTTCAAATATTATAGCATGCTTCAATATTTATATGATCTGTGATTCCATTAGCATACATTAACATCCAATTCATCTCCCCAAAGTTAAATACTATTTTAAAGTGTTTGTGGAAACCTCAGTAAGACTAACTGAACAAAAAGGCAAACTACCAAATAGCTCGACTACCTGTCAATAAAAATACAGAAAACAATGGAACTGCTTTTAAAACCACATTTCAGTTAATGTTCAGAACTGAACAAATACAAATATAAGGATTCCAATCGATCTCAAACAACCTACCCACCCTTTGAGATTCTTATTCATGGCTTCCCATAGATTTCCCACAGAATACCCATCCAATATGCTAGGAGTCTTGTTTGTATTCTCTTGACATGGTATGGATGCCAGTTCCACTAGTTGTCCTTCATTTTGGCACCTGACTGGCTTTATTTCTTCTGGTCATACATTTCTCCAATTATGTCTTTTAGAGCGTCTTTCCTACAATTCCTTATTTGTAACATGTTGCAGTGTTCTTACACTCACCATATGCTGCTCCACTTCTCTTTGGGTAATCTTTAATTTCAACTGTTTGAAAATCACTTGGGAAGAAGCTTAGGGTCATTAAAAGAATTATAAAATTTCCCAAAGGCAATCCAACCCACTTTCCTCTTCTTCAGTTCAAAGTTAGCTTATCACTGTTCATTTGCAGATGTGTACTGTTGGAAGGGCACTATGGGTTCATATCCAAACATTTATCATACGACACAATACATTCACTGTTACAAGGCTCCAGGGCTTGATAAAATTAACCTAGGCCCTAGGGTTATCTGCAAAAATGAACATCTGAAAACTCTCACCATCTATAAGGAATTTTTTTTTCTGACTTGGACTTTGTTTTGGACTTCCTCCATGACAATGACAAACACCTGTGGGTGAATAGTCATATCCCTGTTTCATGTCTCACTTGATATGAATAATAAAAGTGTTGAACAGGGTGTTATTTTTTTTTAATTGCATCTTTCATTTATTTATTTAATATTTTTAGTTTTCAACATTTATTTCCGCAAGATTTTGAGGTACAAATTTTCTCCCCATTTCTACCCTCTCCCCCCACCCTAAGATGGCATAAATTCTGATTGGCCCTTTCCCCATTCTGCCTTCTCTTCTATTGCCTCAGTCCCTGCCCATCCCCTTTCTTGTAGGGCAAGATAGATTTCTGTACCCCATTGCCTGTATATCTTATTTCCCAGTTGCATGTAAAAACAACTTTTTTTTAAAACATATGTTTTTAGAACTTTGAGAGTGTTGTTACTTCTTAGAAAGAAATTGTGTAAGATTTTGACACATTCATGGGAGTTACCCTTTTGAAGGTGAGCCTTTACAGTGGAGTTGTATTCTACTGGGTAAAATTAATTTTTGTAGTCAACAAAAAATAGCACAGGGGAATCTTATATTCTATACATCTTCCAGTCCATTTTATGACTGAAAAAATGTAGGCTAAAGTAGAATATCATTTTTGAAGGCCTGGCAGTTCTCTTCAAATATTTTCATCAAGGGTAGTATTGATACATGAATTCATGTGTAAATTATTCTAATAAAAATTTTGTACATATAGGTCAGGAAGGCAAAAAGATCAAGAGTTATTAATGTTCTCTTGGTCATTTTTTTGGGTAAAAAAAGGTCCAAAATCCCCACAAACTTCTAGCATTTTTCAATTTTTTAGCTACTCTGAGAAATGATCCATTAATGCCTCCAAAACAATGTTGCCTCCAGTACGAATGAATGCACTGATCTAAATGCTTTTCTCATTTTTGTTTTCTTTAGTGCTGTTGCCACTTCTTCAAGCAGCACTTTGGAATTACAGTATAAGTGTGGTGGGCTCCATTATATGTAAACTCATCAGTTTTTAAGGATTTCACATTTGAAGCATCAAGTGTGAAATGAAGGTTTATTATGGATTGTCTAAAAACTGCATGATTATTAGTACCCTGTGCCTCCTTTCTTGCCACTCTGCCAAGAACTGCCAAATTTAACTGTTTGGAAAAAATATTATAAAAGTCCTTTGGGTTGTCATATTCTTCAATTTGGGAAAATTATTTTCTTTTTCAAATCCCCCCAGTTTTGTGTTTAAAGAATTTTTAAACTTCTTCCACGTTCTCTGTGTAGAGAACCTGACTATTGTTAACAGTGTTCCAGTGAAAATGACAATGGATTTGTAGCTTCAAGACAAGAGCTTGAGCCTTGGTTCTGCCATTAGTAATCACTGCCACTTGGTATATGTATGACCTTGGGCAAATTGTGTGATCTCTATAAATCTGTTTCTTCTTTAAAATGGGATAATTAACACTTATTTGTTTCATAGAACTGTATCAAATGACGAAATGTATTCTTTGCAAAATAATCTGTAAACTGTAAAGAACCAAAAAAAGTCAGCTATTTTTGTTACTAATTACCTCAAGCTATTAATTGAAAAATTAATTAAGGTATGCCCCACATGCCCTAACAACTGACACACAAACTGTTATTTGCTTACTGCTTTTCCATCTTCCCCACTAAGAGGATGCTTGGCTCCTCAGCACAGCTAGGTTAAGAACTAATCAGGTCTGAGATAATGGCACAGCAACATGGTAGTTATCATTTACATAGCACTTCTTAATTTGGTTTTATAGTTTTTTTTTAAAAAAGTTTCATACCTAATTCAGTGATCTATCCTTTCTCTCTTTTATTGATGAAAGTGTTTAGATATAAAGTTTCCCCTAAGGACTACTCTGGCTATGTCCCTAAAACTTTTGTATGTTGTACTTGGTTTGGTATGTTGGGGGCTGGATTAATGCTCACTTGGTTTCTCCTTGATTTCCCAATCACTATTTGGTCTGACAGTCTTCTTAGGTCTTTGTTGGGGTTATTGGGTTGCATTGCTTTCTTCTACTCATCCAAGTTGACTGGTCTCTGTATATGGCACTTTTTTATACCACAAAAGAAGCAGAGCCATCAAATCCTAACATTATTGAAAGTGTACAAAAGACGATGCCAAAGTATCCATTCTCTTCTCTCAATCAATAACTCAACAAGCATTTATTAAGCACGTACTCTGTGCAGGGCAATGGCTAGGTACTGGGGACACAAAGACAGACATGAAACTCCCTGCCCTCTGGGAACTTATATTTGAACAGAAGAGACAATATGTACATACATAAATATATACAAATATATACGAAGTAATTTCTTGGGATTGGTGGTAAGTTCAGAAAAGATCTTGTGCAAAAGGGGGCAACTGAACGGAAATTTGAAGGAAACTAAAAATTCTAAGAGGCACAGGTCAAAAAGGAATCCATTCCAAGAATGGAGGACAAACTGTGCAAAGTCATACAGAAAAGGAGATCAATGAATGTGTTTGAAAAACAGCAAGGTTAGTTTGGATGTCCCATAGATGTCCAGAAGTGATGTAAAGCTGTAAGGCAAGAAGGGCACTCCAGAATCAAGTTATAATGGTCTTTAAATGCACAGATAAGTCTGTACTTGCTGCTAGAGATAATAGGGAGCCACTGGAGTTTACTGAATAGGGAGCTGACTGACATGGTCAGACGTGTAGGAGTATCAATTTGACTGATGTGTGGAAGATTGGAAAGGGAAGAGACTTGAGGCAGGAGATCAATTAGGAAGCTATTGAAATAGCTAGGTGAGAAGTGATAAGGACCTGGCCTTTAGTACGGTGGCCCTTTAGTGCCAGCATTCAAGATAAACAGTATTTCTTAACTATTTTTTTGTTTAATTACTTGCATCAGTATCTGACTTCTACTAGTTTGCAATGTTAGCATTGCAATAATATATGCTAGCTGCATGGATTTAGTAGGCTTATAGGTTTGCACGGGATTAAAAAAAATATCTGTAACATTATTTCTAGGGGGAAATGTGCTTTAGGTTCCAAATAAGACATAATACCCAAACTCTTACAAAGTTATTTTAAAATGAAGTTGGGGACTTACAGCAAGTACTATATTAATATTGTAATAATCTTCAACTAATAACTAACAACAATCTCTAAAGAATTAGAAAATTTCCTATGATGAATGTCAAAATTAAAACTTTAATTACTGAAGATCATAGCTCACTTTTATATAATGACATGCTTATAAATAATGCTAGGATCACTGCTGACCAAGCAGTGGAAAGCTGTTACACAAAAGGGTCAGATTTGTTCTCCTGTGCTCCAAAGGGCAGAATGGATAGAGAAACTTTGGTGAGGAAGATTTCAGCCTGATATAAGTAAAAAATTTTAAACACTATGGAATAAGTTGTTTGGGAAGTAGCTTCTCACTAAAGTACTTCAAGGGAAAGTTTGGAGGATTAATAGCAGTAAGAGCTAATAATAAATTATCTAATTCAGCCAATACTTTTTAGTGCTCATACCACTGGTTATTCCAACTTATGCCCTATTATACTTTGCCTTCTTTTATTTCACACTTTTAAAATTAATGTTAAAGATTTTTCTATGTGATGTACAAAGGCTGTCAATTACAGAAAAGTTTTTTAATTCTAAGATGTTTATCTTATTTATCAATCACTGACTTCTTTCGCCTATTTACTTAATTATCATACCTGATTTTAGGACCAGTTAGGCCTACATTTTTTAAACCTTAGAGAATGTATCCTTGACAAACTGAGATATATAATAATATTATTCAAGCAGTAGAGAGTCAAAATTATATTAATCAGATAAACAGTTATTAGGTATTAAAAATTGACCAGACTCTCAAATAAGACATACTTACGAAATAAAAGGAATTTTTAGTATAGGATCTGCATTGTCAACAGGAAGGCTTCCAGTTTTAAAATGAGGATTAAACTGTGTCAAATGACTTCGAAGAATGCCAACAGCCACTTGCGCATGAGGATCAAGACTAACTCTGAAAATGTTAGTGAAGAAATGATAAAATGGAATAACTTGTTAAAAAGCAGTATGACTGATAAAAATGTTTCAATCATACATACGTGTACATGATATGTTTAAATACTTTAAGGCAATAAACATACCTGAATATAATAACACTTCCTGGAGTTAAGTTTTCAAATTCTATTTCTTGAACATATTCATTAGCACCTTTTTTGGCAACTCCAGCTTGCTTCACAATTTTACTTTCATTGAGCTTAAAAAGAAATTAGTTAAACTGTCAAGTAGATCCATCCTAATGTCATTAACATATTACATGTAATAACTGAAAGAAAAGTCATATATACCTGGATATGTTCTTTAATCTCTACTGTGATATCTGGCATTCCATTGATTGAATTCTCATCTTTTCTATATGGACCTGTATTTCTTTCAACAGTTCTAGCCTCAAGAACGACTTCTTCAATTTTGCCTGAAAAAAAAAATTACATTATTTTTTCAGCTATAATGTAACTTGGAAATGGCCATTTTTAATGCCTTTAAATTTTATGAATTATAAGTATAAAGTATTTTAGTTCCATTACAAGTTAAACAGGAGCTAAAGAGGAGGGTTAAATAGGAGCACTAAGAATTTGGAGATGAAAATGCAATAAAAATCACAGAATTGTAAGGATAGAAGAGCACTTAGAGGTAAACAAGTCAAATCCCAGATGCAATAAATGGATCTCCTCTAGACCTTTTAAGGAGCCATCCAGTCTTGAGCTGAATACTTCCACTAACAGGGAACTCACTATCTCATAAAAAGTAATCTAGTCAGTTTTCAGATAGCTCCAATTGTTAAGATTTCTGAACTATTAGCTCATCTCCTCAGGAGCTACAAACTAATCCCTCTTCTACAGGATAGCTGCTTGAGATATCTGAAAATTTATC
Organism: Phalanger gymnotis; assembly: GCA_028646595.1. Lineage (NCBI taxonomy): Eukaryota > Metazoa > Chordata > Mammalia > Diprotodontia > Phalangeridae > Phalanger > Phalanger gymnotis. Next base: position 65,556,737 of record CM053627.1, read on the forward strand.
ATGTATGCTTGGAGTCTCTGGGCTATTAATTACCAGTTCCTTTAATTTTTTCAAGAAATAGTTTTGAGTCCATTTATCATCTTAAAATACACCGCTCTCAGCAAACTATAACCTGATTATCTTAAAATACTTCAAAACAGTCTTACCAGTACAAGGTACAGAGGGATTACTTTCACTTTATCTGTAAAATGTGCTTTTATTAATGCCATTCAGTGTTAATAGTAGTCACAAGTACAAATGTCAAATAGAATAGAGCTGAGGAGGGATCCCTGGGGTTTTATCACAAGAGACCTTCCTCCAGGTTAACAATAATGTGTTATTCAACATTCTTCAACCAACTAGGAATCTGCATTATCACCCATATGAGAACATTACTGACAGAGATATTCACCTCTTATTTTGTTTTTATTTTCTAGGCCTAAGCTTGTCAATGATATTTGAAAGATTGTGACACTAATGCAGGAATGAAAAAGGGTTAAGTGTTGTCCTAACTTTCAAAAAAGGGAAGAGAGTAGCTTTTGCAAACTATAAGCCAGTATCCTTAATTTGGTGGGAAAATTCTGTAACAGATCATTTAAGATACAAGTAACATCTAGAAAAGAAAGCGGTAATTAGAAGGAAGCAGCATGGCTTCATCAAGGACAGGCCATTCCAAACTATCCTTATTTTTTTTGCAATAGGATTACTAAAGTAGTAGATAGCACTTCACATATAATATTCTATTTGATGCTTAGTCTAACCTTTTGAAGTAGGTGCTTCTATGATTTCCATTTTACAAAGGAGGAAAAAGAAGCTGAGAGAGGTTTTTACCCAAAGTCAGCCAGCATACCTAATATGTCTTGAGGCAGAATCCAGAGTCAGGTCTTCCTAACCAAGTGCAGGACTCCACCAACTATGCTATGCAAAGTCTTACCTGTGACTTTAAAAAGATTGTAAGTGTAAAATAGGGGAGGTACAGTTGGACAGCAGTTGTTCCAAAAAAGATGTGAGGTAGTCTTATGCCTAACTTCAAGCTCAATGAGTCAGCAAGTGCTATCATAGTGAAAAACTCCTTATATCCTGGGCTGAATTAAAAGGCTCAGAGTCTTCAGGAAGAAGGTTATATTTCCAATGTCTTCTGCCCTGGTCAGATTTCATTTGGAGTCCTGTGTTCAGTTGTGGGACCACAGTTTAGAAAGATCCATGATCCAGAGTAGGGTAGACAGGATAATAAATAGCTCTGCACTGATGTGAAATGAGGATTGATTGAAAGAACTGGAGAGGTTTAACCCAGAAAAGAAAAGACTAAAGGGAGATACAATAGCTGGGTTTCTGAAGAGTTTATCATCCACAAGACAAATTAGACTAAATTTGTTTATCTGGCTCCAAAGGGCAGAACTAGGAACAACTTGTGGAATTTTACAGAAGTAAATTTAGGCTAATGTCAAGAAAAACTTCCTAACACTCAGAGCTGTCTCAAAGTGGAAGGGACTGCCATGGGAAAGAATCGGTCTTCCCTTATTAGATGTCTTCACAGAGAAGTTGGATGACTACTTGTTGGATATGTTGTAGTGGAGCCTCTTTTTCAGGTATGTGTTGGATGACACAGTCTGATTAAACCCCTTCCAATTCTAAATTTCTGTGCTATATAAATCCAAAGGTAATAAAGCAAATAAAAGTCTGATGGCAAATCTGGAGTGAAGTAAAAACCTAAGGGTAAAGTTATCTAATGGAAAAATATAGCCACATGCTGTAATTATTTAAACAAGCTGGATTGTATTACCTGGGATGCACATCTGAGGAACTTCTTTGCTGTAAAATGATGTCTTAGGATTCCTGAATGCAGTTCTAGATACAGCCACTACAGACTGATGGATACTAGGTGAGTGTCGTGTTACTGCTACTATGTCTTCATCAACTTGATCAACATACACCTGAGGAAAGTAAATAAAAAAATTAGCTATTTTCCCAAGAAGTTCAGCTTTAGTCTTTTAAATTATAGCAATAATCTAATTCTATACCTGAATAAAACCTTTAGCTCCAAGCTCTTGATGTAACTTATTAATGGCCCGTCTTGCAGCAATAATTCCACTTTGTAGGTTAACTTCGCTTGTATTTGAAGGAGATGCATCAGGATTCCACTTAGTATAAAACCGTTCTTCAGACACTACGGAAATCTACAAAAAAGCAACACACACACACACACACATTAAGAAAAACAAAGATTCTTCAACAATAAGAATTGAAGTTATTCCACAGTAAGTTCAAAGCAAATATAAGATGTGAATATTAAAGAACTATCATTAAGAAATTAGAAGAGAAACAGATCACATAGTTTTTACTGCTATGGGTAGGAAATACATTCTTAACCTAACAAGGGATGTAGCTAATTTCAAAAGACAGACAATTTTTATTATATGAAGCTGAAATGCTTTTGCACAAACAAAATTAATGTCTCTAGGATAAGAAGAGAAGTTGTTGAATGGGAAAAAATCCTTTATCAAATTTCTCTGATAAGGGTTTGGTATTCAAGATGTACAGACAACTAACAAATATAAAAGACTAAAAACAAAAGCCATTTCTCAATAGAAAAGTGGTCAAAGGATATGAACAAAGCATTCTCAAAGAAAATTGCAAACTATTAATAACCATAGAAAAGAATGCTCTGAATCACTAATAGAAATATAAAACTTAAAGTTTTACTTCCCATCCAACAAATTGGCAAAGATGATAAAAGACTGAAATAGTCAATGTTAGAGGGGTTGTGTAAAGATAGGAACACTAATATATTACTGGTGAAGCTGTGAATCAGTATGACCATTTTGGAAAGCAACCGGAATTATGTGAATAAAATAACTAAAATGTTCTTAACTTTTGACCCAGATATTCCACTACTAGGCATATACCCCAACGATGTCACTGATGGAAAACATGAAAGGCCCCATATACACCAAAATATTTATAGCAGCATTTTTTGTGGTAGCAAAGACCTGGAAAGAATTTATGTGCCCATCAATTTGGGAATGATTAAACAAACTGTGGTACATAAATATAATGAGATATTACTATGCTGTAAGAAATGACAAAGAGAATACAGAGAAGTATGGAAAGACTTACATGAACTGATAGAAAATGAAATAAGGAGAGCCAAGAAAAAAATATGAACAATGACTATAACAATCAAAAATGTAAAAGGAAAGAACAATAGCCACAAAACAACTGAAAGTGAAAGAACAAGCTTGACCCTTAAATAAAAGACATAAATATACACCTCTCCCTACTTCTTTTTAGAGGTGGAGTGGATGACAAACATTAAACACTGAATATATTGTTATACTTTTTCTATGCACTTATCAAATTTACTGAATTTTTAAGGGATGTGAAAACAAAAGATAACAATAAAATTTATTTAAAAAAAAGAATCAAAGTAAAAAAATTAAGCCAATTTATTACACTAATATATTTATAAAATTGTATTTTAAAATTCACACATACATACCTGATGAGGTACTAATTCATCATAGCCTCTAGTACTTCCACTAGCACAACAAGCCATGGAAACAATTGTGGAACTTGGGAGAGCATCAAATGCTGACCGATGCTAGGGAGAAAAAAAGGTATTTTCTTTCAGAGCTATACATAGTGTCATCATAAAAAAAAATTGAAGAGAAAGATAATTGCCCAACATTAAGTTTCATATAGACTATTTTTTAACCAATCAATTAGCAGCATTTATTCTAAATACGCGCTATGTCAATGTCACAAACCCTTATTCTGATGTATTCTGATGATCTGATCCTTTACAAATTTTGAAATCTGGAAAATCAGCATACTATATATGACATTTAGCAAAAATAACAAATAAGAAACAGATCAGATGCTTACCACAATAGGACACTCATTATCATGTGTAATATCCATGAACAGAGCATGTGCAATAGCAGGCATTAAAGGTCTCAAACATGGCTGAACAAAGGATCCAACAGGTTCTCCTCCATATCGGTAAACTAGTCTGCCTTCTTCATGACTATTATAAGCACTCATTGCCTCTGCAGTGAAAGAACATACATTGGCAACTTGTTCAAGCAACATTCAAGAAAGCATTAATAATTCTTACTGCCAGGATGAATACCATGCAATCTATACAAAGAGTAAAACTACTATTAGAGTAGCCAAGGTTTTAGCTTTTTAAAACAAACTTGAAAATTTAACTGGTAAGAGATATGTTTATATAATTTTACCGAAAATAAATGTTTCATGTAAAGTGAATATTCAGCATTCACAAAGGATTTGGCTGCAAGGTGGCTAGTAAAAGAAACTCAAAGATACCACCAGGTTTCAAGGAGGGAGACATTTAAGGAAAATCAGGCATTGTTTTTTTCGGCTACCAAAAAATGGTTTGGAATTTTCTGTTTTAAATCATGTACGTCCACAATTAATGAATCTCACTGATTGCTCCAATTGATCTTTCAATTTCAAATGAAATGCCTTGTTCTACAGGAGGAATACGTTACTGATGACATATTCCTACAATAAATTGTAAATTGAATTCCAATTATCCTTAGTCATTACTTTGAATGAACAACTGTAAGACTTTTTTATTTTAATTAATTGCATTACAACCTGCCAAGCAATGTGCATGACTAATAAATGCCTTTTCATCAACTAAACTAATATCATGCATGCTTTTTAGACAAAAAAAAATTATACTACGGCAAGCCTACCTCTTATTAAGGAGCTAATGCCCAGTCTAGTCACAAAGATATTGTCCAGCTCCTCACTTCCTGTGAACAGCTCAGCCACTACATACAAATTGGGCTGTAATTTCCTAGCAGCATCAAGCATATACTACAAAAAGCATGACCACAAAAGCAAGAGAAGCAGGTGAGAAGAGCAAGAATAATAAAAAGAACATGAGACTAGGCATAGATTAGACACAGGGAATTGCCATGCAGCAGGACAAAACAGAAAGCCAAAAAGAAACCCCAAATGAATTTAAATATACGTATGTATGACAAAGAAACCCAACACACGGAGCCAGTATGAGAATTAATCAATATACGCAGCCAAAAAAGAAATTAGAATTTACAAGAGACATAAGGATACAAGGAAAAAAAAGAAAAAGAAAGAGAATGTTAGTGTCAGATTAAAAAAATATGAATCATAACAATGCCATCTTGCATGGCTTCCTATTGATTTTTAATACCTCTAATCAGACTGGTAATTCCCAGGCGATTGACAAAGACATTGTCGAGGTACTCACTGCCCGTGAAGAGTTCAGCTATCACATAAAGATTAGGTCTGACTGACCTGGCTGCAGCCAGCATCTCCTACAGATTGTAATAAACTTTTAAAGTCTCTTACAAACATAACCTGCACTTGTGCAGGGGCACCCTGAAGCTAGCGCAAGCCAGGTAGCTAATGCTAACCCAGTAGTCAGTTATCTGGCTTGTGCAGGAAACCATTTACCAGAATATATGTAGAAAGGTTAATGAATACACTGAATTCTATTAATAAGTAATAAAGATAACCCATATTCTTATTATGTATTATGGAATTTATAGTAGGCTTTTGTAACAATTTCACATTATAAACAAAAATGGGTGTGTATGTATGTGTGTGTGTATGTATATATATGTATATGTATATGTATATGTTTTCAGCATCATCTTCAAGGGGCATCTTTATTTCTCTTCTTTGAGGATATATCATAAAATATTAAAATTTTTTTGAGGGGGATTAGTCTTGTGATTTCATTGGTGTGGGAAATTCTAAGTGAGGAATTCCCTCTTCCAATGTAGTCTGGCACCTTTTCTGCCAGTTACAGTCTTAACTTTTGCCTGGGGACACTGAGAAGTCAAGAGACAGGACCTGGGTCACACAGCCAGTGTAGTTAAGAAGTGAGGCTTGTACCCAGGCCTCCCTGACTCCAAGGACCATCCTCTATTCACTGTGTCACACACTTTTTATTTAAAAAAAAGATAGTAGAAGTTAAGCTTATGGACAAAATGCAGACCTCTAAATAATACTACAAAAGTTAAAGTAATGGTTACTGATGGGGTGCCAAAATATATATCAGTCTGGAGAAAAATGATAGGCTCCTAAGAATAGGTAAGTGCATACTGAATTTACAAAATTGCACTAGATAATAATAGGTAGCATTTATATGATGCTTGAAGATTTGCAAAGTATTTCACAAACATTATTTCATTTTTATCATTACAACCACCCTGAGAGGGATGTCATATTCTTATCCCCATTTTACAAATGAATGACTTGTTTAGGGTCACACAGTTAGTGTCTGGGGCAGGATTTGAATTCAGGTCTTCCTGACTACAGGCCCCATGCTCTACTCACTGTACTGCCTAGCTGCCTTAATAGTTTCAAATGCTGGCTGTAGCTCAAGAGGACTTGCTAAAAGGCCAAAGTAGAAGTCAGTCAACAGAACTATTAATGTTTATACTTACATTTACATGCTAATAAGAAAATTAACTCAATATGACAATATAAATGGCTTCCAAATACATTAGTATTACCATTACAACTGATGGTCCTTCTTTACAAAGGGACAGGACATCAATGACAATAGATTCTACATTAAAACCCAAATGGAATTTAATATCTTAGTCATTTCATCTTACAGTAATGTAGAAATATACTAAAAAATTAAGATGTGTGTATGATGTTAGGAAATTAACAGTATAAAGATGACATTCATACTTTTTGTGGTGGCTCTACTGACAAAAAAGGACCATCGATTCTGTTTAAGCCATTTATTGGTACTATCTGTTATAATGTTTGCATATGTGTATTTAAAACTATAATTCCACATATATGTGCATATGTATACGTGTGTGTATGTATGTGAAATACATATACATATATATACATACATATATATATATATGTATGAATGATCTCATTAGCATGGATACTCCCTCAACCAGTTAGATTGTGACTTGCTTATGTCTCTAATCACTATTTAAACAACAAAATAACTCTTAAGGGTATTAAGTCAGAAATTTTCCCTTAGGAAAATCAGGTAGGGGAAAAGAGAGAGATCTATATACCTGAATAAATACTGCAAATGTAGAATATGCTACAGAGCATTATAGTGTTATGAAAGTACTAAGAGGAAACTTGAAATAATCAACTAAAGATTAACCACAAATTGCTAGCACTTTGCAAATTATCAACAAACTATATTGCTTAAGGATGTTTTTCCCTATTCTTTAAAAGTTAAATTGAAAATGTTAATTTGTAAATATTTCAAAAAGTAGCAATACCATCACAATATCAACTAATAAGCCAATGTAGACAAAGTATCTAATCATTAAAAGCCAGCATATTATTTTTTCCTTTAAATATTCTCCCCTAGCTTTCCTGAATTTATTTTTATAATAGATATGTTTTAGTTTCTTGTACCTCAGCTACATGAAGAGGTGTTGAGTGGCAGTTATCAAGGCGTACTCCCTGGAAATAAGTGGCAATTATTTCAGTATATTTTTTCATATGAGCCCAAAGGTATGGACAGTCTTCTGGTTTATTTCCATAGCGTAATTTAACACTGTCACCCCAGCAAATGAGCTCTCTCCTCAGATAAACTTCTGAACCTGTATAAAAAAGAGAACTTATTTTCAATAGTACAAAACTATGAATCAATCACCAATCACTTATTTGGTACTTAGTGTATTCTAGGTACTGTGTTAAATGTGGGTGGTTAAAAAAAAAAGAGCAGGTCTCTGTCCTCAAGGACTTTATATTTTAATAAGGGAGACATTGTGACCACAAAAACTATAAACAAGATACATACAACAATAAAAGGTAACCCTTAGAGGAGAAGGCACAGGGGGGGACAGGGAGAGGTCTCCTGAAAAAGATGGTGTTTAAACTGAGTCTTGAGGGAAGGCAGAGGTGAGAAGGGAGAATACTCAGGGTAGAAAGACAGTCAACAGAAAGTCATGGAGAAAAGAGATGGGATATTATGTGTGAGGGATATTAAGAACGCCAGCTTGGCTGGCCTGTAGGGTATGTGGAGGGCAATGGTATGAAATAAAACTCGAATTAACAAGTCAGGTTGTGAAGAGTTTTAATGGCAGAGTTTATATTTGAATCTAGGAGGTAACATGGAACCATTGGAATTAACTGAAAGCGTTGGGTGGGGTAGTTATTTGTATGTGACTTGGCTCGACCTCTTTAAGAAAATCACTTTGACAGTTCTGGGGATATTGACTATAATGAGTAATGATTTGAGGCACTGAGACTAAATAGGACACTATTAAAATAGTATAGATAAGAGGTGATGAGGGGCAGAACTAGGGTGGTGGCTATATCAGTGGTGAGGAGACTCATAGAAGAGATAGAGGGGATAGAAACCACAAGATTTGGCAATTTAACTAGATGTTAGGTGAGACTGAGGATGACACCAAATTTGGGAAGCTAAGTGATTGAAAGGATGGTGATGTCTTTGACAGTAATAATGAAGTTCAGAAGAGAGTAAGATTTAGAGGGAAAAGGGGTAGGAAGATAATGAGTTTTGTTTGAGTCATTACTGAGTTTTATATGCCTACAGGATACTCAGTTTGAAACATTCAATGTTTGATATGAGACTAGATGTCAAGAAAAAAGACTAGAGACTGGTACAGAGAACTGAGATTCATCTGCATAGAGGTGATAAATGAATTCATGGAAGCTAATGAATCACCAAGAGTAGTAATAATAATAACAATGATGATGATAGTATTTATCTAGCACCTATGTACCAGGGTCTGTGCTAAGTGCTTTACAAATATTATCTCATTTGGTCCTTACGACAACCCTGTGAGGCAAATATTATAATCCCCATTTTATAGTTGAAGAAACTAAGGCAAACAGAAATTTAAGTGACTTGCTTAGGATTGCCAAGGTGGTTGTCTGAGGCCAGATTTCATTCCAGGTCTTTCTGACTCTAGATTTAGTACTCTATCTAGTACATTACCTAGCTGCCCCAGGGAGAGAAAAGATAAGACCAATTTAATTCTTATACATGTCATGTTACTCTAATTAAAAAATCTTCAAAAGCTCCTTATTGCTAACTGAATAAAGTTCAACCTCATCTCCTTGTCATTCAAGGTTGTCTCACCAAGGTGCCCTCGTATGTGTTTAGCTCCATCTCAACTCATATACTCTCCTCCTCACAGCCTGTACTCCAACTAGACTGTACTATTTTCTTCTTGCCTTCTAAATTCCACCCTATCCTTTAATACCCAACTCAAATTCTTCCTCCTCTATGAAGCCTTCTTAGGCCATCTCCAGTTGGTGGTGTTTTTTCCTTACTGACTGAAACACAAAAAAACTTTGTTTTGCAATTCTTTAATGTACTTAACAGGTAACATTATGTATTATACCATTCCGCACCTAAACTGCAACCTCTATTAAGGCAGAGATCATTTTATCTGAAATTATCTTCCCAAGCACTTAGCCCAAAGACTTGTACATAGATGGCATTTAATAAATGTTTTCTGAATCAATCAACAAACATTTATTAAGTTTCCACTATGTGCCAGGCACTGTGCTAAATACTAGGGATAAAAGTACAAAGCATAAAACCATCTCTACTCAGAAGGAACTTATAATGAGGGAGACAATAAGTCCATCTATAATTATTTACAGCATAAAGAGTAGTTACATAAAACCACTTTAGGAAGGCGTATACAAGCATTTGGTGGGGGAAGGGTCTCAAACAGAAAGACTTCATACAGAAGACTGCTTGAGCTGCCATCTTAAAGAAAGAAAGAGATTCTATGAGGTGAAGGTTAAGGAGGGAGAATCTTATATGAGTAACAGAGAGAAGGCCAGTTTGGTTGAATCAGGGTGCACAAAGGAGGAGTAATATCCAATGAGGCTGAAAGATAGGTTGCACTAGACTGTGAAGGGGTCTGAATATATATTGATATATTATGTTAGCATCCTCTGGGAGATAAAAAGGATGGGAGCATGAAATGAAAAATACCTCTGAACATGTAGAGCACCTTTTATTTGAATGATAAAAACAATTCATTGTTTAATAACTGCATACTAGTGGAAAGAATCAGAATTCTAACTAACAGATAAGAGAAACGACAAAAACAGCAGAACTAGGCACTGCTTCGAAACTGGGAACAGCTGAATATGTATGAACATGATATAAATCTCTCTCTTTATATAGGTATATACATATATAAGCTATCAGAAACATAACATGGTTAAATTCTTACGTGAAGTTTCAATGTTCTCCAGAGCCTATCATCATGCTCTAAATATAGGAAGTTCTTAACAGATGTTTAATGCTGTCTTTATGAGGTTGGCAGGTAAATAAACAGTAGACTATCACATAGGAAACATAAAGTAATATAGTCAAAAATCTGAGTTAAATAGGAGATCTATTCTTGAAAAACAGCTTTATAACCTACAATTATGTAACTGGAAACACTAAGTCTACAGAAAATTGGGGCTTAGGGGATATCCAAGTTATTTAACTTTAGTAAAATGTTTTATATTTAATAACTTTATTAATTTCCAAACTAGATAACCCACAAAGCAAGAGAGAAAAGGATTGCTGAAGACAGTCAAAGAAAAGTAAGAAGAGTTGGGAAGTTGGCTCAGTATCCCTTCTGTGTCTCAAACATAAAACAGGAAAGGGATTTTCTCTTTTGAAAATGGTGTCTAAAAGAGAAGGGAGTACACCCTGCTTGAAGACTATCCCTAGAAAGGCTATAACGAATGGATAATGAATATAAGGCAGATCCTTTTGCTCACAAATATCTCAGGCTTATCTTGCGTGAATTGAAAATTAGTGGCTTAAAAGCAATGCAAAAATGCAAACACCACCCTGTTAAGCCTTATAACTGTTTATAATTTACTCCAAATTATGTTAGTTAGAAACCAGAATGCCTAACACCTGAGATCTTTGAGAAGGTTAATTTTGTCTAAGATAGGAGAGGAGAGGAAATTCTGAAATATGGGGACATGTAAGGAAATGGTAGGTCTGTGTGGAAAGTGAGGGTCTTTGAACAGACAGAAGGCAGCATGAAGATACTAGGTGCTATGTGGAAGCAGGTAAGAGGGTGGTTAAAAAGTGAAAATGGGGTGAAGAAAGAAGGTTTGAGGGTATAAAGGACAAACTTTATCTATTCTGAAATTTTGTTTAGGGCCCTTATATGTATCAACTACTAGCTGAAAATCATCCTTGGGTTGCATTTGCTAATGCTTGGCACATGTGGCTTAGGTAGTTTGGTGGTACAGTGGATACGGTTGGACTTAAGACTTAAGAAAGTCCAGAAAGACCATAGTTCAAATCTTGCCTAAGACACTAGGTTTGTGAGACTGGTCAAGTCACCTCTATCAGACTCAGTTTCCTCATCGTCTATAAAATGCGGATTATAATAATACCTACCTCACAGGGTTGTTGTGAGGATCAAACAAGATAACACATAAAGTGCTTTGCAAACTTTAAAGCCTTATATAAATACTAGCTATTAGTATGTGCTGGTGATTTCAATGCTCAATATACCACAAAAATGTACAGGAAAATATTGTCTTAGCTGAAACAGTGGTTAAATTGAAGGATAAAATAAATATAATTAAAGAAAAAAAAACCTCTAAAAATAACTCCTAGCTTGTAGCATGAAAATTATATTCACATATATAAACACCTGTAAGGTGTTCTTGTCAAAGAGTAAAAATACTTATCCTAATTATTCTTTTCGCAATGTTATGACCCAAAGTAAAACAAATGAAACATATACTATTGAGCTGCAATAAAATCATTCTTGGTTCCAACCATATATCTATAACAAAGATATACCTGGTTCAGCAAAGTTTCGAAGAGGATCATCTCCCATTACCCAGCCATTAAGTGCCATGAAGAAACAACTTTTATTTGGGTGATTAATAAAAGTTTCTTCTTCTGCAAATGTCGTTTCTCCAAATGGGAAGGTAAAGTATCTATGAAGATATAATTCAATATTAAGGCAATGCAAAAAAGAACTTAGCACAAAATTTTAAACATTAAGTGTGAAAATTAAACTTTTCAGCCCTCGGAATGAATAAAAGTAGTTTTCATATTATTTATAGGAAATAAATTTCAATATAAACCACAGAAGAATTGTTTTGACATGTAGCACTTTGAGTTGGAGTTCAGGATAAAAAAGATTAGGAATATCTTTTCTTTTTTGTTCTGGATTTGTACTTTCATCAGCATAAGGAACTTCTAAAGTGGACAATATGGAGATGGGAAATCTAAGACTTACAGACGGGTCTAGGGCACAAAAAAGTGACATGATTCACTCACGGTCACAAGTTAGTTTGTATCTGAGGCAAAACCTGAATGCAAGGCTTTCTCAATCTAAGGCCAGACTTCTCTCTCTCTGTGTCTTTCTCTTCTGTAGTTGACTAAGCTCTTTAGTAATTCTATCATTGGATCCTCATGACAATTCTGTGAAAGAGGTGATGAGAGTATTATCACCATTTTACAGATAAGAAAGAGGTTCATGTCCAGGGTTCACTGGCTTTCTCAGGCTTCCAGAACTACTCAGGGCACAACCAGGGTTTGAACAATGTCCTCTGACTCTAAATTCAATGCTCTCACTACTTTTGTCCACAATGCTTTTGGTCAAAGATCATTTAACTACTGAAAAATTATGCAGAGAATGCATTAAGCGGCCCAGAAAGCTGTTATCTAGTTGTATGAGTAATAAAGCAAGCTTTTACTCCCTAAACATTTCTTTGGATTACTCCTGCCACGTGGGTTCTTCATTCCTGCTTCTATTTTGCTGAATGCCAACGTACTAAATCACAAAACCATGCTGACTTGGTGCACTACATATTTATGTTATCCAGTATCAATTAAGCTCTCATTCCAATCCTTTCACTCTTTAGTGACTGATCCTGCATCCTTAGTGCTTGGTATATAGTAGGTGTTTAATAAATGCATGTTCCCTCTATCCTAAACCATCTCCTTTCTAACAAGGTAACCTATAACACTATCTCCTCCCACCTTCTCAACAACGGACCTCAACTCAGACTTCACTGCAAAAACCTGACGCCACCACATACTTCCTCTCTTGTTCAATTCTACAATTTGAATAATCTTAAGATTCATCATTACCCTTTTCTCCTTTCCTCTAGTCTCAAGAGTACTGATAAGGTATCTATTTTTCCCTACCGATTCCAACCCCGCCCACTCGTGCCATTAATGCCCTCCTATCTCCTCTAAGTGTTTGCTCCTTTGGTAATCAGATAATCTCATTTTCTAATTATGAATTTTTCCTTATCCATCAACTCTTTCCTTGGTGAAAAACATGCCCCAACCTTAGACTCTATTGTTAGAGTACTCAAGCTATTGTCTGATACAGCTTTTCCCCTTTCCCAATCAAAATTTCCCAAAAAGCTTGTCTACTAACTGCCTGCCAAACTATCACCTCCAATTAATTTCTCAACCCCTAGAAATACTACCTAGTTCAAAGTACTCTTTCCAAGGTCACCAGTGATATCTTTGTTACTAAATCCAAAGGCTTTTCCAAGTTCTCATGAAGCAATTAACTAACAAACACATATTTTATTTATTTTTCCAATTTTTAAAAACATTTTTATTTAAAGTTTTAAGTTCTTCCTCTCCCCCCTCCCTCAGAAGGTAAGCAATCAGATATAGGCTATACACGTGCAATTATATAAGATGTTTCCATATTAGTCATTTTGTATCAGAAGACTTGAATAAAAGAAAATGAAAGAAAGTGAAAAATAGCATGCCTCAGTCTGTATTCGATCAATATCAGCAATAAACACTTCTTTTTTTCATCCTTTTTTTTTTTTGGAGGGGGGAAGGTAGGGCAATTGGGGTTAAGTGACTTGCCCAAGGTCTCACAGCTAGTAAGTGTGTCAAGTGTCTGAGGCCACATTTGAACTCAGGTCCTCCTGATTCCAGGGCTGGTGCTCTACTCACTGTACCACATAGCTGTCTCCATTTATGAAGCACCTACCATGCACCAGGCACTGCATAGGCACTGGGAAAACCAACACAAAAGTGAACAATCCCTGCAACTCAAGGAACTTTTATTATTTCATGGTTGGGGAAGGGCATGGGGGACAACATGCATATAAATAAGCATATACAAAATAAATATCAGACAATTTTGTGGGGAGGCTCTAGAAGCTGAATCAAGAAAAGATATGTGGAGAAGGTCACACCTGAGCTATGCTTTGAGGATAATTAGGGATTCTATGGCAGCTAGGTGGTACAGTGGATAGAGCATTGGGACTACAGTCAGGAGAACCAGAGTTCAAATTCTGCCTCAGATGCTTACTAGCTAAGTGATTCTGGGCAAGTCTGTAAAAAGAGCTGGAGAAGGAAATGGCAAACTACTCTAGTACCTTTGCCAAGAAAATTCCACATGAGGTCATGAAGAGTTGGACTTGACTGAAACAAGTGAATAACGACAACAAGGGGATTCTAAAAGGCAGAAATGAGGAGGGGGCACATTACAGGCACGGGAGAGAGTCTGGGTAAAGACACAAAAAGGTGACTGGTTGTTACATAGGAAAAACAGCAAGACAACTAGTAGGGCTGGACTGTAAGGAACATCAAGGAGAATAATGTGCAAGGGTGGAAAGGCAGATTAGAACCAAGTTGTGAAGGGCTGGCTTGAAGAGTTCAAAAATGAAGTTTACATTTGCTCTTGGAGATTACAGAGAGCCACTGGAGTCTACTGAGGATATGAGCGACATGCTTTAGGAATATCTATAATATGGTAACACAATATTGTCATATAATATAATAAAACATATTAGGTATTATTCTTAATATAATATTAACATTATAAACACAATAAAGCACAAGTCTCATGCTTTAGGAATACGACTGGCAGCTGTAACAAGGATAGACTGGAATGGGGAGAGACCTGAGACAGGGACACCAATAAAAAGACTATTTCAACAATTCAAGTGACGGACTGAGACCATGAATTAAGGTGGCTGCAGCAGTATGTGAAGATCTGAGAGATGCTGTGGAGGTCAACTGACAAGAACTGGCAAGTAATTGAATATGTGGAATGAGGAAGAGTGAAGAGTTGAAGGAAGTTATGAGGTTACAAAAATATGAGTGACTTGAAGCATATAGTAGGTACTTAATGTTTACTACATTATTAGGAAATGGAAAGAAATATGTTTCAGGGCTGAAGAAACATGAGACCTCCCTTAAGAGTGTCTCTTGTATTTAGATAATAAGGAAGCTATGTTAATGGATTGAGACTTAGTCCCCTGGACCAATTAAGTCTCAAGAATAGTTTCACTACCTTTAAAGAAAAAAACTGGTCTAGCACATGTGGGGCAGCTGTTGCTTCTATGACATAAGAGCATAAGACAAGTAGATCAGGAGAATGATATAGACATGGTACATTTTTATTTCAGTAAGACATTTGACAAAGTCATGATAGTTTATGGACAAGATGAAGAGACATAGACTACATGTTTGGACAGTACTGATAGACTGATCACTTGGAGGCAAGTTTGTAGTATTTTATTTCTAAAGCCATTTTAGTATTGTTTTCCTCAATATTTTTAAACCATGACATAAATGAAAGTATTGATAGCATGTTTATCCAATCTGTCAATGAAAAAAATCTGGGAGGGATAACTAAAGTAATGATGGAATTTGGATCCAACAAGATTAGCTGGTACAACTGGCAGAAGCCAACACACAAATTCTTTCCTGAGTAACATATATTTTGGGGTAACTGAGTTCTATTGTTTCTGATTCTCCCTTGTCTGATCTGTTCCGCTGATCTACTTCTCTGTTTTTTAACAATCAATCCCAAATGGTTTTGATAACTGCTGCTTTACAATACAGTTTGAGATCTGAAATGGCTATTCTCCCTTCATTCCCAACTTTTTAATTTCTCCAAATGAATTTCATCATTTTATTGAGATCTATAAAGTATCCCTTTGATAGTTTGATTCATATAGCATTAAAACTGTAGATTAACTTTGACAGTAATGTCATTTTCATTATGGTACAACCTAGCCACGGGCACCAAATATTCCTCTAGCTATTTAAGTTGGTCTTTATTTCTTTAACTTTGTAACTACATCTGTACGAGTCTTTTGTCTACTTTAGTAAGTTGATCCCCAGATACTTTATGTATTTTGTAATTATTTAGAGTTT
This sequence comes from Phalanger gymnotis, assembly GCA_028646595.1. Lineage (NCBI taxonomy): Eukaryota > Metazoa > Chordata > Mammalia > Diprotodontia > Phalangeridae > Phalanger > Phalanger gymnotis. The sequence goes on from CM053627.1 coordinate 65,572,893, forward strand.
ATACAATTATAGCAATATGGTAAAGAAAAAAATTTTTGAAAGACTTTTCAAGAATTCTGAGCAATGAAATATAATCGACCAAGTCTCCAGACATCTCCTGACAGAGATTTGATGGATACAAGGTGTACAAAGAGACATACATTTTTGGACATTGCCACTGTGGATTCATTTTGCTTAAGTATGTTCATTTCTAACAAGGGTTTTTCCTTTTCCTTTCTTTCTCTCTGTTTCTAATAAGGGGAAGAAGGGCAGCAATAGTGATGCCAAAAAAAAAAAAAGGGGCTACTGAATCTTTTAAAAAATTCACATAAACAGAAAAAAAAATAGAATAAAGGAGTACAAACAAGTAGGTCAGTTTTGGAAGTAATGAGCAGAATTTTTCTACTTTAAAAATACTGAAATGGGAATTCATATTTCATAAAGAAGCCTCTTTTTGTGTTCTTATGTATGGAAATTTTATTTTTGGTGTTTAAGTTCAGAATAATGAAAAAAGGTTGTAAATAACCTCTACAGACTTATCTCAGGTTCCTAATATTTTGTACCACTTTCGTCATCACATTAACTCTTAAGAGTATAGCACAAGTTTTGTGCACATACACGCACACCTCCCCCCACCAACACACCCATAAACGCATACAAAACTACACAGTAATAAAATTTAGTGAATAGGGAAATGTAATTTTTAGCACTAAGAACAACAATTTCAGGGTTCTTCAGCATTGGTAAGTATTAAAAATTATTTAGTAGTTTTGTAGTTTTTAGAAATCACAATATAAATAGTACTCATGAACTTGTTTCAACTAAGAAAGTATATAATGTAAGTTACCAAACTTAACACACAGGCCAGTACTAAATGATTTCTAAATTATTTCTAGTTCAATTATTAAAATTCACACTTCAAATATTTAAGTACATTTAAAAATAAATAATACCACAAAGTTTTTAAGTGCAATTCAAAGAGACAAAAAAAAAAAATAGAATACCTGGTAACTAAAGGATGTTTTCTAGTAACAGGACCCAGTTTAGGACCATGGCCAGCCAGTCGTTCATAAAACACATTTCCCAAAATACAATTAACTGCCTGAAAGTCATTAAAGTTTATGTTACTTCAGCAAAAAAAAGTAATAAAATTTAAAATTCAAAGAAAGAAACAAAGCAGCAGTAAAATAAACAAAACCTGTTCTTGATGGTAGTTTATTTGACGAAGTTTCTCTGCATTTAATTCCTCAATTCTTTTACGGAACCAGTTGCAGCACTCATCAATTGCAGCTGGTCCACTGCTAAATGAGAAACAACAATATAATAATAATTTAATGAATTTATGAAATAACTATATGATGAAACAATACTTCTGGTATGAATAATACATAGGTATAACCTGTGTGCCCTTCAGATTTGCATAACAGATCCCTGATGACTCATAGATAGCATAAATGATGAGGTGCCTTCCCTGAGAAAAGGGATGGAGTCAAGGATCCTTAGGCATACAGCTTGAAAGAATGATACACTTAAAGCAGACTTATGAGGGGAACACATACTTGATAAGTTTGTCCTGGCCAAAATGATGGCTTAGTTTAATGGACAGGGATTACATTTTAATGAGGAGGTTTAGATAAAAACTACTTTATTGGTTAGTTAACTTTTAGAATACTTTGAATTCTTGCTAATGTTTTAAACTTAATTATTTCCCTTGTAATTATCAAACTCTTACTAAAGAGTTTAATTAACTAAATGCTTGGCTATAAGATTTAAGTTTAAAAGGGAAAAGTGCAATGAGGTGCCGAGTTACAAGGAATTCAAAGCAAAAACTTACAGGTAAAATGAGGATGTGAAAGGCAACTACAGTAGGATATTCAGATTAGCACAGTACTATGACCTAATCTTCTGGGAGGTATGAGATCAATAAAATCCCACAAAATTTATTACCCAACTAATTTAAAGGTTTCTGAAAATTCAAAAATATTACTAAGACAGTTATTTCACAGGAAAAATAGAGTTACATACTTATGTGGTATGAAAGTAGCTAAAGCAATGTTCATATCTACAGTACAACCAAGTCGTTTGTATTCTGGGTCCTGAATAATCTTAAGAAGCTGCTTTGGGTCAGATTTTGTTACTGTTTTCCTGTTTTCTGAAAGAACAAGAAAATAACATATTAAAAGGATAAAAATCTACAACTACAGAAGACATGAACTATTTCTTTCCAATTCTTCATTTCACAATTCTTAGTTGCAAAAATACAAATTTAGGTTTTCAAATCTTCCTGAAATTACACTGATTGATAGTCTCATAGAGAGGTGTATTTATGAAATTTCTTTAAGTTTGAGACTGTCCTTTACCTTGTGTAAGAAGGGCTCTAAATTGCTGCACTGCTTTGTTAACATCCACTTGAAAAAATTCCCAGAGTTTAGTCTTTGGATAAATATCCTCCCAAACTATTTTTCGAATACACTGAAAAAGTACAAAGAAAAAGAGAAACGACTTTTCTCAGGGCATTAAAAAAAAAAAAAGCAAACATATCCTAGGCTACACCAAGTCCAAACTAGGTTACAACAAATAATTTACTTTGCTCTGTCATAAATTGTGCTACTATGTTTTCAGTTAGGTGTATCTTTAAGCATACTAACATTCATTTGCTGGTCATTTTCAATCAAAGCAGGTAGTCCTTTTTCTTTGTATTTTCCTTCTGAAACATCACATGTTAAGTGCCAAAGCGCCCTGTCCAGGACCCAAGCTGGTTTCAGGTGTGGAGAATTCACTAGATTATATGCACATTCCGGATGCTCCTGGATCCATTTACTATTAGCAGCTTATAGAAAAGGGAAACAAAAAAGGGAAAGCTTATAACAAAATTAGCTTTTGTTGGTTTCTACATGTTACCTTTTAGGGTTATATAAACTACTACTGCTTAGAAGCAAGATGGCACAGTGAATACGGCTCAAAGCCAGCTGCCAGGAAGACCTGAGTTCAAATCTGACCTCAGATATTTACTAGCTGTGTGACCCGTGGCAAGTCATTTAACCCTGTTTGCCTCAATTTCCTAATCTGTAAAGAGCTGGAGAAGGAAATGGTGAACCACTCCAGTATCTTGCCAAGAAAACTGCAAATGGTGTTTTGAAGAACTGGACATGACTGAAATGACTGAACAACAAATTACTATTACCCTTTAAAAATATTATATGTTGAATTTTCTATAAGCAATCCAAAGTGATTATCCAAACCTGATACCTATGCAAGTATTGCCCATGAAATCATCTACTATTTTACACAAGCATGCCTAGATGATCCTCATGGTAAAAACGTTCTGTAAAACTTGGATTCAGTCAAAAGACCACACCCAAGGACTGAGAAGGCCACATGTGGTCTAGAGGCTGCAGGTTCCCCACCCCTGTGCCTGGACACTCAACATCAATGTTAGAAAGGGATTAGATACTATATTGCCACAACTAATCTTAATTGGTTTCCCTACTTCCAATCTCTCTTCTGTCCAAGTAATCCTCAACACAAGCTTCTAAAAAACCTTGTTAAGGCACAAGTCTGACCAAGGAACTCTTCTGTTAAAAAACCTTCAGTAGCTCTTTCAAAATCTGGTTCTAATCTTTCTTTTTTAAAATTAACATTTTTATTTACTTAGTATTTTATTTTCCCCCAGCTACATGTAAAATTTTTAACATTCATTTTAAAACCTTTTAGTTTAGAATTTTTTTCTCCCTCCTCTCCCCACTGCCCCTCATTGAGAAGGCAAGCAATTCGATATAGATTATACATGTGTAGTCATGCAAACCATTTCCATGACAGTAATGCTGTTAAAGAAAACACAGACAAAAAATCCTCAAGAAAAATAAAGATAGCAAAAAAAAAAGTATGCTCCAATCTGTTTTCAGCCACCATCAATCAGTTCTTTGTCTGGGGATGGATAGCATTTTTTACCACAAGTCCATCAGAACTGTCTTGGATTGTTGCATTGCTGAGCATAGCTAACTCATTCACAGATCATCTTACAATATTGTTATTACTTTGTATACAGTACATTTCACTTTGCATCAGCTCACATAAGTCTTTTCAGGTTTTTCTGAGCGCATCCTGCTCATCATTTCCTACAGTACAATAGTATTCCATCATAATCACAAACCACAATTTGTTGACCCATTCCCCAACTGATGGACATCCCCTCAATTTTTAATTCTTTGCCCCCAGAAAAGAGCTGCTATCAATATTGTGTGTGTGTGTGTGTGTGTGTGTGTGTGTGTGTATCCTTTTTCTTTTTTTTTAAATCTCTTTTGGGACACCGACCTAGTAGTGGTATTGCTAGGTCAAAGGGTATGCACGGTTTTATAGCCCTTTGGGCATAATTCCAAATTGCTCTACAGAATCAGTTCATAACTCCACCAACAGCGCATTAATGTCTCATTCCCCCTTCCACATCCTCTTCAACATTTGTCATTTACCTTTTCTGTCCTATTAGCCAATCTAATAGATATGAGCTAGTACCTCCTAATCTAACTTTCCAGCCTTCTTTCACATTACTTCCCTTCATGGCCCATAATTCTTTTCTAGCTAAACTGGAATATGGGTTCTTCAAATCTATATTCCATAATTCACTGAAGCCAGCTCCTAAGCCTAGGACGCACTGTCTCTTGGCAAAATAAAACCTTCATTGTTTGTAAGGCACCTCAAAGGTCATCAAGTCAAACCTATATCAGAGAAAGAATACCCTCAGCAAATACCCAAAGAATGTATCCCAGAAGACTTTGTATGAAGATATGAAGTGAAAGGGAATCCACCAGCTCCAAAGGCAGCCCATTCCACTTAGGAATAGCTTTGTTATGAAGACTTTCTTTTTATTAAATCTTAATTTTCCTTTTGGCAATTTGAATCTATTGTTCCTAGGTAGGATCAGTGAGGCCAAGCAAAACAAGTTTAACCACTCTTATCAAGATAAGTCTTCAAACTCTAGAAAACGGTATTCTGGCCCCTCCACCCAGAATTTTCTCTGGGTTAGTTCCTACCTTCAACCTAATATGACACGAACCTTAAAGAATTTTCACTCTTGTTAAACACTGGATGCGCTAAACTTTATAAATGTCCTTTCTAAATCATGGCACCCATAAATGAATGAGATATCCCAGAGAGAGAGATATGATGAGAATGCAGTGGAATTATCACTTCCTTAGTCAGGGACACTATGCCTTCTTCAGTGCAGCTTAAGATCACATTAGCTTTTTTAGCTGCCATACTATACTGACTCATACTAAGCTTGCAGTCCATTAAAACCTCCAGATCTTTTTCAGATAAACTGTGACCTAGCTATAAGATTTAACCTAATAGTTTAGGCAAAGATTTCTTTTTTGTATCCTTACTATATTATCCAATGTGTTAGCTTATCCCTCCCAGTTTTATAATAAAGATGCCAATTATACCTTTATTGAAGTTATTGACAAAACTATTAACACAATGCCAAGCAAAGATCCCCACAAAATGGAGATGTCCTGCACAATAAATATCAAACTATTAATGATTCCTTAGGTCTGTCTATGATCAGTTCTAAATCCACTTAAACTGTATTATAACTTTGCCCATACTCCTTTATTCTTTTGACAAGAATATCACTAGAGACTCTGTAAAATGCTTTAATAAAATCTGGGTAAACTACATGTTCCCCATTCTCAGTCTAGCAGGCTAGTAATTTAATTCTATTTCATTCAATCGGCATTAAGCACCTACTATGGGCAAAGAACTGTGTTAAGTATTGGGGATACATAGACGAAAATAATTCCTTCCATTTAGTTTATGTTGTCAAAAAGGAAAATGAAGTTGGTGTAACATAACTTGTTCTTGATGAAGTCAATGCTTTGTTGATCCCCTCTTTCCTAGTGTCTCCATTCACTAACCACCCTCTTGATATGCTCTAGAATTTTGCTAGAAATTGAAGTCCAGCTCACTGGCTGATAGTTTGCAGACTATATTTTCTCTTCAGAAAGTCAGAAAATTTACCCCTCTCCACTTATATGGCAACTATTCCCTTCTCTATGATCTTTCAAAGATCAATGGCAATGACTTAACAATCCCATCTGCCAATTCTTTTATTTAAAAAAATATTTTAAATTATTATTTCAAAGATCCACTTTTTCTCCTCCTCATACCTCAACTGAAAATGAAAGAAAAGCAAAACCCCTGTTACAAACATGTAGTCAAGCAAAACAAATGTCTAGATGGCCACAGCCAAAAGAATATATGTGCATGTATGCATGCATACATGTATGTATGTATCTCATTTTGCAGAGACTTTCAACTCTGTATGAGGATAGCATGTTTCATCATTAGTACTCTGGAATCATGGCTAGTTTTACACTAGTCAGAGTTACTAAGTCTTTCAAAGTTTTTACTGTTTCAAAACAGTATTGTTGTCACATAAATTGTTCTCCTGGTTCTATCCATTTCACTTTGCTTCAGTTCATACATGTCTCCCAGGCTTTCTCTGAAAGCATTTCTTAAAGCACAACAGTATTCTACTCTATTTATATATTATAACTTGTTCAGCCAGTCCTCAAATGAGGGCACCCCTTGAGATTCTCATTCTTTGCCACCTCAAAAGAACTATAAGTATTTCTGTATATCCTTAGGGTTTTGTTTTGCTTAGGACTAATCTAAATCTACCCTTCTCCCCCCTAATTCCTTTTCCCCTTTACCTCCTACTTTCCAGTTAAGTGAAATGTTTTTAGTGCCCATTTGTTCATGTGCATTCTTCCCTCCTTTGACCAATTCAGATGAGTAAAGTTCAATTATTAGCTGCTCTGTACCGTTCGTTTGTATAGACTTCTACTTGTGTGCCCATATATAAGAGAATTTTCCCTATCCTTCCCTTCTATCCTTCACCCCTTAAACTCCCAATATTCTTCTTCCCTTTCTCAATCTTCTCTTAATATTATCAAGATATAGCTGAATCATTCCTAGGCCTTTTGTCTGAACAGATTCCCTCTATAACCCCTACTAATAGATAATGGGGTTCAGCGGGGACATACGATCATCTGACCATATTTGAATATAAGCAGTTTGTCCTTGTTTAGTCCCTTATGGCTGTTTATTTCTATTTAACTTTTTATGCTTCTCTTTTCACCCCCACTTAGTATTTTATTTTTTCCAATTACATGCAAAAAGGGTTTTCAACATTCATTTTTGTAAGACTTTTTAGTTCCAATTTTTTTTCCTTACCCTCTCAAGAGATCAAGTAATCTGATATAGGTTATACGTGTACTATCATGTTAAATATATTTCCACATTAGTCAGGTTGTGAAAGAAGAATCAGAACCAAAGGGAAAAACCATGAGAAAGAAAAAAACCAAAAAAAAAAGGGGAAATAGTATGCTTTCTTTGGATTTGGATAGCATTTTCCATCATGAGTCTTTTGGAATTGTCTTAGATCATTGTATTGCTGAGGAGAGCTAAGTCTGTCACAGTTGATCATTACACAATGTTGCTGTTACTGTATACAATGTTCTCCTGGTTCTGCTCATTTCATTCAGAGTCAGTTCATGCAGGTTTTTCCAGGTTTTTCTGAAATCCACCTGCTCATCATTTCTTTTACAGCATAACAATATTCTATTATGTTCATATACCACAAATTGTTTGGCTATTCCCCAATTGATGGGCATCCCCTCAATGTCCAATTCTTTGCCACCACAAAAAGAACTGCTACAAATATTTTTATACATGTGGGTCTTGTCTCCCTTTTTAATGATCTCTTTTAGAATACAGACCTATTAATGGTATTGCTAGATTAAAGGGTATGCAGCACAGTTTTATAGCCCTTCGGGCAGAGTTCTAAATTGTTCTCCAGAATGGTTAGATCAGTTCACAACTCCACCAACAATGCATTAGTGTTCCAATTTTCCCACATCTTCTCCAAAATTTATCATTTTCCTTTTCTGTGAAATTAGCCAATCTGATAGGTGTAAGGTGGTACCTCAGAGTTGTTTTAATTTGCATTTCTCTAATCAACAGTGTTTTGAAGCATTTTTTCATATGACTATAGGTGATTTTAATTTCTTCATCTGAAAACTGCCTGTTCATGTCGTTTGATCATCTATCAACTGGGGAATGACTTGTATTCCTATAAATTTGATTCAGTTTGCTACATATTTTAGAAATGAGGTCTTTCTCAGAAACACTGACTGTAAAAATTGTTTCCCAGAGCTTTGTTTTCCTTCTAATCTTGGTTGTACTAGTTTCATTTCTGCAAAACCTTTTTAATGTAATGAAAATTATTTTGCATTTCATAATGTTCTCTATTCCTTGTTTGGGCATAAATCTTCCCTTCTCCAAACATCTGAAAGGTAAACTATTCCTAGTTCTCCTAATTTGCTTATAGTATCACCCTTTATCTCTAAATCACATACCCATTTTGGCCTTATGTTGGTATATGGCATGAGATGTTGGTCTATGCCTAATTTCTACCATACTATTTTCGAGTTTTCCCAGCAGTTTCTGTCAAAAGTGAGTGCTTATACCAGAAGTAGATGTCTTTGGGTTTATCAATCAGTAGATTACTATGGTCATTTACTACTGTCTTGTGTACCTAACCTTTTCCATGGATCTACCACTCTATTTCTTAGGCAGTACCAAACAGTTTTGATGACTGCTGTTTTATAATGTAGTTTTAGATCTGGTACAGCTAAGCCACCTTCCTTTGAATTTTTTCCCCATATATTCCCTTGATATTCTTGACCTTGTTCTTCCAGATGAATTTCATCATTTTTTTTTCTAGCTCTATCAAATAATTTTTTGGCAGTTTGACTGGTATGGCACTGAATAAGAAAATTAATTTAGGCAGAATTATTAGCTTGGCCTACTCAAGAGCAACTGCTATTTTTCCAACTGTTAAGATCTAACTTTATTTGTGTGAAAAGTGTTTTTTAATTGTATTCATATAATTCCTGGGTTTGTCTTGGCAGGTAAACACTCAAATATTTTATATTGTCTACAGTTATTTTAAATGGAATTTCTCTATCTCTTAGTGCTGGGCTTTGTTAGTAATATTTAGAAATGGTGGTGATTTCTGTGAGTTTATTTTATATCTTACAACTCTGCTAAAGTTGTTAATTATTTCAAGCAGATTTTTAGTTGATTTTCTAAGTATACCATCACATCATCTGCAAGGATCAATCATTTTGTTTCCTCATTGCCTATTCTAATTCCTTCAATTTCTTTTTCTTTTCTTATAGTGCTGAAACTAATATTTCTAGTATAATGTTAAATAATAGTGGTGATAATGGACATCTTTGTTTCACCCTGAATCTTATTTAGAGAAAGCTTCTAGCTTATCCCCATTACATACAATGCCTGCTGATGGTTTTAGATAGATAATGCTTATCATTATAAGGAAAACTCCATTTATTCCTGTGCTCTCCAGTGTTTTTAATAGGAACGGTTCTGTATTTTGTCGAAAGCTTTTTCTGCATCTATTGAGATAATCATGATTTCTATTAGTCTTGATATGGTCAATTATACTCATAGTTTTCCTAATATTGAATCAATCTTGGATTCCTGGTATAAACCTGGTCATAGAGTATCATGCTTGTGATAAACTGCTGTAATCTCTTTGCTAATATTTTATTTAAAATTTCTGCATCAATATTCATTAGGGAAATTGGTCTATAATTTTCTTTCTCTACTTTGGCTCCTTTTCCATTTGGCCAATTCTACTTTTTAACTAGTTGTTTTCATCAATGGATTTCCCTCCCCATTTGGCCAATTGTATTTTTTAAGGAATTGTTTTCTTCAGTCAATTTTTGTCCTTCTGTTTCCAAGCTGCTGACTCTTGAATACCTCACATTTCTGTTTCCAATTTTTCTTCTACCTTTCTTAATTGATTTTTAAAATTCTTTTTGAGCTCCTCCAAGAAGGCTTTTTAGGCTTGAGACCAATTCATCTTCCTCTTTGAAGTTTTGCATGTAGGCATTTTGACATTGTTGTCATGTGTTTTGATCTTCCCTGTTACCATATTAGCTTTCTATAGTCAGGGCTTTTTTCTGGTTTGGGTTTTTTTGGAGGGGGGAGGGGCTCATTTTAAAGTCTATTTTATGACTTTTAAAATTGAGCTCTGCTCCTGGGGCACAAGGAGGCACTGTCCCAAACATCTTGTGCTGGAGGTTAGGGACCTGTCACTGGCTTTCTGCACTGGGACCTCTGATGCTGGTGGCCTGCCCACTACACTGGGGTGGTCCAGTCTTGTCCCACCTGTTGTGACCTGGGTTCCAGGGCTGGCAGTTTGCCTTATGCGCTGGGGCTGAAGGCCTTACAGCTGGCGTACTATGTCACTGGCCTGCTGAGCCAGGACTGACAGGTCTCAATTGCTGATCTGTGCTGTGGCTAAGAGCCTCCTTCTTGCTTGCCCCCTTTTACTTAAGTGAGAAAGACTTTTCCTGAAACCCTTCTAAGTTAACTTAAGCTGGAAAATTGTTTCACTCTATCTTTTTCTTGGTTTGGTCATCCCGGAATCCATTTAAAGGCTTCAGGGAAAGCAGGGGAGGGAGGGAAACTGGGGGAGAGCTCAGGAAACTTCTTGGCTTTTCTCTGCCATCTTGGCTCTGCCTCCCCTTATACTCCTGTGTTTGAACTTCAAAGTTTCTGCAAGAGCTCTGGGCTTTTTACCAAGAACATATGTAAATCCTCTATTTCACTAGAAGCGCATTTTTCCCCCTGTAGAGTTATATTCGGTTTTGTTAGGTAATTTATTCCTGAATATAAGTTTATTCTTTGCCTTCTGGAATATCGTATTATAAACTCTCTGCTCCTTTATAGTGGTAACTGATAAATTGATCCTGATTGTGACTTCTCAGCATTTGAATTTTTTCTTTCTGGATGCTTAAAGTATTTTTTTTTTCATTTGACCTGGAATCTCTTGATTTTGGCTATAACATTCCTGGGAGTTTGCATTTTGGGGTTTCTTTCAGTAGGTCACTGGTGAATCCTTGTATTTCCATTTGGCCTTCTGACCATAAGAAAGCTGGACAGTTTTAAGATTTCTTGAAATATGATGTCTAGGTTCTCTTTTTGGTCATGACTTTCAGATGATCTAATAAATTTAACATTTCTTTTTCTCCTCAAACTTAGATTAGCTGTTTGCTATGAGATACCTTATATTTTTTTCAGTCTTTGTTTTAATATTTCTTGTTATATCATGGAATCATTATCTTTTATTTGGTCTATTCTGATTTTCAGAGTTTCTTGCTTGGGAAAGGTTTTATATTTTACTGTTGTTGCTTTTCAGTCATATCTGACTCTTTGTGACTCCAAGGAACATACTGTCCGTCAGGTTTTCTCGGCAAAGATACCGGAGTGGTTTAACATTTCCTTCTCCAGTAGATTAAGGCAAACAGAGGTTAAGTGATCTGTCCAGGGTCACACAGCTAGTACATGTCTTAAACTCTGGTCTTCCTGACTCCAAGCCCAGTGCTCTATCCAGTGAGCCACCTAGCTGCCTCCTCATGCCAAGCTGTTAATTTCCTTTTCAATTTTTTCTTTCATAGTTCTCATTTCCTTCTTTTTTTTTTTGGCAAGGCAATTGGGGTCAAGTGACTTGCCCAAGATTACATAACTGGCAAGTGTCAAGTGTCTGAGATTGGATTTGAACTCAGATCCTCCTGACTCCAGGGTCAGTGTTCTATCCACTGTGCCATCTAGATGCTCCCTCATTTCCTTTCCAAGTTTTTCTTTATTGCTCTTATTTCATTTGTAAAAACATTTTAAACTTAAAAAACAAAACAAAAACAACTCTTGCTTCATATATTCCAAGAGTTTTAGTTGTACTTGTGCTTAAGCTATGTTTTCTTTGAAGTTTTGTTGCGGAAGTTGTGGAGTCAATCTTTTCTTCTGGGTTTGTGTCTTGAGCATCCCTGTCACCATATTAGCTCTTTATGGCAGAATTCTTTTAGACTGGGCTAGGAATTAGAACTGAGACCCTGCTCTGCTTCTGTGGTCCAGGCACACCACTGCTGCTTGCTTCTAAACTCCCTCTTTTCTCAGTACACTGCTTAGAGCCTACAATCTCTGTCTCTTTATCCTGGAACACCAACTGTCTCCTCAAAACAATCTATATCTGTTACCTAGAACTGGGTTGTGAGTGACAAAATTGCTAGGCACCTATTCTCACACCCTGCATGTGGTGCCCCAGTGCCTCACAGTGATCAGGACCTCATCTTGCCTTGATATATAGCTTCTCCTTGCACTAGAGTGCCCTGCACAGTCATAGTCCTGGCCAGACCTAATCCCTAGTGTCCCTAATCTCTCTGTGTCAACCTGGACTGGAAAAATGACTCACTGTGACACCCCCCCTGCCCCACCCCAATTTCCCCCTCAGGATTTGGTCTGGTGCATTTTTTACATCTGGAGTTGGGGGAAGGGAGTTATAGCTTCACTTCTTGATACTCCACCATCTTGGCTCAGCCCTCTGCCAATTCTTTTGGTAGCCTGAGTATAGTTTGTCTGGGCTGGGTGAACTGAAATCATCAAGGGCACTGGGAGCTCTGTTACCATCTCCTTACTTATACAGGGTTTCAACTAGCTCTGCATTAGTAATGTATGTTCTAGGCCTTTCTAGTCCAAAGATTATTGTCCTTGGCAAAGAACACAGAAGTATATTAAGAATTTTATAGTTCTGCTTTACCTCTATCATCATTCTGCCCAGTCGAGGGACATCCATTTTGGAGAGATCCAGCTTGGCCAACCTTTCTTCTTCTCTTTGCTCTGCTTCTGACTTTCTAGACCTTGCCCCCAAGGGCTGCTGTCTCACTCTGGAATGTCCTTAAGTGTCTGATACCTCCTCACCCTCAAATATCAATCTGTCATTCTGGAACTTTTCTCCCATTGGTGAATTCCTCCCTGATCCTCCATTTTGGGGAGGGGCTCAGGCTGGCAAACTTTCATTCCCCTCCTGGCTCTGTTTCTGAATTTTCAGATTTTACCACCATGCCATCCCAAAAGACACCTCGCCCCACAATTTTCTTTTCCTTGTAGTGATATCCTCAAGCTCAACACTATGCCTGGAATGTAGTAAGTGCTTAATAAATGCTTGCTGAATGCTTCTTGATTCCCTCTCTGATCCTCCTTCACCCAACTAAGCACTAAAAAAAATCTTTTTGTTGTCCTTAAAACTATTTTTTGCAGGGGCCAGACTAACTTCATTCTGAACTCTGTTGTTTCTAAAATTATTTTTAAAAGGACTTTGCCTCATTTTAATATTCATCTTCTATTACTTACTCTTGTATGTCCATTATCTGTACATGTCTTTTGTAGATCAAAGCTGGCTAATGAGTTCTCCGTGGATCCACCATCAGACTCATTGGATAGTTCCCCTTTTCCTCATCAGAATACCTTTTTGTAACTTCAGAATTTCATTCATGAAATCATCCCACTTTTATTGGGATAGATTAGGACTAGTTTTCCTCTCATCTATCAACAATTCTAAATTCTAAATCTCACCCTCAGAATTCCCAACATTTCCAACTCAGCAACTAGTTTTGTTTGTGTATTGGACAAGTCTAGAACAGAATTTCCCTTTGCTGTTTTTCTTAACTTTCTAAATTTTTACGTTGCTATTAAAGCAAGTCAAGAAATTACTTGCTATTCTGGTTTTGGAAGAGGGAATACTTCCACTGATGTCCAAATAAGTAAAGCCCTTCACTCTTTAACCTCACTCTGTGCTACCATAATTAGTTTCCCTAATTCCTCATTTGCTATCAAGCAAAGAAGTCTAGTTGATCAAGTCAAAGAGTCAAAAGAGGCAAAGACTCAAATAATGACAAACTTTCCAAATAGCTGTATCAGTATAATTCAAAGAATAATCCTTATATACACTACTGCTCATTGGTCTTTTTGATTAAACTTTTAGACCTTAAAGTTACATGTCTTTTAAAGGAATATTCCAGAACTTAAATCCAAATGAATACTTTTCCTAATAAAGGGCATCTGTAAATGCTATAATTATTTCAGCAGTGTTGCCATTGCTAAAAAACATTTTTTGAAACTTTTACTGTGGAGCTATCTTCTTGTAGCACATTCATCTGAAAATTCTGTCTTCATCTTCGAGTTATAGCACTTGGACTCCTCAGATTTGAGTCCTGAGTCTCTTCTTAGCTAGTAGACTGGAGCACTGCCATGAAGAAGCCAATGAGGTCACAGCTCCCTTCATTTCATATCATATACAATTTCTCGAACACATAAACATGTCTATGTTCTGAACCTCTGAATGACAATCCGGATTTCTGAGGTAGTGGGTGCTTAGTAATTGCTAGGTAAATGAATGAATGCTGCCAATGTTGAAGAAACAAATCAACAGTCTTCTCTTTTGACTTTGGGCAAACATATTTTCTTGTATTCTGGTAGATATCAGAATTTCTACTGAAGACTTCGACACTGTATCAGGGTCATAGTGGAAAAAAATCTCACTTCATCACTATTTACTACTTTCTTCAAAAACATAGTATTTTATCCAGCTTTGCTTGTAAGGTCGAAGGTTAAGTCTAAGTTTTCACTGTGCTCATTCAAGATGGATGACAGTTTTTGCAGAAATCTTCCTCATGCTCAAATTTTCTGTTCAAGTAAATCTGTTTCTCTATCTATCAGACTAGTATTTCCAAATTAATTTGGGTCATAGAACACCTTTGGGCTTAAAATACAGTGAAAAAAAACTCATAGATTCTTGTTCAAATGAAGTTTTAAATTTATAGAATATTCTATTAATAAAAAGAGGAGTAAATTGAGGACATCTCACAATAAAAATATAGGAAATTAAAGTTATTTACAAAGTCCCTGTTTTGTGGAATGTAATTACTATCTACCTAATTTAATATTTCAAAGAGGAGAATTAATTGACATCAACATTTTCTCAACAAACCCTTCCTTTTTCACACTTTATTGAATGTAAGTACTCTATGGCACAAGCTTTCTAAAAAGTTTCACAAAACTGTGGCAATGGGGTAGAGTGGTAGAATCAAAGGGGTAACCTTGAATCATGCCAAAGAAGCTGTGAAAGCTGAAACCAGTTATCAAGGAACAGAGTCACAAAAAGTGCTCTTACTGCAAGGAAACTGACTCTCTTTACCTAGTGGTATTTATTTTTTTCAGGCAGATTGTATTACTTCACAAATTGAGAATGGTATCAGGTGGGAGGAGAAAACGATTCTACTACTTAATTTTGGATTGTTATTTACTTTCAATCATATCCTATTCTAATTATTTTCTGCTATTTGGGGGAAAAATCCAGAAATATGGCTTCACATACCACTCTCCAAATTAATTTCTTATATGAATGAATCCAACTTCTGACCTTTTCACCATTTTGTGTGACTTTGGGCAAGTCAATTAACATTCCTGGGTGTCAATTTCCTCATCTATAAAATGAGCATGTTGGACTAGATGGCTTCTGAGATCCTTTCCAGCTTTTAATCTATGATCTTATGATTTTTTCAACCTAAATGATGAGGGAGCTATTTTGTACAAGTATGGAAACTCTCTACCTTCTTTAAATCTTTTCCAAAAGTAATATTTTTGTTCATGACATCCATAGATTAACAGAAATTTAGAGGGGAAAGGACTCTGAGATCGTATAGCTTAGGAACTTTCAATTAAGATGGTAGCACATTTGGACCTAAAGGAGTCCAGGTCTACCATATAAATACCCCAATAAATTCTAAACATATATGAAAAGCGATAATAATAAAGAAAACCAAGGAGAAATGTCTATAAACTCCTCCATCTAGTCCAGGACTCTATAAAAAGACTGCCAGAAACTTGTGGAGGTTCTCAGTGAAGACAAGACAAGGTAGGCAGAAGGCACTGCATGCTAGAGGCCGAGATTCACAGCAAGAGCCAAAGCCAGACCATGACCCAGGCAAGCCCAGGCCCAAGCCACTGCAAAAGCACTTTGGGTCTTGTAGGAAGCCTGTTACCAACACAAATGACAACATTTGGTTGGGGCATTGGTCAAGGCAGAGTCAACTCCAGAATGAATTAAAGGCAGAATCCAATATGTTGCTCAAATGAAACACGTGTAGCAATATGTCTTTACTATGATCACTTCTCCCCACTTGAACAAACTTCCTCAAATAATTAGTCTCATTACTTTCATACTCTGTAGATTGCAAACACCACCAGTGACATCATCTTTGAAAATAAAAGACAATATACTGAGTAAATGATAACTATTCTGGAAAAAGCATACTATGTTGTCTCATAACAATAAAATTAATGTTTAAAGTATTTGAAAAAGTCAATAAAACCAACTTAATAAAGTTCATACCAGTATGATTGTAGACAACATCAGTAATACAAAGAATGTTCCATTCCTTTTTCATTTTTTCTACTAGTTGTCCAACATCACTCCAAGTATACTGCTTATTAGGTGTAGAAAAGTCAGGATTCAGTTCCAACTGATTAGCCAATGAATAACATGACCTAGACAGCCCCAAAGTCTGAAGTGGGGTAAAATGAATCATGTTGTAACCTGCAAAATATTTTATTTGTTATTTATTATTTTACTTACTAACTTTGAGAAAAAATTTAAGCTGATAATAAAAATAAAAACATATAAAATGTATACTTATAGAAATTATAAAACACATGTAAGAATACTTTTTCTATATAAAAATTTATTTTAAAAATGAGAATTAAAAATATTTATTCAATAAGATCTCATCTATTAGGTTGCTGCTAATTTTTTTTACATTTTAAAGTAAATTCTTAGGAAATGACAATGACATACTTTTATTACTTGTCACTGGGTATTTATGACACATAAATAAATGTACTGAGACCTGAACTGAAACTGAGTATCCAAAACCTGCAATTAATTTTTTTATAGGAGAAAACAATAATATGTGCAGTTTTAATGACATTTTAAGAAAAATTAACTATTACCTGATTCTTTTGCAACTCTGAGTCTGCTTTCCCACTCATCAAAAGGTCCTAAACATTTGGCTAGAAATGTCTGGAGAGTAACACAGTCCAAGTGTAATACTTGATTATCCGTTCCAATGTGTAAAATAGGGTCGACGACTATGTAACCTCCACCACTCTTCTCATTTCTAAAAAAAAGAAAAGAAAAAAACTTAATGAGAATATAATTTATATTATTCTTTTTATAGTTAAAAGATTTAAATGTTCTTTTATAAAAGCCTACATTTACAGTCTATAATTGTAAGCATATCCCAAAATGAACTGTTCCATTTATCAATCTCTGCACAGTTTTTATAGTTATGCTATTTCTTTTTAAAAAAATTTTACTGCTCTCAGAATTCAGGTTTTAGTAACAGAGTAAAAGTTGTTATTCTCTCTTTTTACTGAGTCAGGCCTTACAATATCAGAAGCATGTAATTAAAAAACGATTTTGAATATTGGCTTAACACTGTTGAGTAAGATTTCTTTAAAAAATGTTTTTTTTAAAGTTATGTAATATTATTGAAGGTGCAAGTATAAATTTGATCATATATATACACATATATACATATATGTTCTTTGTTAAGTGAGGTTCAGAAGTCCTACGAAATGTATACAAAGTTTCATGAAGCAGAATCTATAGCTGAACAAAAAAAATAAAAATTATATTGTAGGTATGGTAAAAAGATGCTACTAGAACTCCTCAAATATCTATTTCAACAAAAAAAAATTCTTGATCAACTTACGTTATTAAATGATAGTGTAAGATATCAAAGAGTTTTAACTATCTTGTATAATATTCAATAAGCATCTGTTGAACAAGTGTCTGTAACACTTTATGCTATGCAGAAAGTACTCCATTGCTCATTAGAATTTACATGATATGACCCTTTATGAGATGGCAAGAAAGCATTCAAAAAAAATCTCATTGCCTTTACCCATACTTTATTTTTTGGCAAATTAAGGGCACAAAATTTTAAATCTACATTTTTCACATATACAAGGCTTTACTTACTCCTGATTGAAATAATATTGAAATGATCCAGCTTTTTGAAGATAAAGTCTACAATATTTGTCAGAATCATCTTCCCTTTCTGTTGGATTTTCCCAAGCAAGGGGCCGGAATTTTTCTCGACTAAATTCTTCTCCCGGATTTGGATAATTTGTATAGACAGTAACTGTCTTCCCTTGTAAAGTTGGGCCTAATCGGAACTGTAGTTCAAAACCTGAAAAAACCAGTTGTTAATAAAGTCACTGTAATTTTTAGCAATTATATAAAATTTGCACATTTAAATGAGCACACAAATAATTTTAATTAATACAATTATTTTTTGGCAGGATTGTGTCCAAAATACATAGTTTGTTTGGGTTTTTTTTTTGGACAAGGATTAGGGTAGGGAAATGCCTACCCTAAATCCAAACACATAGAAAACCTCAGAGTTTATTATGGATTGTCCAAAGGTGTTTGCACATTTCTGGATTTGTCCAATGAAACAGATAATTTTTTTTACATATAGGGATATACCTAACGTGGACAAATCAATAGACTTTAGCAACATTGTTCAATTTGATGCAAATATGCGCAATTTTCCAAAGAAGAAAAATCTTACCATATATGGTCAATAATTGACTAGCTAGAAATCTAGGGACCATATCATATCTCTCACTTTATATAACATATCCAAAGAAATGAGTTTAAAGGACAGCACAGCTTCTAACTTATCCTAGGTGACCTTGGAAAAATAATTTAACCTCTCTAGGCCTATGATTTCATATATAAAATAAAGAGGTAAGATAAAATGATCTCTATGGTCCTTTCCCAGCTCTAAATCCATGATTTGTTGACTTTCAAAGGAATCAAATTCATGAAAGATAATAACAGGCAGAAGGAGACGTAATTTACCGGAATAATTTTTAAAAATCTGAAAAACAATTAAAAATAAAATTTTTTACGAACATATATTTGAGTGACCACAAGAATCATAAAACTTCTTTCATACCAATACAAGGATTATTTTCTCACTGAAGAAAATGGTGCCATTTTGAACAAATACAAGTATCAGAGTTCAGCTGCCTGAGCATATTTAAATAACCCGTCCCTTGTTTGGTTTATACAAATAATGCTTCCTGGATCATCCGTGAATTCAAAGAAGTTATAGTACAAAGGTTAACAGCCATCCAGATAGTTAAAAGTTTATCACTGAGAACCACTACATCTAATTGGATGTGCTTTATATATAGTAAATGAAACTATTATACAGTAAATGAGTTTACCTACATCAACCTCCACGGCTAACAGGTCATTTTGCTAAAAATAGTTGAGGTCACAGTAGTACATGATGCTACTATCTTATTCCTCATAGTTATACTAGGAATATTTTTCTCAAATTAGCTATGCTTTCTCCCAGGAAACAACAAATAAGATATTTCAAAGCTATCATCTTCCAAATTTATTCAAATGTCCTCTTCCTAAAACTACATGGGTTCAAGCTCTGGAAAAGAGAATCTTTATTTAATGTTTCTTAAGAGTAATAGTAAACATAATTCTAGATAGATGTTTAAGAAAGACAAAAGAACTTCAAATGTTAGTAACCACAAAGATTTAATATTCTATTTTCTATCAACTGAAATTTTCCATATCAAAGTATCATGAAATCTGAGTTTTGACCAAGTTCGGTATGTGATAATTTTCTTCTCTTTCTGCTACTATAAATAGTATTTTATAAAATCATAGAATCTGGGAGTTGGAAGGGATCTAATTAGTGATTTAGTCCAACCCATACACAAAAGGAATTTCCACTTTAACATATCCTACAAGTGGCTGTCTCTACCTCTATCTGAACAGCTCCAAAAATGAAAAATCAAGGCAGCTTATCCATTTTTAGACAACTCAATGTTTTAGGAATGTTTCCTTACATTAATCCTACACTGACCTCTTTGTTACTTCTGTTCTTGCTCCTGATTCTGCCTCTTAGGGACAGTCAAGTATGATGTCTCTTTCACATGACAACTCTTCAAATACATGAAGACAGCTGTCATGTACCTCCTGAATCTTGTCTGCTTCACATTAAACTTGTGTAACACTTCATCATACAGCATGGATTCATTTATTATGGCTGCCCTCCTCTACCCTTTCCAGCTTACCAATGTCCTCCTTTAAACTGTGGTGCTCGGAACTGAACACAAATTTCCAGATAACTGAGAGTACTATGAAGGGTACCAGCTTCTTCCAGTCGCAAGGCTGGTAGCCTTGATGTCACATCCTTGACTCCTCCCTCTTCTTCATGTCCTTTACCTAGTCAGTTGCCCTGTTGTTCTGACCTTTGTAACATCTCTCAAATATGCCCCCTTCTCTCCTCTGACACTGCTACCACTTTGGTGCAAGTCTTTATCACCTCATGCCTGGACTACTGCAAAAATTTGCTGACTGGTCTTCCTACCTCAAGTCTCTCCACATTCAGCTGTGAAAATGATCTTCCTAAAGTACAGAGCTCTCCATTGCTACCCATCCCACTCCCACTCCCAATCAATCAACTCCAGTGGCTCCCTATTGCCTCCAGGATCAAATATAAAATTCTCTGACTTTCAAAGCCCTTCATAACCTGGGCCCATCCTACCTTTTCAGTCTTCTTATATCTTAGTCTCCTTCAACATACTCTTTGATTCAGTGACACTGGCCTCCTTGCTATTATATAGATGTTTAAGAAAGGTGAAAGAACTTCAAGAAACAAAACACTCCATCTCCTGACTGAACATTTTCACTGGCTGCCCTCCATGCTTGAAATGTTCTCTCTCTTCACCTTCATTTCCTGGCTCCCTTAGAAATCCAGTATCAGCTAAACTAAACCTTTCCCAGGGCCCCTCAATGTTGTGTGTTCCCTCTAAGGTTATCTGCAGTTTATCCTGTATGTATTTTGTTTGCATGTTGTCTCCCCTATTACATTTTAAGCTCCTTAAGGGCAGGGACTGTTTTTTCCTTTCTTTGTATGCTTAGTTGTTAAGAACAGTCCTTAGCACAGAATACGTGCTTAATAAATGCTGGCTGATTTCAGTTGGCTAGACTGTTCATAGAGAGCAGTAATACGTAAGAGTATGGAAAGGTAGAAATGAATTACACTATAAGCAACTTTAAATAACAACTGAATTTATATTTGATCCTAAAAGTATGAGCCACTAGAGTTTAAAGAAGGGAGTGCAGATCTTGTGTTTTAGGAAAATTCCTTTGACAGCTGGAGAATGAACCGGAATAGGGGAAAATTTGAGTAAGGGAGACCAATTAGGTGATCAAGGTGAGAGATGATGAAAGCCTGAACGAGGGCAGGGACTGTGAAGGAAGAGAAGTATGAGAGACATTTTACAGAGAGAAATCACAAGACCTGACTACTGAATGGATATGTTAAGTGACAGAAGAATCCAGAAAGACACCAAGGACATCTACCTGACTTGGGAGGACAGCCTGAGGAAACTTGAAAGAAGAGAAAATTTGGGAGAAAAGATAATTAGCTCTGTTCAGTATAATTAGCTCTGTTCAGACATACTGACTTTGAAATGCTAATGAGATACATGTCCCATAGGCAGTTAATGATATCATACTGGAGCTCAGAACTGAAGCTAGAACCATTAACAACTAAGTATTCTGAGTCTGGCCATTCAACCAGTTTTGAATTATCTATGTAACTGTATTACCTAGTCCACATCTCTCCATCTCTGCCACAGTTATTTTAAGAGATTTTAACGATATTTGAAGAGACTTAAGATATTTTAAGAGATTCTTTATCAAAAGTTTAGCTAAAATTTAGGTAAATTATATTTGTTGCATGCATTTCCTTTATCCATTAATTCAGTAACCCTTAAAAAAAAAGGAAATGAGGTTTGTCTACCATTACTTGTAGATGAAGTCATGCTGATACTCTGTAACATTTTCACTGCTTCGTCAATGTGGCTATACTTTCCAGTAAAGCAGATTTGAAATTCTTTATACTTTAACATTTTTCACAAATTGTGGCCAAAAAATTTAATCACCTGGTAGCCACATTTTGGCTTCACCATACTCAGGAAGTCTTGCACAAAAGAGCATACAATTTTTTGTTGAACTCATAGTTGAGGCCTCTACAATTTGGTAGAACCTGTCAGACACCACATGCTTTGCTGGCAGAGTCTATGAGAAACTACGATTATATTGTTTACACCACTGGAATATAAGCTTCTTGAAGGTAGGGCCAGTTTCATTTTTGTCTCTCAGTGATTAGCATGGTGCCTGGGGCATAATGTTTAATAAATACTGACTGGTAAAGTATTGTAATAAGAATTTAGTGGAGAAAGTCAGGTTAAATTAATGTAACTGCTCATTATGTTGCTATTCGGTCATTTCAGTTGCATCTGACCTCAGTTGGGTTTTTTTTTTTTTGGCAAAGATATTGGAGTAGTTTGCTATTTCTGCCTTCAGCTTATTTTAGGCAAACAGGATTAAATGACTTGCTCAACGTCACACAACTAGTATCTGAGGCCAGATTTGAACTCAGTAAGTCTTCCTGACTCTAGGACCCAGCACTTTATTTACTGCGTCATCTAACTGCCCAACTGCTAATTACATTACTTCGTTAACATTTTCCTTACTATTAATATTGATAAGTGAGATTCAGACCTACTCTTGGTGAAAGTACTAAACTGTGAGTCAGGAAACTTAGGTTCTGTTCTCAACTTTGTCACTAATTAGCTGTGTGACTTCAGATATAATCTCTCTAGGTGTTAGTTTTCTCTAGGATCTTTTTTAGCCATAACATCCCATATTATAATAAGAGCTTAGATTTATTTTGTGCTTTGAGGCTTACAAAACACTTTACAGACATTATCTCACTTGATCTTCACAAAAACTCTGTGAAGTGGGAATCATTTTCATTTGGTTAACTGAGGAAACAGAAACACAGAGAGGCTAAGTGAACTGTCCATGATCACACAGCTTAGAACTATTGGAAGAGGAATTTGAATCTAATTTTTTCCTGACTCCAAGTCCAGCAGTTTCTACTACATTATAATTATATTAAAGCTATTATTCATGTGACACTACATGGAGTACCCTCCCACAAAGTAAAATAGTCTCAAAGGAATGTTGGAAGTCACATAGCTAATAAGAGGCAGAGATAAGCATTACTTGAACCTAGGCCCTTGACATCAAGGCAAACGCCTTTTCTAATGAATTATACTGCCAGGTCTGATAGGAGTTATTAATTATAGCTCGCATTTATATGATGCTTTAAGGCTAGCAAGGTGCTTTGTGTATATTCTCATTTGATCCATGTAACAGACAGTATCAATATTTCAAAAGGGTACGAAAAGAGAAAACACGTAACAGCAATCAGGAAATAACTGATTAGTAACAACCACATTCAGAAACAAATATACATTTATATTTTATAAAAGATGTACATTTTTGTGCTGTTTTTCTGAAGAGACATTTGATGGGGGAGGAAAATCACTACCATCCATCAAGTCAAGGGAGTTTCTATAGAAGGATTGGCATTTTAGATGGTTGTAATGGTAATGTAAATTTGAAGATCTTTCCCACCCATTAATAGGCCCATGTGACCTCCTTATGTCACAGGGAGTCCAAGTCACATGTGGTGAGAAGAGCGGAACAGAAAAGGGTGGAGCAGGAAATGCTCAGAGCAGTTAGAGCTGAGGGAGAGAGCAGATGAAGTCATGCTAGCTGTGCTGTGAGTGTATTTGCGGGAAGGCTGCAGCAGGAAGGTAGAAAGCTAATGGAATGGCGAGGCTCCATGCTGTGATATTGTGTTTTAAGTTCTTTGCTGTTATGATAAAGTGGGCTTACTGGTTTTGGAAGTTGGTTGCTGCTATGATGGAGTGGACTTACTGGTTATAGGATTTGGTTCTTTGGTGTTTGAATAAATGTTTTACTACTTCTACCTTCTACATGGAGAGTCTCTCATCTTTTGCAATACAGAACTACACAGGCATATTCACAATTATCATTTATGTTGTGTTTATTGCCTTATTCCTTAGGTTTTTATTGAAAGAAGAGATAATATATTTTGATTTGCCATTTTAGTGAGAGCTCTGTGGTAGCTTGGCTTCATTTACTAAAGCATTTATGTAAATTTCTATGCTTGTAGGTGAGCCTCATAAATCCCACTGCCTGTGGACTGTATTTTGGATGGCCCTGGTTTACAGCAAAGTTAGAGAAAAGGGGCAGCTAAAAAATTAATACAAGCCTAGGCTGTACTAAGAAAAGTATAGCTTTCAGGACTATAGAGGTAATAGTACCATTGTAATATCCCTGGTTATATCACATCAGGAGTAAGTAGTTCATTTAGGTACCATATTTTAGGAATAATATTGATAAGCTGGCAAGAAGCCATAGGAGGGGTGAAAGGGTCACAAAGAACACTGAAAACATATTATATAAAGATTAAAGGAGGTAGGGACATCTGGCTAAGATAATGCTTAGTTGGGGCATGATAACTGATATCAAATATTAAAGGTCTGAAAGACAACAGAAGAAAGACAAGACTTGCTCTACTTCATCTGTCCTAAGATGAAAAAGTGCAAGCCATAGTTTTAAGGTGACAAGAAACAAATGTAGGCCTGATATAAGGATGAAGTTCCTAACAATCAGAATCATCCAAAAATAGAATGGGTTTCTTTGGGAGAGTCTCCAACCCTGGAGGTTTTCAAGAAAAGTCTAAATAATAATAATTCATCTGTTATTTTTAAGGAGAGACTTTTCTTCTAAAGTCTCATACTTGGGTAAAAAAAAAAGCATGAGATAGAAGAGGTCTAGGATAGTTGGATGGCAGTTGAAGATGATTTTTTTGGTTTTAGTGGATTGCAAACTCAACAGGAATCAGCAGTGTGATGTGGCAGCCAAAAAAGGTTAATCTTTGGCTAAATTAATAGGGGCTTGGCTTCCAAGAATGGGAGGTGGGGGAGAAGAGTTCCACTATGCTCTGCTCTTGTCAGAAGTCATCTGCAATATTCTGTTTATTCATTTGTGGGCACTATAGTTTAAGAATAACGGTGATAATCTAGATGGTCCGAAGGAAGGTAATCAGGATGGTGAAGGTGTTTGAGTCCACATCATATGAAGATCTGAAGATATTATGCATGTTTAGCGTGGAGAAGACAAAGAGGGAGGGAGAGAGGAGATGTATGGGGCATGATAGCTATCTGTAAGATCTGAAGGATTGTAATGTAAAGGAGAGATTAGACTTGACTGTCCTCAACAAGCAGAATCAGAAGAGATGGAAGTTACAATTTAGTATTGATTAGGAAAATCTTCCCAATAATTCAAGCTGTCTAAAGGTGGAATGGGCTAACTTCAGAGATGGTAGGTTCTCTCTTGTTGGAAGTCTTCAAACAGGCTGGATTCTCATATTCTGTCATTCCTTGGGTATAGGTTGGAGTTAAACGACCTCCTTTTGAACTCTGAAATTCTATAACTGAATTTATCGGAAGTGAGGTCAATATCAGAGGTAAACTAAACTGTATGTAAACTAAAGTAAGAGGTATGGAGCAGCCTAGGCAAAGGGGAAGAGTAGAAGTCAGATCCAGTCTAGGGTGGTTTTCAGGACATATGGTATAACTTACTTCATAGTAGTTCCCCATGGATATTTCAGCTTTACAGTGTGCATGAAATCCCCAAATACGTCTGTGCCTAGAGACAGCTCCCTTCCTCTGAAAATCCACTCTTCAAACAGAGACCCAAGTTAAAAGCAAATGTTTACTAAATATCTACTACTGTGACCAGTACTGTATTTCTGCAATCACTAATACATCAAAAACTATTTTAACTTTATATCTGGTGTCAATGAGCAAGTTTTTACTAAGTGACTATTACTGTGACAAGCACTGTTATTGTGGGGAAATAAAGAAGTTAAAATTCAGGAGGAAAGAGTTTATACACAAGAAAAATAACTGGAAAACAATTAAAATGCCAAACTGTAGTAATTATAAGTGCAATACATAGTCAGAGAAAGGTAAGACCTGTGAAATTGGAGTATTAAAGAAAGGTTTACCAGAAATAGTACAATTTGTAGTATTAAGGATAGATGGGATTTGGATAGAGGAAGAAATAAAAAGTACATAGAAACTTGGGAAAATATAGCATGAGCAAACTGAGAATGAATATATAATATACAGGGGATAGTAGCACACTAATATACTTAGCGTGGAGGGTATGTGTTCAAGAGCACATGTTGGATAGCTACACCAAATTATTCAGAGCCTTAAGATCCAGGCAGAGGAGACTGGGCTTCATGTGGTAAGCAGTAAGGAACCACTGTAGTTTCTCATGCAGGTAACAAACTAAAAGCTCTATTTTAGAAACATCATTCTGGCAATATCTATATGCAAGACAGACCAGGAGAGAGGAGAAAAACTACCAAAAAGGATTCTGCAGTAATACACAAGAATGTAGTGAGTGAGAATAGACATTTTGCCAGACTCGGTGACATGAAGGTGATTAAGTAAAAGAAAACTCCGAGGTTTCTAATCCAGGAGACTGAAAAATGAGTACTGAGGGCAGCAGCTAGAAAGCATACCAAGTCTGCGATTAGGATAGGAAAAGCTGGAGGAAAGAAGCAAAATAAAATGGCTTTGAACAGGCTAAGTTTAAGGTACTGGCAGAATATCCAAGTGAGGAAATACCGGCCTTATAGGATTGGAACACAGAGATCAGACAAAGACAGAGAAGTCCAAGAAACAGAAGAACTAGAAAAATGCAGCCATTGTGAAAGCTGAAGGAAGAAGGTTTACAGGAGCACATAGGGTTTCAAGAGTGTCAAATACTGAATTCGAGTCAAGCTATTTAATAAGGGCCTTCTATGCACAACTGAGCTAGGCACTGAGAGAAATATAAAGCTTTATTAAGACATGATCCTTGACCTCAAGGATCTTATAGTCTAAAAGTAGGGATACAACATAGAACGCATACAAATAACTAAAACATAAACTGATACATGAATGCAAGAGATAGAAAGCAGAGTGGTCTGAGGAAGGAAAGATCATTTATGATTAGAGGAAATAAGGGAAGACTACATGAAGGAGGCAGCATTTGAGTTGGATCTTAGACCAGGGTTTCAAGGGGTTTGGGGAGGAGCAAGTGAAGATAGCGTCTTATAGAAGGGCCCAGGGCACAGGAGAGGACAGGTATAAGAAACATTGAATAGACCAGTTTGGCTATAGCACAGGGTCTATGGAAGGGAGTGGTATGAGATAAGGCTGGGAAATAGGGCAGTACCAAACTGCAGGGGCTTCTTAAATTCCTCTGACAGGCTAAGGCGGTTGGGTTAGGCAATTAAGAACCATCAAAGGGCTTTAAGCAAAGTAATGAAGAAAAGTCGACTTTAAAATGGCTACTCTGTGTTCACATGTTCAATGATACCAATTTAACAGCTGAACTCCTTTCGGTAATACTTTCAAAGAATTTCAAGATACAGCCTTGATAGCTAGTCTGTGCAATAATGAAGAGATATAGATTTATTGCTTAATATAAATTTAAATTTTATAAGTAAAACTGGCAAAGGGTATCAAAGGATTGTAAAACTTTAGAAAAACCCATTTCTTGAAACCATTTTAAAATAATCATAGGTTCAGACAAGAAAAGAGTAAATCTATAGTTATTCACAGAGAAATATAATTTGATTTTTTAAAAATCATAATCCAAGTATTACTTTTAATATTATTTGAGAAAGAATTTCATTTAACTAAAAGAGTAATTATATTTAACTTTATCCTTAACTAGCTTTCAGAGGCTTTCAAGGGTCTTATGAGTTTGATTTGTTCTTTTACTATTATTTTAGGGATAAATGTGGAAAACTGAAAGAAAAATATTTAAAAAAAATAAACATCTACTGTCCCAAATGTGAACTAGGAGTTGAATCATTTAATTTGCATGTGTCATTTTTTTTAAGATCAGCAACAGAATTCTTACCACTACATAAGAAACTCTTAACAGACTTTTATGGAAGTGGGCATGCAGAGATTGACGAAATGGTTTCATGGTTATTATAATTCTTTTCTAGATCTTTTTTTTAAAAAGCAAAATAAGTTTTAGAACACTCAGCAGCAATCATTTATTACAAAGAAAGTCATGCAGTACTATGTAGCTTTTCCTTTCTCTGACAAACTCAGAATAATTTGGAAGTCTGTTCTTTTTCATTCATAACTATAGAATTAAGATAACAAAAAGTTAAGCAAATAACTTCTTACCCACCTTGTTCAAGCCTGAAGAGAGTCTTTTCTAGCTTCTCCATGTCGTTTAAAAGTAAAATGCGGACTTGCTTAAAGTGACCCATTTTGGCTTCCAAATGATTCGAAAAGAATTACTTCAAAAACGAATAAACTGTCCCTACAAAACAAATACAAAATTAAAAAGAGGAGGAAAAGAAAATACCCCCCAATACCTTAATTTCAGCGGAGTTGAAGGTTGCGCTTACATGTTCTCAAAAACCCTAAGACACACAGAGAGAGCAATTCCTGCAAAGAGGACCCTCATATCCTGGTAAAAATTATAGCCTAAGGGGCAGAGTCCTAAGAAGTCCACGGATTTTTATTAACGCAGACTTGGGAATTTGCACGGAAATGCAGTCTGCTTCAGAGGAGACCCGGCTGGGGAGACAAATAATCCGGTAGCCTGTGAGTGACACCTGCGCCCGCGGCTCTCTAGCAGTCTGCCCAGAGATGCCAGGTGGGAGATCGCCCCTCGGACTCCAAATTCGGGCAGGAGGTCGCCGGGGGGTGGGAGGGGCGTGGGGGCAGGGGGAACAGCTGCAGCCCTCGGAACGCTTTCCATAGATAGAGAATGTACAGAGAAAGAGAGATATAGATAGAAAGGCATTATATCCCCGGGAGATCAGCACTTACGGGGAGCCGGGCGTACGTGCAGCCCGCGGTACACCGCGGGATGGAAGCAGGGGTGGGCGGGGCTTCGGCGGCTGGTGGGGGGCGGATACGAAGAACGGCGAGAGGGGGGAGGGGCGCAGAGGACGCAGAGGGAAGCCGGGAAGGGCACCAGTAGGGCTGGCGTGGCCCACTAAAGGGGGAGGCTGCGGCGGCGGCTGCAGGGCCAGCGGCTGCTGCGGCTCCTCTCTCTCCGCCCCCCAGCCCTGGCTTCGGGGTCCCAGACCCGCGCGCTCACACCCCCACCCCCACCCCGACGGAGCGGGCGGCCGCCGTCGCAAGGAGAGACAGAGAGGGCAGGGGGCGGAAGTTGCGGCCGCGGCCACCCGCTATTTCCCCGAACGACCGTTTGTCTTACGGCTGATATCCGGATGGGACTGGACCCACTAGTAAAGGCTGTAGAGTCTCGCGAGAGTGGGGAACTTTTTCTCT
Source organism: Phalanger gymnotis (assembly GCA_028646595.1). Taxonomy (NCBI): domain Eukaryota; kingdom Metazoa; phylum Chordata; class Mammalia; order Diprotodontia; family Phalangeridae; genus Phalanger; species Phalanger gymnotis. The sequence continues at coordinate 65,602,173 of CM053627.1, forward strand.
CTATTTCTCTCTCTCCCCTCCCCCCATCTTCTTGGTCTCTGTCTAGCAGAGGCACTGGCCTAGTCCAAGTCGGGCCGGACCATACTAGGCAGGGAGGAAGGGGAGGATGGAGAACCTCCCATCCCCTCCCCTCGAGAAAAAAAAAAAAAAGGAACCGCGTAGGGGAGTAGAGAGTTTTCTGTCTCTTGTGACCTCCTCTGCTTGTGCCGGGGAAGTTAATGTGCCCCACGGCACAGCATCTAGAGCCCTCGTTTCCACCTCTCCACCCCTCGCTTTGAGGCCAAGCAGTCTTCAGATCCGCCCCGAGAGGCTGAAGGTGTGGATAAAAAAAGCTTGCAGACAGCTACCTGCCGGGTGTTTGTTTTTGTTTTTCAGAGGCTGGTTAAATGAGAGCCTGGCTGGGGCTTGGAGTTAAAAATATCCTCCAGTTGTGGGACTTGGTTTTAGCGAGACGGGCTCAAATCCTTCTGTGACCCCTGATGTCACTAGCTAGGGGCAACTAGGGTGATGAAGGGGTGAGAGCGCTGGCCCTGGAGTCAGGAAGATCTGAGTTCAGATCCGTCCTGAGAAACACTTAACCAGCGGTGTGGTCCTAGGGAGTCATTTGACTCCGTTACCTCAGTTCTTCATCTATAGAATAGGGTTAACAATAGCATCGACCTCTCAGGATTGTTACTGAGGATCAAATTAGGTATTGGTAAGGGGCTCAGTACCGTGTCTGGCACGTAGTAGGACCTATATAAAGGTTACCTTTTATGATGGTGATGATGTCAGCTATCTGAAGGCAAAGCCTTTCATTTTGTCTCCATCCCAGGGTGCAGACCGTGCAGGTATGTCTAGTGGATTCACCGGATACTGGCACAGTTGACATGGTTGTGGAATCCTTTCAGTCACATCCTATTCTTCACGACCCCATGTTGGGTTTTCTTGGCAAAGATACTGGAGCGGTTTGTTACTTCCTTCTCTAGCTTATTTTACGGATGAGGAAACGGAGACAAACTGACTTGCTCAGAGTCACAAAACTAGTGCCTGAATTGGATTTGGATTCAGGTCCTCTTGACTCCAGGGTGAGCGCTCTATCCACTTCCTAGCTGTCCTTGCCTGATATACTAAAGGCTTAATAAATACTTGTTGATTGATTACTAGCTGTATGATCACTGGGCAAATTACATAACCTCTCTGACGCTGTTTCCTCATCTGTAAAATGGGGATAACATCTGTAGTATAAGTACCTCCCAGAGGGCTATCGGGAGGCTCAAATGAGATAATATATGTAAAATGCTTTGCAAACCTTAAAGCACTATATAAACATTATGCATGATTCTTATTCTTCCTATCTAGTGTCAGATATTCTTAACCTTTTTTTTGTGTGTCCCAGACCTCTGTGGTAGTTAAGTCTATGGACCCCTTCTCAGAATATTTTCAAATGCATACAATAGAATACATAGGATTACAAAGGAATTACATTATATTCAAATATAGTTATGAAAATATACATTTAAAAATTTTTCCAGCTCACTTGAGATCTGTCTACCAACCTTAGTTAAGATCACTGCAGTAGAAGACAGTCCATAATAAAACATCTGTGTTTGCTGAAACTAATACCAGTTTTTCCCCCCTTGCCAATTGAAGTTGGAACATAGGGCATGCAATTCACCTAGGTGTTGGGCTTATCTTACAGGACATAAATGTCAACATGGGAAAACCTTAACAATTTATGATAGTTGACAGAGAAGGTCCGAAATTTACTTATTGTTCCATCAGTGTACTTCCTAGTGAAAGGTAGTTTGATTTTTTAAAAAAAAGCACACAAAATTTTTCTTAGAAGTTTGCAAAGCTTATCTGATGTAAATAGACTTGAACAGTATGTGAGGAAACTCTTTAGTCCTAATGTTATCATTAGTTAGTCCTAATGTTATAACACCAACATACTGTACAAATTGTAAAAATGTAAAAATGAGATAAGTAATGCAAGTATCCTTCCTCCTCGTTTTACAGGACACTTTCAAGGTCTCTCTTAATATTAATGGCTTCCCTCTGGATTATTTCCAATTCATCCTATATATAACTTGTTCGTACTTAGTTTGCTGAATGTCTCTTCCATTAGTGAGATCAGGGACATTGTTTTACCTATTTTTGCAAATTTCTTTAATATCTGGTTCATGGAAGATACCTGGATTCTCATAGCTGCTTCTGCATTCAATCTATTGAGCCATGTTGCTATATGAAGAAAATCCCACATCACACAGCTATGCAGTTGGAAAAGGGAGTAGAGTTTTAATAGGCAAATAACATCTCAGTATTATTATGAAAATAGTTTGGGTCTCATCGACCCCATAAAGGATCTTGGGGACCCTGTAGGTACTTAGACAATACTTTGAGGGTTGTCCTACACAAAACATGAATCTTGTTTACGTTGCTTCAACAATGGTCATCTAATCTCCGTTTAAAGACCTTAAGGATACTGAATCTCACTTTTCTCCAAAGCAGCCTATCCCATTTTTATCCACCTTGAATTGTTAATTTTTTCTTAGTTGCCCTGACATTTTCTTCCCTCGGAAGTCAGATTTGTATAGTGTTTGAGGGTTCGCAAAGTACTTTGCTCACAATTCTGTGAAGCAGAGAGTACAAGTATGATTTTTACATTTCGGTTCAATATTTGCTTCACCATGTTGACCCTCAACATAGGAAGAGTATAAGCCCTAATTTCTAATGTGATATACTCGATGTGTATCAGGAGAGCATTGGAAGGGACCTCAGAGGTCATCCAGGCCACTCCCTGTCATTTTACTGATGAGGAAACTTTGAGGCTTAGGGAAGGAAAAGTATTTTCACCGAGGTTACTCGAACAGTAAGCATCAAAGGTAAGATGTGAAACTCAAATCCTCTGATTCCAGAACCGCAGCTCTTTCCTTTCTGCCAGCTGCTCCTGGATAGCATTTTCAAGTAGGGTGCAGATTGATGTTTGGTATACTTTTGCTTTCTTTACTGTGTATCCTCTATAGCTTTTTTTTTCTGTTCCTATGCCTATGAAGTTTATTTTTAAAAACTCACACGTTGCATATGATATAAAAAATGGTGTTTGGTAGGGTTTGGTTTTAACCAGGCCTGTGATTTCTTTGGTGTAGGTAACTCCCAGTGAAGAAATTCTGGTTCAAAGTGTTATCCTTTGGCTTCCCGAAGCATGCTACTCAAACTTCCTTGTCTCTGAAGCTTTCTTTCATTACTTTACGTTCCAAAAATCACCTTCTTCTATTACCTTTGACCCATAAAAACTGTGATTTGGTACCCCAGTGTCAATGATCTCTGCTAGATATTAGGAGGAAAACAGTCCAGGAGATACATGATGTTGGAGTGAAAAGTACATTCAACCTGCAGTGTGAGGAAGGAGGGTCACTGCCCCAGTAATACTGCCTACTGGTTATGTGACTTTTGCAAGAATTGAATGGAAAAAAGTAGGTGAAAGGGCTTTGTCAATAGTAGGGAGTACAGATCTAAGGCTATTCAACCAATTCATTGGAAGTACTGAATAGTTCAGTTTCCCAAGATCAGAAGTCCATTTCCATTTTAAAAGAGTAATTGTCAATGCACAGTAGTCCCTTAATTTGGGGAATCTGAGGCTGTGAAAAGTGAAGTAAAGTGGAAATTTCAAGGAAAGAGTAGTTTTCTAAAAAGAAAGAAGGTATTAGGAAAAGTGCTTTACAGATTTCTTAAACCTCACCACCCTAGGGACTACCAATTTCCTCTTGCTACAAAAAACAAACAGCACAAAAAACCTCAGCCCTGATCAGATCAGGTGTTTCCATATAAAGTACTAGGACTGCCTCCACAAGCCATGCACAAGATTTGTAATCTCAGTAACAACTGTGAGCCTTTAAAGCCTTAGAATGTAAGCTACAATTGTATGGGACTACAGTAGAGATATGTGCACCTGTCAGAAGAGTGGGCTGTGACATGACCCCAATGACTGTGACTAAATTGGAGGGGTGGGAAGATGGATCTCATGCCACCCTTCTGGAGATAATCATGGGGGCTTGTCTCTCACACTACTATCTCCCCCCTTCATTATCAATTAGCACCACTTCATTCTGCCCCCTCTAGCTGCCTGGCATTGGCTCCTCTAGTCAATCAAATGATCCAGGAATGCTGCAATTATACAGGAAAAATCTCTCTTTCTCTCCCATCCCCTTATCTCATAGCTTCCACAAGAACTGGTTCTAAGATCCATAATGTGCAATCGTGATTAAGAGCTCACCCCAACCCTTCATTTTTTTTCTGGGACAGAATGATAGCACAGCATGGTGAGTAAAGTATCTATTGATTTCAATCTGTAGCTAGTGGTCGTGAGAATAGGAAGAAGGGGATAGATAAAAGAGATGCTATAGAGATAGATAATATTTGGCATTTGATTGGATAGGTGGAATAAGGGAAAGTTAATCTTGGATGACACTAAGATTTTGAATCTGGATTGACTGGAAGGCTGGTGGTGCTTTAAGAGTCACGAGGTGAGGAACCTATAGCCTCGAGGCCACATGTAGCCTTCTAGGTCTTTGGGTGCAGCCTTTTGACTGAATCCAAGTTTTATAGAACAAATCCTGTCACTGATTTGTTCTGTGAAGTTTGGATTCAGCAAAGGGCTACACTTGAGAACCTAGAGGGCCACATGTGGCCTTAAGACCACAGGTTTCCCAACCCTGTCTTAGACAGTAATAGGGAGGTTAAGAAGAGAGCTGGATTTTGGGGCAAAGATAATGTAATGAGATCTGCAATACAGATTGAAACCCATGATCTCATGATTCCTCTATGACTAATTCCTTCCTTTATGTCTTGAAACCTTGAGTCTAAGACCTGTTCTTTTCCTCTAGGTATCTCATATCAGACATTCTGATTCCAGACTTTAGATGGACCTCCAGAGTGCTCCACTTCCAAAAAGATATATCTTTCACTTAATCTGCCAATACCCTACAAGCTGTTTCCACTGTTTATCAGGAGCTCTATGATGTTGGCCTAGGTGCTTAGCTTTTCTTTAATTCAGTTTTTTCTGTGATCCATCTGCAAATGGAAGTGACTGCTATTTTTTGCACATGAACTAAAAAATTATTGTAAATTCTTTTTAATTTTTTTCAGTGAACTGGCTATCAGGTTGAATTATTCTGTTTTAAATGACAGTGAACAGATCTATAGTTAATCCTTAGTATGGAGCAGGTCTTTGTGGAGCTAATCCCTTCCTCCCAACGACCCATGGAAGAAGGAAAGAGGAGGATATGACTAGTTACCTATATAATTGGTGATCAAGGATGACCTATACCTCTTAATTTGCTGAGGTTTTGATTTTTCTTTAAAACTCTTCCAGTTAAATCAGTGTTCTGAGTCAGGCTTAATTTAGGTCAGTCTGGTAGTTTAGATTCAAGATTAGAATGCAATGAGATGTTCATGGGTTTTAAAATTTCGACAAAGATACTCAATAATAAAAAGGATTGATAAAGATAAAACATTGATTCTGGTAGGTGAGGCTGTCTTCTACCTCTGCATCTGTCTGGGCAATATTACTCAGTCAGAAAGGTATGTTGATTTGCAGTAGTAATTTGGACAAACCTAAAGGAGCACTGAATCAACATGCAAAATGCCCCAGGCTTGACAAAAACTGAGGTTACACAAAGAGTGCATGAATGGAATTATCTTCCAATCATATAATCACAGGGACTTCCGGAGCCAAGATAGCGGAGTAAGCAGTAAATCACTGTAACTCTCCCATACTCATCTCCAAACAACCATAAAATAGAACCCCCAAACAAATCCTAGAACAGAACCAACAAAAAGATGGGGGTGAAACAATCTTTTAGCTGAAGAAACTTGGAGGATCAGCAAGAAAGGTCTGTCTCATTTGGGTGAAAAGGAAGCATAGTCCAGGATGGGAAGCATCTCAGCAAGTCAGCAGCAAGCCCCACCTCAGCAAACCAGTGGGAGATTCTGCACCGCAGTGTAGGCAAACAGGCAGCCTCCAGAGGCCAGACTGCCATGTGCTTCAGTGTAGCCACGGAGAAACACAGAAACACCCCACTGGGCCTCAGCACAAGCCAGACACCGCCATTAGGATCCCAGTTCAGCACCAGGTAAGCTCAGCACCAGACCCCTATGGCCTCCAGCAGTACCAGTCAACTTCCTCTTCCCCAATGCAGCACCAGATGTAAGGGTCTGCTGTGGCCCTCAGGGCAACATCAGCACAGCACCAGGAAAACAGCCAGGGTCTGCAGCCTCTAGCAAAAGAAGCCTAAGATGGTTTCTGTTCCACCATGGGAGCAGAGCTCAAATTTAAAAGAAAGGAAAAAAGCTAAAAAAAAATGAGCAAAAAACAACAAAAAATGTGACCATAGAAAGTTACTGTGGCGACAGAGAAGAACAAGACACAAACTCAAAAGAAGATGATAATGTCAAGAGGAGGTGATCTCAAACCCAGAAAGAACTCATGGAGGAGCTCAAAAAAGGACCTTAAAAACCATATAAGAGAGGTAGAAGAAAAATAGGGAGAAGACTTGAGAGTGATGCAAGAGAATTATGAAAAAAGAGTCAACTGCTTTCCAAAACTGCTTAAAAAGCAGAATTGGCCAAATGGAAAAGGAATTACAAAAGCTAATTGAAGAAAACAACTTTAAAAGTTAGAATTGGGCAAGTGGAAGCTAATGACTCTATGAGACATCATGATTTGACCAATCGTAATCACAATTCTAAACCACCTCCTGAATTCCCACCATTTTCCTCACTGCTGTTCCTCATGAACCTTGGACTTTGCCTTAGGAATCTTGCTGGGCTCCACTAGGTGACCTTTCCCTTTATCTCTTCTGGAATCTCACTTTCAGGTGATCAGTTTCAAACCTTGCCCACTCATATAACCTGCCTCCTGATTTCTAGTTCCCTTTTATTTGTTGTCTTTTCTCCATTAGAGTCTAAGATTCTTGAGAGCAGACTGTCTTGCTTGACTATATTCATATCCCCAGCACTTTGTTCATTGCCTGGTATGGAGTAAATATTTAATGAATGCTTTCTATCTCTGTTTTTATCTCTCCTCTCTGAGAGGAGAGGTCCCTTCGTTACATGTATGATAGAATCATAGATTTTGTATGCATATCTATATACACAAATACACATATATAATATTACGTAGTAATAGTAAATGTCAGTAGATTTCAACTAATTTAGTTGAATGGTCTAATTCTAGACTGAGAATCAGAAAAAGCTAAGTCCCAATTCTGGTTTGGTTTTTAACAATATTATAGAAACAGGCATAGATTCATAGGATTGTAGAGTTAGGAGAGATCATAGAAATCATCTAGTTCAACCCCCTCATTTTCAGATCTAGAAACTAAGGCTCCAGTGAGGGACAGTGACAGTGTTTCCTTTAAAGAGCTTCTGAATGTAATAGGGGAGATAAGACATGTGCCAAAACAGACTCATGTCAACTGCTTATAGGGGGGCATTTGGGATGAGCATTGAATGGTGGGTAGGGTTTTTTAGAAATAATTTTTACTAGTATCTTTTGTTTTATTTTAGCTATACCTCACTGTATCCCTCCAGAGAGCCACTCTCTATATTTTTTAACAGAAGAAAGAAGAAAAAAATCTGTTAAACTAACCAACATACCCAAAACATCTGATATGACATGTAGTATTGCATCCTCATGGTCCCCCACTTCTGCAAAGGATCAGTTGAGGTATTTTTTCATGTTTCTTCTTTGGTGCTATGTTACATCATTTTGCTATATTCAGTTTCTGTTTTTTGTTTGTTTTTCCTGTCTACGTTATGGTCATTTGTGTATATTGCTTTCCTGGTTTTGTTTCACTTTGCATCAATTCATGAGTCTCTCCATGCTTTTCTGTATTTGTCACGTTCATTATTTCTAACAGCACAGTAATATTTAATTAAACTCATTTAATAAAATTTGTTTTAGCCATTCCCCCAATTATTTGGCATCTACTTTTCTTTGCTACTACAAAAAGTTCTGCTATAAATTTTTTGATGTATATGGGGCCCTTTTTGCTATTAACCTTCTTGGAGTTTTGTGCAGGGGTATACCGGAGCCAGTTCAAACCTCCTCACTAGAGAGTGGATTGGTAAATTTGTGAGCATGTATATCTTGGAAAGCAGCAAATGCAGTAAAGCAGGGCTTGATTTATCATTTTTTGATTGTTTAGATTTAAGAAAGTGATAGAGAAAATGTTATTGATATAGATAAAACATAAAATGTACGTTGGGCATATATATTTTTTCAAGAGCCTGTTGCACACCAATATACTAATCAGTATAATCTCTGGGTCAGAGTATATGGACATTTTAGTCACTGTCATTAAATAATTGCTAACTGCTTTCCAGAATTGTTATGCCAATTTGAAGCTATAACAACAATGCATTATTGTGTCTGGCTCTTTCCAACAGCATCCAACACTTAGTGATTCCATTTTCTTAGTCATCCTTGCCAGTTTAGTGGATGTGAGGTAAAAATGTAATATCACTTTGGTTTTTTTCATTTCTTCTATTCTCAGCGATTTAGAGCATTCTTTTAGATGATCATTAATAGTTTGCAATTCTTCTTTTGAAGACTGTTCAGATCCTTTGGCCATATATCTACTGGGGAATGGCTTTTGGTCTTAAATACTTCTATTCATTGTCTCAGTATCTTAGATATCATACCCATATCAGATGTTAGATACAGATATTTTGGAGGGATGAGTAGGACTTTGATAGAAATTAACAGTGGAGGGAGAGTGGATGATATTACAGACTGACAAAAGGGACTTAATGACAATTCAATTTAATAGTTATTTAGTGCCTACAATGTAACAGGTATTACAAGGAGCTTGGAATACAAAGATTTTTTTTTTAGAAAATTAGTCTGTGCCCTCTAGGAGTTTTCATGCTTCTAGACATGAGCACCTAGGTGGAAAAGAGCAAGATGTATTTGGGGAACGTTGAAACCTCCAGTTAGGCTGGAGTTTTAGAGTTCAGGGAGGAAATAGTGAGAAGTAAAGGCTGTGTAAATAAAGATTGAGGTTTTATTATCTAGGCAATAGATAGCTATTGCAAGTAATGGGGGAGTGACATTTCGATGATGTACTTGGTTTTCTTTTCTCTTTCTACTGCTAACCTTTGAAGCTGAATCCACTCAGCCTCCCCCTGTGGGTTGCAAAGTAAGCCTTTCTAAGTTTTGATTTGGAAGCTAAGGGTGTAAGCCTATATCATTACATACATGCAAAGAATATTTGACTTACAATTGTGTTTTGCATTTGCACAAGAAGGAACTAAATCTATGATTTTTCAATAGATTTCAATTCATCTAATGGAACTAATATGATCTAATTTTGACCTAGGAATCAGAAAATTTGAGTTCCATTTCTATTATACCACTAGACTAGTATGAGCTTTGGCAAGCTAGGAAAGGTGGAAAGAGTTCTAAACTTAGAATCAGGAGAGATATGGGTTCAAATCCCATATCTGACACATTAGGAGAATGATTGTTGGCATTATATATATATGCATATATATATAATATGAAACTAATAATAATTATTACTATTATATTTAGAACTCAAAGGGACCATAGAGATCATCTTGCCCAACTACTTTGCTTTATGGTTTGGGAAGTAAGTCCCAGAGATGATAAGTGACTTGCCCAAGGTCATAAGTAGTAGAATTAACTGGCATTTGAACCCAAATCTTGTGTTCTTTTATTCTACCACACTGCCTCTCATTTTTAGTATTTCTGACACTTAGTTTCATCTTCAAAATGGAGATAATATAGTACTCATCTCACAAGTTGTTCTGAGGTTTAAGATTATGTGTGTAAAACACTATACAAATATTAGTTACAGTTTACCTGTTCTATGCCTCTGTTTCTTGTTTTTAGCCTAGTACAATTTAAGATTTCACTAAGGATAAAATGAATCAATATATATATATACATATACATATACATACATACATACATATATATATAAGTTAACATGTGCCTTGTAATCACAAGGTACTATTTTTTGAATAGCCCTCTTAGAAGTGTGGAGTTCTAGAACTGAAACGCACAGCTGTCTGACTATGACATCTAACATAAATGCTTGCTGAGAAAATTATTTCAGTTATGTGGTGAGTAGCTCTGCCAGGCAGGCTCTAAGAGGTACTCTTTTTTCAGATGTTGCTGACATGATTAACATAGGGCGGTGAACAGCAACACTGAGCCATAGAATCAGATTTGAAGGATTAGAAAGGGCCTCAGAGGTCAAGCCCAACCCTAACCCAAAGCATGAATCCCAACTATGACATCCCCTACAAAAGGTCAACCAGCCTCTGCCTGAAGACATGAAACTTACTACCTTCCAGTGTAGCTTATTTATGGTTTTAAACAACTCAAATAGTTAGATATTTTTCTTCTCATGTTGAGCTGGATTCTAGCTCCCAGTAATTTCAATTCACTGCTTCTAGTTCTGCTCTCAGGATCAGAGCAGAACAAATCCAATCCCTTTTCCCCATGACAGCCCTTCAAATTCTTAAGGATACTGTTCATGCCCTACTTTGTCCCACATTCATTTAACCTAGTCTTTAAGAGCTTAGAATGACACTAAGACTTTTAGGACATCCTGTATACTTGGATCTGATTTCATGGATTCAATTTCTTTTACTATCCTGGCTCCTCTCTTCTAGACTTGACCCATCTTATCTCTTCTAAAATGTACCTCCCAGAATTGAATACCATATCGTAGATGTGGCGTCACAAGGACAAGTGTGGAGCAGATCTTTTCCCTTTCTTATTCCAGGTACTAAATTTCTCTGGGTGCAGCCAGAGATTATATTAATATTTCTGGCTGTCAGAACATCATATTTCTGACTCACACTGAATTTGCAGTACGTTACAAACTTTAGGTCTTTGTTTTTTCCACATAAACTGCCTTTTTGTTTCTTTTCTTTTCTTTTTTTTTTTTTGCCATTCTTCCCCCACCTTGTACTTATAAAGTTGGTTTTTTAAAAACTTGAATGAAGAATATTTACCTCTATTAAACTTCATCTCTTTAGCTTTAGCCCATAGTTCTGGGCTGTCAAAATACTTTTTTTTGATGATTCTACCATTTAATATAAGCATTGCATTTATGTCTTCATCCAAATCCTTTATAAACACATTGACTAGAATGGGACTGAGAACAGTCCTGTGGCACCTCACTAAAGATACTTTAACAATTTGATGTTAGGTCTCTCTGTTAATCTTCCCTCACTCTTTGGGTCTTGTTGGTAAACCATTTCTGAACCTACCTAATATTGGTATAAAATTAGCATCTTATTCACAAGGATACTATTAAGGTTTTTAAAACTACCTTGCTGAACTCTCTAATAATACGTTTATCATATTTCTTTGATCTACCATTACATAAGCCCTGTCAAAAAAAAGAGATTAGGTTTGGCATGACTTACTCTTAATGTAGCAGTCATGTGTTAGCCAGTGGTGATCTGTATGCTCATGTTTAAGAAAATGGTGACATAAAGGTGGAGGATTTAAAAAGGAAGAACTCTGATATTGGGGAGACAGTAAGGAGGGGGAATGATAAGAGTGGGGAATGGGGGATGGTGATTAAGTGAGAGCCAGTTTGCTCTTCTTGCTCATGCTGTTTAAATTTGGAAAGACTGACAGCCGAGAGATTTCCCTGTACAGGAACCTAACCAACTCTGTTCTAATACTGAAAGGCCAGAGATACAGAGGAAAGCTTGTATCTGATCTCAAGTGAGTTGGAGGGAGTTGAAAACTGAGATAGAGGCAAGGGAAGCAAAACCAAGTCCCATTGGCTCCTTGCTTGTAGCAAATGTGCATGTCAATCAACAAACATTTATTAAGTACTTACTGTAGGCCAGGCACTGTATTAATTGCTGAGTATATAAAGAAAAAGCGAACTTAATGCCTCTAGGAGCTTACATTGTGATAGAGGAGACAAAGAAACCTTAAGCACTCAACAGGTTCTTGTATTCATTAAAACAGGCTGAACAGTTATGTAGTTTATGAATGAAAAATTGTTTTTTCAGCTCCGAGTGAACCAAGAACTAATTTTATTGTTGTTGTTTTTTGCAAATTTTTTGCGTATTTTGCAGATGTTTTTGCTCTTCTGTTGCTTGCCCCAGTTGGAGTAGGGATAAATGGGGATTGCAATATGGGATGCATGCATAGGATTAGGATTTTATCTGAACATGCTTGTGTTTATTTTGCCACTGATTAAATACTTTTCTAAAGTTAGGCCATTGATAGAGATGACTCAGTGAAACAGTGTGAAAGAATTAAATACGAGTTGCTGGTGAATGGGGCAAATAAAGTGAATGACTTGGTTGGAGAGGACACAGCTGCTACTCCCAAACTCTTTTAAAAACTTGCTGTTGTTCTTTGTCCTTCTGTTCTTGAAGAGGGCCATGACATCTGAAGGTGATGTCACGATTCGCATGTGAATTAGGTTTAAGCGAGGCAGGGCTGTGCAAAGCCACCAACCTTACTTTCTCCTCCTGAGCCATCTGGGTTCTGTGGTAAGACATAGATCAGGATAACTGGAAATGGCCCTGGATGCAGTGAGAGACCTTGGCCTTTTTAAACTAGGGTCTTTCCCCGGTCTCAGAGTAGCTTAAAGGTGGATAGGCATATATGCCCTGAGGTCTTGACAGAGAGGATATGTCGGGTTGTTCAGTATCCACAGCATGTACCCTCCTTTTCCCTTTAACAATTCTTCCAAACTTCCCCTTTAATTTTAATTTATAATATTATACCAGGAATCAATGCCAAGCTTAGTGGCTTATAGTTAAAGTATTCACTTTTAAAAACTGTAACATATACCTGCCTCCGGTTCTGTGAAACCTTTCTCCTCTCCATGATTCTTCAAAGACCACAGAGAGCAGCAGTTCAGCAATCACATTTGCAAGTTCTTTTAATACCTAAGGTGTAGTTGGTATGGGCCAAATGACCTGAACTTACTGAGCCCGTTATCTTTTCCCCTTAAACCAACTTTTCCCCCTAATTTTCCCACTTCAGTCAATAACCACCATTCCCCAGTTTTTTTTTTAAATTAAGGTCATTTTTTTTAAGTTGTCAAGCATTTGTTTTTTTCTTCCTTCCACAACCCCCCTTCACATACACAAAAGAAAAAATGAAAGCCTCATAAAAATAAATGTATTTAAACAAAACAAATCATTCCGCATTTCAGGCAATCGTCTTTTTATTAGGAGGTAGGTAGCATTCTTTGTCATCACCTCTCTAGAATCATGGTTGATCATCTCATTGATCAGAGTTCTGGTCTTTCAAAATTGTTTATTTTTACAGTGTTGACATGATAGTATAATTATTCTCCTAGTTGTACTCACTTCATTCTGAATCAGTCCATGCAAATCTTCCCAGAGCATTTTGAAACCATTTCTTCATTTCTTATAGTACTTACGGTACTATAGTATTTCAGTCATCCGTATACTTTAATTTTTTTTTAGCCATTCCTCAATTGTTGGATATCCCCCTTCATTTCCAGTATTTTCCTGCTATAAAAAGAGCTATTATAAAAAAATTTTGTACGTATAGGACATTTTCTTCTTTCTTTGGTCTTCTTGGCATCAGGTTTTCAACCTAGAAGTCATCTTTGACCCTTCGCTCTCTTTCTCCCTCTATATCCAATCAATTGCCAAGTTTTCTTGAATATAACTCCATAACATCTCTTCTATCTGTTCTCTTTTCTAATACCACAAACACCCTACTTAAGTCCCTCATTACCTCTTACCTGGGCTATGGTAATAGCTTTTTAATTGGTTTCCCAGCACCCTGTCACTGCTATCTCCAAATCGTCCTCCACAAAGCTGACAAATTATTATCAAAGAGCAGGTCTAATCATACTATTCCCTTTTCAAGAGTGTCATCGGCTTCTTATCATCTCTAGAACAAACTCTTCTGTTTGGTATTTAAAGCCCTTCACAATTTAGCTTTAACTTATCGTTTCAACCTAATTATATATTATTACCCCTTATACATTCTGTGCTCTAGACAAATTAGGCCTACTTTTTGCTCCATATGTATGATATTCCATCTCTTGCCTCCACATTTTTGTAAGCCAGATAGTAATAAATTAATAGATCAACTGATGAGTATTTATCAAATGGGTACTATGTGCCAGGTACTGTGTGGCCTTGAAGATTACAAGGCAAAAGTGAAGCAGTCCTTACCCTCAAACAGCATATATTCTAATAGGGAAGATAACATGGGCATGTATATACATACATACATATGTAAATATATGCATACATACAAACACATACAAGGTACCCTGAGAGGGAGAGAGAGAGGCATTATCAGCTTGAGAGGACTAGGAAAGACTTCATGCAGAAGGTGGCTCTTGAAGGATCTCTGTTAGTTTTGCTATTATCTGACACATGCATTCCTAAAATTCACCATGCTATGCAAAATCACACAATAAAAATCACAATGCTTATGGGGAAAATGGGGGTACATATTTCCAGACATAGGCAGGTTCTTTTATTTTCATAGCGTAGTTTCTGATGGTCTGCAATGTGGATTGCTTTATGCCTTAGGAGATTTCATATGCTCTCTCCTTTCAAAAAGCTTTGTTATTTCAAGCTACTCCTCAGTACTTAAAGCTTTTTGCTGCTTGACATTTTTGAACCAGGATGTTGGAATGTTGAGTCTATGTGCACCCTCTGTCTTGGCCTCTCTCTTTCTCTCCCCTCCTTTCTCCACACATATACATCCATCTATCTATCATGTATCTATCTGCCTATTTATCATCTCTAAAAATGCAAAAAATTTAGCAAAACATAACCTTTTAGGATAAAAATATAGTGAACTGAAGTAGCTGGTAGATATTTGAGGAGTGTGAATGTGTGTGTTTTGTGAATTCCTAAATGGTTTGGTTCAGCTTCGGTGTGGTTTTCTGTGCTGACCTAGTGTTTTTCATAGATGAAATTGTACATAAGCAAACGTGAAATTTATACTGTGCTCAAATTGTTTCCTAATCATGTGAGGAACAAATTCATTTTCAAAACAAGCATTATAGCAGAACCGCCTTTATTTGTGAAGAGGAAGTGAGGAAGGAGAACATTCCCAACGTTGTAAGCAATCAGTTAAAAGGTATGGAGACGGGAGATAGAGGATCATCATGGGTAAGGAACAGCAACCAGGCCAGTATAGGTGGATCATAAAATGTATGGATTGCTGTAATGTATAAGAAGACTGGAAAAATAGGAGGGGGTCTCCAAAAGAGGAGTTCACATTTGATCTTAGAGGTAATAGGGAGCCACTGGGGAAGAAGGATGAGGGAAGGGGAAGAGGAAAGGAATACGCATTTATGTTGTTGTTCAGTCTTTTTCAGTCATGTCCCACTCTTTATGATTCCATCTGGGATTTTCTTGCAAAGATATTGGAGTGGCTGGGTGGAGGTTGGATTGGAGAGAGGAGAGACTTGAGGCAGGGAAACCAATTAGGAGGTTATTGTGATGGTCTGGTGATGTGTTTCTGAATCAGGGTGGTGGCTGCGTGAGTGTAGAGGTAGAGAGATGGAGGTATATGCAAGAGATATTGCGGAGACAGAAAGATCGACATTTGGCAGCTGATTGGATTCCATTGGCTATGGAATGTACTCCCTCATCTCCAACTCTTGGAATGCCCAGCTCCCTTCGAGGCTCAGCTTGTGCTACCCCTTTAGTAGGACCATCCTCCAGTCGTTAGTGCTCCCTCCTTTCACTTTTTATTTATTATACTTAGTATTTATTTATCTGTGAATTTGCTGTATATCCCTAGTAAAAAGTGAGCTCCTTGAGGGCCTGAACCATCTCACTTTTTCATATCCCTAGCTATGTGCCAAATAAATATAACATAATATTATAATATGACATATTGTGATACAATATAACATTGTGTAATATTACATTATAAAGTACCACATAATATAATGCAAATTCTGGTTTATTAATTGATTGAGAGCAATCACTCTCTTAATATTTCCTCACTGATCTTGAGTTTGAATTCCCTATTAACCCTTTTTGTCTGGATTCTTCTCATTCTAAAAGTTATTTTCCTGGATAGAGAAAGCAGCAGTAAAAGGTGAAGATAAATAGTTATAACTTCTTTCAGTTATCTATTATTGTCTCCTCATTTACTCCAAAGATGGATCCAGTCGTTTCTTGGTGTGGTGTAGTGTAACGGGGCGAGTTATAGCCGACCCCTACCATCGCTGGACCTCTGTGCCCAGAGCCTGCTGAGGTAAACTCAGGGCTCTGAGGTATGGATGGGACAAGATGGAGTCAGGAGGAAGGGTCTCGCCCTTGTTGGCAACGTGGTACCGGGTTCTTTTCTGGATTTACCTGTGCACAGGTGAATCATGGGGAGAGTGCGGGAAGGAAAGGGGAGGAGAGTAGGTGGAGAGTAGGCTGGACCAGGTGGCCCTATTGCTATGTAATCAAAGCTATAAAAGGTTGCTATTAACCTGAAATAAATCAGAGCTGCTTATCACCATCATGCCTCCTGCCTTGTTCATTGCCTGTGAGATCAGGCCTTTGCTGGACAAAGGCCTGGGAGTTTGGGTAAGAGGGACTGCAACAGTGTAGTGAAAAGAACACTGGGTTTGAAACTGGAGATCCTGGGTTGGCCTAGCTATTTGACATCTTTGGATCCGTGGGCGAATCACCTAACCCCTTTGAACCTCAATTTATGCATTTGTAAAATGAAGGCCTTAGCTTATGTGATACAATGGAAAGAATGCTAATTTTGGAGCCAGGGAGCTATGGTTCAAATCCCAGCCTTGCTATGTTTGTGCTGTAGGTCAAGTCACTTAACCTTTCTGGGCCTCACTTTCTTCATTGGTTAAAGGAGGGGGCTGACCTAGATACCTTCCCAAGTACCTTCTGGCTCTAAATTTCTCTTCCTTTGACTTCACGATTTCTAAGGTCACTTAAAATCCCAAGGTTCCAAAGCTCTTTTTATGTCTTTAGTTCATACTAGGCTTTAACTTTCTTGATACTATTTTGAAAGAAGTTTGCTACTCTCTTGTGTTCCTCAATTACCTGTCCTTGTTTCTTCCTCAGATACCTACTCTTGCTTCCATCTCCTATATACAGCCTTCTAAAAAATAGGAATATGTCAGTGACTTTCCTGTGTTGCCACATTGTTCTCATTAGACATATCTCTTGCCTATATCATTGGATTCATTCATAATTTTCATCAATTAATCAATCTACAGACATTTATGAAGCTCTTACTATGTGTCAGGACTTGTGCTAAATATTGGTTATGCAAGGATAATATGAAACAGTACCTGCCCTCTGGGAGCTTATATTCTAATATGGGAGATTTTACACACACACACACACACACACACACACACACACACACACACAAAATGAATACAGGGTAGTTTTGAGAGGGAATACACCAATAGCTGGATCAGGAAAGGCTATATGTAGAATGCACACAATTTTTATTCTTGAAAGCTTGTCCTTCGTTAATCAACTTTTCCATTGAGAGTCTGAGATCATGAGATCCTAATTAATCTATTTCTGAACTCTTTTGAAGTTAGCTTTCCTGAAGTGTAGGGTGTATTTCAGGCCATACCTATGCTGCTTCTTAATAATCATGAACTACTGGGTGGTCTATGGGCTAGTCTTTCATAGATTATGAATCTATATGTAGGTATACATGTAATTTATATAAGTATACATGTACACATCTGTATGCATGAAATTAATGAAGGCTGAAAGTATTTTTTATGGTATGAGCATGTCCATACTTAAGTTTTTGGCATGGATTAATAATTTATTTAGCAGAGCCCTTATTATTGTTTGTTTAAAAGCAGTGCTAATTATCTCATTAATTTTGGGGAAGCGTTTTGTTTTGTCTTCAGTTAGAAGTTGTTGCACAAACAACTGGTTATACGAAGGTAGGTCGAAGAAACCTACTATTTTGATATTCTTTCTTGCACTATCTACAGTCTCTTCTCCCTAGCTCCAAAGGTGCTAAATAAGATCGATAGCTTTATTTCAGTTCATTTGTTGTAAAATAGCAGTAAGTTAAAAAAAATGTGTTTTTGCTTTGTAAATAGTGCAAAAATACTTTGTGGTGGTGATATTTTGGTAGTATAGTAAATAATCATTTGTGCTATGGTACAGGATTTAGGGCCTGGCAACAAGAAAGGATTGAACTCTTTTCCTGAATACAGTATGGCTTTGCTTATTGCATTCTATTTACAAAGCACTTTAAATTCTTTATTTAATCCCCACAATATCCAGATGAATGTCAGTTATTCCCATGTGCAGAAGAAACTTAGTAGAAGGTCACATGGTCAGACTAACAAAACCAGGATTAGAAGGCAAAAGTGCTTAGTCAAATCTTTATTTTAAAATACGACGTTTTGTACATACCATCACATAATGTACTTAATAAAAATATTTGTAAAGAAAAATTATTATTATTTTGGAGTCAGCTGTAGAGATTTAACATTTGGTGCTTGTTTTTTTTTAAGAAAATGACAAGACCAGTTGCTATATATCATAGAATCATAGACTCTTCTATCAACTGAACCCTTCCAAGAAAGGTCAGTGGTGTTACTACAAAGGTCAAATCTATTTTCATTGCCTAAGGCTTAAAAAAGCTCCCATCTCAATTTACTGTTATTGTGCCAAGCTTTTTTCCTGCTTACATAGTAGAAAGAGGTTGGATTTCATGTATATCATGTAATATGGTAGGAAATTAGCAGAATTAGGAAGAATTTGATTTTAAATTAAGCAGCACTATTGAAAATTTTATTTTATGATTATAGGCATTTTAGTCTCATGATCAAGCCAGTTAGTACTGGAGCTCAAACCATGAAAAATTAATCCATGAGAGAGATACTTAACCTTTGTGAAGTGAATCAAGGTTTATTGCCACAGATGTGCAGGAACAGGTGTCAAACAGAAGCCAAATCAGCAGTGAGTATGGCTCTCTGCAGGCCCTGGGGTTCTTAGTTTTTTTTAGTGTCATAGACCCCTTTGGCAATCTGATGAAGCCTATGGACACCTTCTCAGAATAATGTTTTTAAATGCATAAAATAAAATGCATGGGATTATAAAGGAAGTCAATTGTATTGAAATAAAGATAATTTTTTTCTTATCCAAGTTCATGGGCCCCTGAAATCTATTCATGGCACCCTTTGGGGTCCATGGACCCCAGGTTAAGAATACCTGCTCTAGACTAGTGGTAGACTTAATAGTCATGTCACCCCGGGCCCCAGATCTTGGTTATTGGGGACATAGCTAGTCCTGTCAATATAGAACAAGGAATGAGCAGTAGTAGTAGGGACCATTCCCAAGCACTGAGTGACTCAAAGGCCCCCCCTTTAGGGGAGAGGTTTTATACTCCTTTGGGATTAGGCAGCAAAGTACTGACATAGTTATAGCTCTTTTGACTGAGGCTCATTCCCATGGTATAGAGGAGTATAGTCATGCCTGTGACCCCGGTCTTCGGACTTTATCATGGTTTCAAGATGAAATCTTCCCTTGCTTGCTCTGCAAAAAACAGAAACAGAAAACAAAAAACAAACAAACAAAGAAGCAGAAGGTGGGAACTAGAGGGAAGCTACACATACTTGACTTATCTCTGATGGAAAAGCCAGAAACAAAGAGCAACTAATTCATGGGGAATGGGGTGTGATTTCTTTCTCTTGGGAGAGTTTAGAACTCAGTATATCTCTAGCCCAGAGTCTCAAGGGAGGTCTCTGTAACAAATATTTGGTCATACAAAACATACAAAGCAAACAAACACCCTCCCCTCACCCCCCGCAAATATTTGGTATAGTTCATGTCTACAGTCTTTTCTAAAAGTGATTAACAGGGTCCCTTCTAGAAAAGTTACTCAGTGTACAAAATGATCAGGTATAGAGCAGCTATTTATTTCCGCCAGCAAAAAAGAAGTGCTTAAAATATAAAAATACAATGCACCTTAATTTCTTAAAACATAAACTGTAACCCATAACTTTTATCATACTGTCCCAGGAGACTTGTGGAGATAGTTCACATTCACATTGGATCTGTTTAGAAAGACAGGATTGTCCTACTGCCAAACCATGTGCGAAATTTGTTGATCTTCTTTCTGGAAATTTATGATAAGGAGCCCTTTTCCTCCCTGATTCAGAGTATGTTCAAGTATTCTCTTAATGTTTCTTGTTGCCTTATTTCATGGTGACAAAAATCCTTCTAATTGGCTGCTGAACCAGAACTGTGCATACAAAGGTTCTAACTAATAAACTCTCTGTCTCTCCTTGGTGGCTTTTCAATGAGGATGATGAAATACCGTGGGCCTCTAGGTCGGGGTGTGATATCAGCAGTGTCAGGCACTGCTGAGGTCGTCTTTTCTCCTCGGTTGGGGCCACCATGTGGTATTGCTCTTTCTTATGTTCCTGCTGTGTTTTTGTTTTCTGATTTTAGGTGATTAAGTAGCAGAGATTAAACAGACCAGATTATGACCTTGTGAGCTTCACGAAGTCAGAAGAACCATCACTAGTCCCATCACTTAGTAAGTGGCTCTCATGAGGGGATGGTTTTGAGGAGCAACCCGTTTGATCCGGCTCAGTAGTGAATTCACCTGGAAGCTGACATCTTGTGTTCTACAAGCAAAGGAGCAACTTGCCTATTGACTGTGCCACACTCAGAAGTGAATTTGGTAGGGAGAATGTTTTGTACTAACCATTTTAAGTTTGAGTCTGCTCTCCCCAATGGGGAAATGAAGAAGGAAGAGTATACTCTGCTTTGTGGGGGGTGGTGGTAAAGAAGTTTATACTTTGGTCCTTGCTATATTTCCTCTGTAAATATCCCTTTGTAAAATCTAATTGATGTTAAAATTGGTTCTGATGTTGAAGGAACATGCTAGATGGGAGCATGTGAACATTCACATTAGAAAACCCCAGGAATACTCCCAGAACCCTGAAGGGAGCAGTAGTAGCTAGCCACAGGCCTCCACCTCATACATAACCATATTACATTCAAATAACCCTGCTTGCTTTTCCCCATTCAGCTCATTTCTTGCTTCCATACCTGCATAAACGATCCCTCATAGCTGAAATGTTCTCCCTCCTTACCTCAGTGTGTCACATTACCTGGTTTTCTTCAGGGTTTAGCTTACCTGCCACCTCTCCCATGAGGTCTTTGTTAATCCTACCAGTTTATAGTGCTCACCAAATTATAATTACTTTCTATATACTTTGTATTTACCTCCCTACATACATGTTAAGTATCCAGTAGAAAGTAAGTTCCTTGAGGGCAGGAAATTTTAAGTTTTGTCTTTATATGCCCAGTGCCTAGCACACAGTAAGCACTTATTAAATATTTGTTGAGTTGAATAGAAATTTTGTGGTTTTTCCTGTTCATGGGTTGCTGCAGTGGTGAGGCTTTTTGTATTTGGCTAGGCTGGTCCTTAGACATCAAACACATGATTTGTCTGTGATCCTGTGCTCCACTCCTTTTCAGCTGGTTGAACCTGTTGGAACCTACATTCTAATGGCATAGCTTTATAGAACCCCGAGGTATTTTCATGCCGTAATGACTATATATTCTGTGGAGATTTCTACTGTATTGTCAAAACAACAAAGCTATTATCATTATAGTTGTTATTATCATCATCTGTTTAAAATATATCTTGCAACCACTTTTAGATAAATGTTGAATGTTTAATTTGGTACTTCCTCACTAGTTTACTATTTTCCTTTATCCTTTTCTCTGTATTCTTTATTTGGCATTAAAAGTCCTTTCAGGAAATGCATTCCAACACTGTCTCCATACCAAAGCCATTCAGACCACTTGCTTTTTCATTTCTGGCTCTCTTCTCTCTATCACAGCCAAAGGTGGTAAATTCATCCAGCTTTGTTAAACTGTTTAAATCAATTGAAAGAAAAACCTTCAACTGCCTTTTTCAGCCTCCCTGTTTCTTAAAGAACTCTTCTGTTTCTTTTTCTTTTCTTTTTTATATTTTAGAGAAGAGAAACCAAGAGAATAAAGGCTATGAAGACTATGTTGTTGCCAACAAATTAAGGCATTTCACTGGGTCATTTTTTTGTAGGGTACAACACACTCGAATCTTTTCAAGAGGTGAAGCACCAAATGCTTTTTACTGTTATGGCATAACTAACCACCCTTACTTTGAAATCACATCCTGTTTCTTCTTTTTCTTGAAGAACCACAAAAAACACAGAAAGATGAAGAAACGTAGTTAGATATGTGTGCGTTATGGTTCTGAAAATGGAGAAACTGCACTCAGTGAGTGTTTAGTTGAAATGTAATGTTCCTTAATGACATGCAGGACTCTGTACTGTATACTGAGCTGCCAACTAACTGTATGACAGTGGCTAAGTCACTTATCTATCTCTGGGTCCCAGTTTTCTCCTCTGTAAAATGAGAAGCCTGGACTAGATGCCTTCTAAGTTCTTTTCCAGCTCTTAAAGTCAATAACTTATTTTATAGCATAATAAAATAATAATAATAGCTAACATACATACATATATGTATAGTATTTACTATGTGCGAAATACTATGCTTTGTGCTTTACAAATATTATCTCATTTGATCCTCACATCAATCCTGAGAGGTGATGTTATGACTTCTATTTTACAGATGAGGAAACTGAGGTAAACAGAGAGAGATTAAGTGACTTGTCCAGAGTCACATAGGTAGTCAGCGTCTGAGGCTAGAATTGAACTCAAGTCTTTCTCACTCCAGACCCAGCACTTTATCTATTGCATCACCCAGTTGCTGAATATGACTATATAAGGTATTATTCCTGATTTCAAGAAACATATACTGAATAAATGGATGAATAATCGCTCTCTACAGGATGATAGAGACACAGGATTTCAGCGTAGGAAGGCAGTATGTCTGAAAAATTGATGGGCAATCTTGGTGTTAAGACATCAAAATATGGGAAAGCCCTTACTTCCTGGGTCAGTTCATTCCTCTTTTGGATAGTCCTAATTCTTTGGAATTTTTATTCCCTGAATTCAAGCCTAAATTGTCCTCTTTGTGGCTTCTACCCATTGCTCCTAGTTTTGCCTTCTGTGTCCAAGCAGAAAAAGGCATCCTTTTTTCACATGACAGCCATTCAAATACATGAGCATAGCTATCAGATGTGGGCGTGTGTGTGTGTGTGTGTTTTGCCAACTGTGGAAATCTTATTTTCTTATCCCCTAAAATCACATGCCCACAGGAATTGGGTGAAGTATGTCATGAACCTGGTGGGATTAATGCCCTGACATACTGGTATTCTTGGGTTAATTTAATGTTCTTTGCCCTTTCTCTGCCACTAAGCAAAGGGAGAATGTGGTTGCCACACATGTATACACTTGTAGATATTTCCATTCTTTCTCATTTATATTGTTCAAGTACAACAGCTCTTACCTGTGAGTTAATGGAAATAATTAGCTATTAGAATTCCCCCATCATCTACTGCCATCATGTGGCCATTTAATTTTGTTGATGGAAGAAAGAATAATTCAGATTTGAAAGTCTCTTTAGCTTTTCTTTTTGTGTTTCTAGTGCAAGCCTGACCCTGGGCAAAATTCTTCGTTTGTCCTCAGTTGTCACTTAAAGTTGCAGTGTTCCACCAGAGATCTGCTCTCCCTGACAGTTCCTTATGCTTCAAATGTTTCTCACTTTTGACTTTGCTGTAATATTTCTTGCATGATTGACTTCTTGAATCCTTTTTTTCCTCTATACTTAACTAGTAAAAGTGATGAGAGGAAACCCTTGGTTTGCTGGATTTGAATATTTCTATGGAGGTGGTCCTATGTTCTGTTCTCTTCTGATGGAACATATGCTCTATCTCCTTGCTAAAGGATATGTGTGGACAGTAGTAGCTCCTGGTTGACTCCTTTTTCTTCATAACTAGGGTATTAGACTGAAGGTGATTGTCAACCAAGCAGGAAGGGCTGCCAACTCAGTAGGCAACTCTTTCTTGTTAACTGTATACCTTTAGCTCTTACTTTGATGCTCAGCAAGTAGATATGAGATTTAGCTCTTCTTCATACCCTCTTAGCAGCAATGGCAGCCATACTCACATGGCAGGTAGAACATGCTTTTCCTAGGTGAGCCTGAGTCAATCCCTCAATTCTCTGGCTGACTCTTCTATTTTGTTTCTTTTTCTGCACACAAGTCACCCCTTAGTGATTCTGTGTAATGGACATTTCCATGCAGAAGAGTAATATAATGAGTTCAAGAAGTCAGATGTTCTCAAGTTATTGCTAGTTGCCCATTGGAGGTGATTCCTGTAACTACACTACTTCTCAAAGGAGAAAGAACACCATTACCAGGAGGATGCTGTAGCTGAAAGTACTAAGAACTCTTGGTTGGTTGGTTGTTGTCCTTTGTTCTTGAAGAGGACCAAAATGACATCACTATGTTAGAGTCAAGTTATAGTGTGTCTGACTGTGGCTGATCAGGCCAACACAAGCTCAGAATGCTCTACTGTAGTTTGGGCACAAATAGTCCATGTGAACATTTAGATTCTCTAAATTTGCACATTTTGTGTTTCTTTTGAGCTATTTCAGTTGGTTCTGCTTTACTCATAGAGAACAGCAGCTTCTTTGATGAGGGCATGCCATGCTGGGCAGTCCTGTGCCTGTGTCTCCCATGTCATGCAATCAGTTCCAAAGTTCTTAAGAGAAATCTTGAGAGTGTGTTTGTATCGCTTCTTCTGACCACCATGTGAAATGCTTTCCCTGTGTGTCTTTTTGGCAAGCATATGTTTTGCATTCAAACAACGTGGCCAGCCCAGTAGAGTTGTGCTTTCAGCAGTAGAGTTTAAATGCCTGGCAGTTTAGTTTGAGAAAGGACCCCAGTGTCTGGGATCTTATCCTGCCAGGTGATCTTCAGAATCTTCCTAAGACAATTCAAAAGAAAGCAACTCAGTTTCCTGGCATGGTGCCAGTATACTGTCCAGATTTCATAGGTATACAACAATGAGGTCAGCACAACAGATCTGTAGACCTCCACTTTGGTAGTCAATCTAATACCACATTTTCCTTTGGAGCCTTCTGAACACTGAGCTAGCTCTGCCATCAGCTTAATTATCAATGTGTACATCCCCGGAAATTATACTGCCAAGGTATATGAACTTATCCATAGAATTAAAAAGTTCTCCATTTGCTATAACCAATGGTTACACATATGGATTGTGTGGTGCTGGCTGGTGGAGCACCTGTGTTTTCTTGGTGGTAATTGTTAGGCTAAAATTAGCACAAGCAGCATACATAATTGCATCTCAGTTTCAGAGGCTAAATTTTGTACACAATCATCTGCAAACAAAAAATCACGCACCAACTCTCCCTCCACTTTAGTCTTGGCTTGTAGCCTTTTCAAATTAAATAATTTACCATCAGTGTGGTAGCTGACCTTCATGCTGTATTTGTCCTCAATGAAGGCATCTGACAACATTGCTGAAAATAGCATGTTAAAAAGCATGGCAGTGAGTACATAGCCTTGTTTCACTCCTTTTGGTGACTGGGAAAGCAAGAGAGCATCATCCACCATCCAGAACCCAGGCAAGCATGCTGCCATGAAATTGATGTACAATATTGATGAACTTCTCTGGCCAACCAGATTTTGATATAATTCTACATAAGCCCTCATGACTGACAATATCAAAGACCTTGGTCAGATCAACGAATGTTGTATACAGATCTCAGTTCTGCTCCTGTCATTTCTCCTGGAGTTGTTGGGCAGTAAATACCATATCAACCATTTCTTGGCACTTTCTGAAGCCACACTGACTCTCCAGTAGATAACCATCTTTCCGGTGAAGGATCAGCCTATTTAGGAGGACTCTGGCAAGAATCTTGCTAGCAATGACTAAGAGAAAGATCCTCCTGTGATTGCCACAGGACAATCTATTTCTTTTACCTTTATAGAGATGGACAAAGGAGGTGTCCTTGAACTCCTGAGGGTCTTGCCATATAACCTGGAAAATTTCAGTTAGCTTTTGTAGGAGCAATGAACTGCCCCCCCCACCTTATAAATCTCAGCTGGCATAGAATCAGCACCCAGTGCTTTGCCACAGGAAAAAAACCCAGTGGCATTCAAAACTTCTTTAGTTGGAAATTTGTCTAGAGAGGGATTGACTTCAACCTAAGGTAAATGGTCAGTGGCTTCAGCATTGATTGATGATGGGCTGTTGGGAAGACTATGGAAGTGTATAGTCCATCTCTCCAAGATAACATCCTTATCACTAATCAATGTATGACCTTGGACAAGTCATTACTTACCCCTATTTGCCTCAGTTTCCTCATCTGTAAAAATGAACTGGGGAAGGAAATGGCAAACCACTACAGTATCTTTGCCAAGAAAACCCTAAATGGGGCCTTGAAGAGTAGGGTATGACTGAAAAACAATGGAACAACAGCAATTTTTAGTTTTTCCCAATATCAAGCCTAAATTTGCTTCTTTGAAGCGTATACTGTTGCTCCCAATTTCCTTTTTTATTTATTTATATTGGATTTGATCCTATTCTCTAACCTGTAAAGATCATTTTGGATCCTGATTCTACCATCTGGTGGGTTTGTTGTTTCGTCCAGCTTTGTGTTATCTGCAAGTCTGATAAGCACATCATCTATGACTCCATTCAAGCCCAATTCTTCCACCGAGAAGCACTTCAAATACTTGAAGAAATCTATCAAGGAGACCTGAACTTTCTCCAGGCTAAACTACCCTCATTCCTTCAGTTCATGACCTCTATACTTCATGTACCATGAATTCAAGGCCCTTCAACGTACTGAGTGCAGAACTCTGGACTCTCTCCAGCCTACCAATGTCCTATTTAAATTCTGGTGCCAGGAAGTGAACATAGTACTCTAGATATGATCTGCAGTGGGACTATCATGTCCTTATTCCTGGAAACTATATTTTGCATGAAGTTCTCTCAAAATTCCCTTTGTAGGTGTTTACTAACAACCTCTAATGATCTATTATTGAATTTTCCCATGAATCAAAATCAAGCACATTGGCCTATAGTTTGTACACTGTTCTCTCTTTTTTTGAAAATCAGGCCATTTACCCTTCTCATGGGCAAGTGACCTGTGTTACCTCTCTCATTTTCCATAATTTTTCAAATATCATTGTCAGTTATTCAGTTGCTACATTTGCCAGTTCTTTCAGTACTTCAGGATGTAGTTCATCTGAGCCACGTGACTTGAGTACACCTAGAGTAAATAGAAGTATTCTAATTATCTCATTGGTTATCTTGTGTGTCAACTCTCTTTAGTCACTTTGGTTTGTCATTTTTGGTGCAAAGGTCATTTTCCTTAGCAGAGAAAATAGAAACAAAATTAAAATTGAGCAACTCCGTCTTCTCTATATTTTCAGTTATCATTTTCCAATTTACTCCCAAGCAGTATTTCTTTCTTTTCCTTGTTCCTACTCTTTCCCCGCTTATTGCTAAAAATGCAAACCCTTTTAAAAATTAACCTTAGCTTTTCTAATCAGCCTTAGCTAATTTTAAGCTTTAGCACTTCTGACATACTTTTTTTTTAGGACCATGCTATACTCTTGTATTCATCCTGTTATCTGTCTTTGCTCCTACCTTCTGTAATATTGTTAAAAAACTAAATTGAGTTACCTGTGCATCTATTCTGGTCTCTTCAGACAACTCCGTTTTCCCTCTTCATTAGAATTGTTGCCCTTTGTGTCTTAAGAATTTTATTCTTGGGAGTTTCCTATCCCTCCTGGAATAACATCCCCTGTGAATTTTAATGTGATGTTATTG
The DNA here is from genome assembly GCA_028646595.1 of Phalanger gymnotis. Lineage (NCBI taxonomy): Eukaryota > Metazoa > Chordata > Mammalia > Diprotodontia > Phalangeridae > Phalanger > Phalanger gymnotis. The sequence continues at coordinate 65,629,948 of CM053627.1, forward strand.
ATCCATCCTTGCCCTGAGCACTTTGAAATCTCCTTTCTCCAAATCTAGGGTGCATGTCAGAACATGCTCAGCTTTTTCTCCTTTATCACAATCTTTAGGAGGTAATAGTCACTTTTTTCTAAACTTCTCATCATTTCCATCCAGTCAGTCATTTTGTCCCTGTTAATAGCTAACATTTTTCTCCCCATTGAAGCGTGATTTCTATTTCCTTCAGGAGCATGTCGTTGTCACCAGTAACTTGGAGAGTGTTGAGACATTTTCTGAGTTCTATCTTTTCTTTTAGGAGGAAGGACAGCTTCTATTTGGAACAAGAATGGCAGTCGGTTGGCTATGGCAGAAATTCAGACTTTGCCAGTTAATGATAAGTCCATGTAAAACTATGCTTGTTTTTTATACTGACTGGGGCTTTTCAGTTTAAACAAACAAACAAACAAATAATCTTTATGTGTTTACATCTTAGCCAAACAGCTCTTTTATTTCTTTGAAGTCAGCTATTTCCTTGTGAAAACCTGACTTCCTCATCCAACTTAGGTTTTTTTATTCTCAAAAGGCACTCCACTATCACGTGATCCCTATATCTTGTTTTATGAGTAGCCTGTCTCATTTACATAGCTTCTCCTGCATAATTCCACATGTTGCAGGCTGCTTTTGCCCCTCCATATGCCTTTTATTGTTCTTTGAGTGATCCTCAATTTCAGTTCCTTGGAAACTGTATTGTTCCATACCTCCTAACCCTATAACATCAGCAGAAAAAAAAATGGCATTAAATTGGCATGAACCTTTGTTGCAGAGAGAAACAGTATCATTAAAAGAACTGTGCAGTTTCTTAAAGGTGATCCGATCCATTTCTTGTTTAATCCGGGCTTAGCTCATCGTCTCTTTTCTGTGTCCATCCAAAGAATAAGTACCAATCGATGAACTCTTTGAGTTGTCCATCTAATTGGATGTTATCATCTAGATAATAGTCATTCTTCATCCACTTGGTTTTTTTCTGTGCAGATATTAGTCCAAAGTCTTTTGAATTATTATGGGTCTTATTTACAAAGCTCAACAATTTTAGGGGGATTTGGCGCAATCAATACAATGCTATCTGCAAATAGGATTATCAGGAGGACCTCATCATACATATATATATATATATATATATATATATATATATATAATTTCTCTTATATAGAATTTCTCTTTGACTTTGATTCCACATTAGATCTCGTCCATTAATCTGGTGAATACCTTTTGATGAGCATATGTTCTCTCCACTCCACTGACTTGTGCCTTGCTTGATATTAAGAATGAGGATCATCAAGAAGTTATCTCTATTATTACATGTCTTTCAAGTTATTTTATATGCTTTGATATTTGTATTATAAATACCGTATTGGAAATATGTTGCTCTGCTTTTTTTCTAGTGAAGAAATCATAATCCCAGTGTTCTATCTACCTTTCAGTCAATTGTATCTATGTTTATAAAATTGTAGTCTACTTTGGAATATCATTCACAAAATTCTGTTTTTTCCTTCTCATATTTTCATCAAGGATGCCAATGATGTATGTATATATTACCCTCATTCAATTTTTATAAAGATGAGAAAGTAGACTTATAGGTTGGTAATTATTCAATCAATCACACTATGCTAGGTGCTGTTGATGCAAAGACAAAAAGAAAACACTCCCTGGACTCAAAGAATTTATATTCCATCAGGATATTATTATTTTCTCAGTTTTTTTTTAAAATAATAATTTCTGAGGGCTTTTGTACCATATACTCTTTTAGATACACCTTAAGAACTGATCCCTGATTCCTTCCAATTTATATTGCTACCAGCAAAGACCTCTTCCTTGTATATTTTATCTAATTTGAATGCTTTTCTTATCTTTGTTTTCTTCAGTGCCATATCTACTTTCTCAAATGGTACATCTGGAACTGTTATATTACAGTGCAAATGTGATGGCTCCACTAGGCTTGATGGAAAAAAATGCTGGTTATTTAAAAATATTTACAGATCTTTTCCATTCTTTTGTCTACTCCTTCTCTCTTCTGGCTTTATCTTTAAGTGATTGTGGGGAGATGTAGTAGGAAGGCCGAATTTATAATCTCAAATATAATCATGTATATGTTTGAATGGTTCGAAATCGCGAGGTATGAGAGGTTCTCTAAGGAGAAAACAACAAGAAATTTATTTAGGCCTCACCGCAGCAGAACCGTGAACCAGCCTCCCCATTCTGACATCTTGACAAAAAGACTCCAGGCCCAGAAAGCCCACCTCACAAGAGTAACCAGGAGGCCACAGAAAAACAAGATAGTATTTAGCCAAATCATTTTTACTGGCCTCACGTTCCTGCTCACACTCCTGGGTCTACACACAGATAAGCCCTGCTTCTGCAGCTTCCTGCCTTCGCAGCCTCTGGCTTCCACAGCTTCTGCTGAAACTGTCTCTTGGCTCACCTTTCCTCGCAGCCGAGCTTCTGGGGTTCTCAAGCCCCGCCTCAACGACCAGAGACCATTGATTCCCGTGTTGGCCCCTCTTAAGTCATTAATCTACACCCACACAGGTTTCACACCTGATAGGGCTTTGGGCCTGGGGCTTAGCACTTAACAGCTGAAAGTACTTCCACTCAAAAGAAACAAAAGCCATGCTAAGGAGACTATTTTGCTTAACAACACAGGAGATTTGCTTAGTTGAGTCTTTTATTAAGCTTCCATTACATTTGCTTTTCTCTCCACTGCTTCCAGCTGTTTTATAAGGAATACTGCTCATAATCTTGGATTATCCCTTCTCAGGGAGATTTATGAATAAACTAGATGATGTTGTTGATAGAATGCTGCATTTGGAGTCAGGAAGAACTGAGTTCGAGTCTTGACTCAGACATTTACTAGTTGTCTATGGGCAAGTCATTTAGCCTCTGCCCGCCTCAGTTTCTTCCTCTGCAAAATGAGGACCTATCTCACAGGGTTGATGTGAGGATCAAATGAGATAACATGTGAAGCGCTTTGTAACTCTTTTTTTTGCCAAAGAAAAACAAAGTTTATTAAAGATTCACCATAATGGGTAGACTCTTAGGGAGCCTGAGCATTTGTAACGCTAGTGCCAGCAGGCCAGATTGAATCTAAGCTGAGCTAGATTGAATCTGGGTGCCTTCATGAAGTGATCTTCATTTTGTAACTATTAAAGTGCTATATTAATGCTAATCATCTTTGCTATTAATAATAATCATAAACTTGCTGACTGGTGTTGGCTTTAGCTATCATATCTCTCCACTTGGCAAGGGCATCGAGTCTTTGCTATCTGAGGTGATATAGGGGAATATTTCATCATATTTTTCACAAAACCTTATGTATTAATATTGTTTGAACCTCACTTGAAGTAGCTAGAAATTGGCTTATCTTGCAGACAGATCCCAGGGGAAGCCAGAGAGCTGCAGGGAATGCTTGGATCCCACCCAGGTCTCTGTTGTTGTCCTACAGTTGTGTGCAACTCTTTGTGACCCTGTGTACCATACTGTCCATGGGATTTTCTTGGCAAAGATACTGGATTCCTTTTCCAGTGGATTAAGGCAAACAGGAATTAAACGATTTGCTCAGGGTCACATAGCTTGTAAGTGTTCGAGGCCAGATTTGAACTCAGGTTTTCCTGACTCCTGGTCTAGCGCTTTATCCACTGAGCTATTGCCACCCAGTGTTTGGTCTGCCTAATGCTTATTATTATTATTATTGTTATTTTTGGTTTCCCAGAATAAAATACTTATGCCTCCTGATACACATTTCAATGGGCCTTGCCTGGGTACTTCCCTCTCTACAAAATAGCTTAACTATCATGTGTAGTATGTGCAAGTACTCTTCTCTGGAACCTTATGTAATATAAACATTGCAGAGACTAAAGAGGTGAACCTTCTGGATTTCTTTCTCTACCAAATGACCAAATAAATTTCTTTCTAAAACTAGTCCAGATTTCGGGGTTTGTTTGCTTGACCAAGAGTGGTTTCTAGGTCCAGTGACTCATGTCTATGGGGAGTAATCTCAGGTTGGTAAAAGCATCTTAAATATGTAGACATCAATTCTTTTAAATGAGCTTGGACTAAGAAATCATTTGTAAGGGGCAGCTGGGTGGCACAGTGAGTAGAGCACTGGCTGTGGAGTCAGGAGGACCTAAGTTCAAATCTGGCCTCAGACACTTGATACACTTACTAGCTGTGTGACCTGGGACACGTCACTTAACTCCAATTGCCCTGCCTTCTCCCCTCCAAAAAAAACCTCTTGCAGTTTTTTTGGCAAGGAAATTGGGGTGAAATGACTTGCCAGGGTCACACAGCTAATAAGTGTCAAGTATCTGGGGCTGGGTTTGAACTTAGGGCCTCCTGACTCCAGGGCTAGTGCTCTACTCACTGCACAACCTAGGTATCCCTGCTGCAGTTCTTAAAACGTCATATTCTATCTCATTCACCTTGGCTTAGGACCTCTCCCGTGTGTATGGCCCCCTTGAAAGAAAGAACACAAGCTCCCTTGTTGCTTTCTGGCTACCACAGAATCACAGAATTTGAGAGTTAGAAGAGAGAGATGGTAGAGAAAAATCTAAGAGAATATTTGGATGGACTCCCTAGGTAATCCTAAATCTGCAGTGCTTTATGTGTTTTCAGCACAGGCAGCTGGAGTCTTCTCCACTCACACAATACAAATCCAAAAGCCCTTTCCCCTGCTTCTGAGAGCCATCCCTTGTCATGGAAATCAATAGAGGCAGCAGGAGCTGTCTTACTGTGGAGAATTTAGAGGAAGCTATAGGGTATAGGGTGGGACTGGCTATAAACAGTAGGCAATAAGTGCACATGCTAAGGCAGAACAATGAAGGAAATAAACTATACTAACTCTTCACTGAACTCATAATCCTGCTATTTATCTCAGTCGTTTCTGCCTTCAATTAATGCTCATTTGGGTCAAGCCTCTGGCTTTGGTGGACTCAGAGTTCCACCTCAGCCAAATGATTGGACCTGAGTTGATGGTCTGGCACAGTTTAGATGTTTGCGGGGATAATGAGGTAATCCTGTTCCTTTCCACATAACATCAGTAGAATCACAGGTCAATATTGTTGAAGCGAAAATGTTGCATCCCAGTTTACCCTGGCACCATGGGACTGATTTGATTTCTGGAGTCCTCGCCCCTTGAAATGCATTTGTTTGCTGGTCAGATTTGAAAAGGCAAATAAATGTTATTGAAATTCCTAGAGGAAAATATGTATTAGGGACTTATCTGTCCTACTTCTTTTATTGGAGCCCTTGAATTGTTTGTGAAAGAAAAAAACCCAGTAAGCTAAAGCTCAGTCATGATTATCAAGCCCTTGTGGCAGCATGGATGGCAAGCTGGCCTTTGAAGGCTTGAGTTCTAGAGCTGTCTCTGAGTTTACTGGATATGTGACACAACCTCTCAGTATCACAAACAGCTCTCAAAAATTACAGAGAAGGTGCCAACCTGCATTGGTAGAGGGAGTTTCTCACCTAGTCATTCCCTATGTGGATGAAATCACAGGTCTAGTCTATATCCCAAAACTATCACAGTGCAGAAGTGGTATGTTTGTCTCATTCTGTTTTGTCATATAGCTAATTACACCAAATTAAGTCTGTGGCAGTGGGGTTGGGTGGGATTTATAGCCTTATTTATATAGGGATGCTGAATGAGTGGAAAGTTGGATTTCGGACCAATTGGAGACAGTTTGAATCATGCCCTTTGTACTGCATAATGCCACTGGGGTTTTCCAGTAAATCATGAACTTATTCTTTCAGGTCCTTTGGGATTGATGGGGAGAACAATTTATACTACTACTACTAATGATAACGACAATAATAATTATTATTATAATGATAGTTAACTTTTACATAGTGTTTGCTATGTGCCAGACTCTGTATGAAGCACTTTAAAATTATCTCATTTGATTCTCACAATAACCTTGGGAAGTAGGTGCTATTATTACCCCCATTTTATAGATGAGGAAACTGAGGCAAACAGAGGTTAAGTGACCTGCCCAGGCTCACACAGCTAGTAAGTGGGAGGCCAGATTTGAACTCAGGTCTTCCTTATTCTAGCGTAATGCTCTCTCCACTGTGCCACCTGACTAATAATGGTATTTTGATTTACTAACACGACCTCAACCTAACAACGACCTAACATGACCTCAAGTCATGACTTGAAAAAAAAAAGTCAATCCAAACCCATTTCTCTATAACTTGTATCAGGACTAGAATAATTAATAATAATGATAATGATAATAATAATAGTTTACATAGAGTCCTTTAATTCTTTGTGAAGTATTTTATGCATATAATCTCATTTGAATCTCACAACAACAGATTTAGGGGGATATTGTTATTAGCCCTATTGTACAAATGAGAAAATCCGTGTGACCCTGGTCAAGTCCCTTAAGCTCTTGAGATTTTCTCACCTGTACAATGGGGCTAATAGCAATATCCCCCTCAACCTGTTGTTGTGAGACTCAAATGAGATTACATGCATAAAGTACTGTGTTAAACCCTGACTCAGGAAGATGTGAATTCAAATCTGTCTCTGTTGTACTGCCTTTATACCCAAACCACCTGTTTGGGTAATGACAACTGGAATTCATGGAATATGGGCTAGGCTGCTGAAGAAGGCAAATGGAGCCATGGCGGGGAGATAGTCTTTCAAAGAGAAGCCTTTGTAATCACTTAGAGGCTGCAGAGATCTACTGGCTTTGTGGACTGCTACTTGTAAGGAAGGTGGATTTTTGTTATTCTTTCTATAGTTTAGTTCCCAGGATCTGTATCTATAACAATCTTTTGTTCCCATGTTTTGTTAGATATAAGTTCCCATGATCATGGTTCGAAACCTCCATCAAGTTTGTGCAGCATTATATAATAATAAATAATATAAACATTTGTGCTTAAAATTGTGAATATCCACTGCGACTGCACAGTGAGGTATAAAATAATGGTGAGATAAAGTAAACTTGGAGGGAATCTGTGTTTGCCTCAACTGGCACCCATTGAGGATTGAGGCTATTCAGGGAAGTGCACGAACTGTGCCTGTCTCCATTGACCCTATCGAGACGCAGGGGTAGTTGCCCGCCCCACTTCTTGCTGGCCCTTTTGAGAAGGGTGATTAGGGAATGCTGTAGGAGTTGGTGCTCCCATTATCAACAACCCTCTTTTGAGAAGACTGGACTAGAACAAAGTATTATTATTGACTCTTCCAAATCTGTCTTCATGTCCTCCCTGTCTGACCAGAACAAGAGTGAATCTGTGTTAGCAGCCCTCCTGTGTATTTATCTGTTTTATACCACTGATAGTTTATCTCTGTTTTTCAGGCTTGACTGGACCCCTCACACATCCATTCAGATACTCAACATTTTTGTGATGGTCCCAGAATTCAAAAATTACCTTTTGAGAGCTGGCACAGTGTTTTACCTCTTTGCTATACTAACATATTTAGACTTTTGAGAGTCAGGGTGGCAGAGTGGATGTCTAGAACATTAGACTTGGAGTCAATGAGACCTGGGTTCAAATCCTATTGTATGTGTGAGGATTTGGAGACAGACTCACACTCCCACTTACTATACGATGTTGGGCATACAGCTATATGATGACAGTAATAACCCACATTTAATTAACACTTTGCAAAGTACTTTACATAACTGATCCCTAAAAAACAAAACATAACTCTGTGATAAAGACATTACTAACCCCCCTTTTATAAATGAGAAAACTGAGGGTGACTGAGCTTAAGGCTGAATGTCACTTTTTTATTCGATAAACTCCAGTGGCTCCCTATTTCCTCCAGGATAAAATATAAAATCCTATTTGGCCTTTAAAAGCCCTTCATAGTCTGGGCTTTTCCTGTCTTTCTAGATTTCTTATACTTTACACCCCTCCATATGCTCTATGATCCAGAGACAATGGCCTTCTTGCTATTCTTCACAAATGAAACTCCATCTCTTGACTGCATTTTCACTGGCTGTCCTCTATGAATTAAATTATTTCCCTATTTGGCTCTGTTTCCTGGCATCTTTGGCTTCCTTCCAGACTCAGCCCAAATCCCACCTTCTATAAGAAGCCTTTCCCAGTGTTCTCTCATGCTAGCATCTTCCTTCTGAGATTACCTTCAATTTACCCTGTACATATCTTGGATGCATATAGTTGTTTGCATGTCGTCTCTGGCATTACACTGTGAGTTTATTGAGAACAGGGACTGTTTTTTGCCTTGTTTTCCCTTAGAACTTAGCACAGTGACTGACACACATTTAAGCCCTTAATGAATGCTTACTGACTTGCTGAAGGACATGCCACTAGTAGTGTCTAGGGTGGAATTTGAACCCATATCTTCCCAACTTCATACATCTAGGTGTACTTTCTCCCCCAGAGTTGTAGTTAATTTTTTGAATTGCTTCTATATTAAAAGTCACCTAGTCTAGAATTGAAGTTTAGGGCTAAATAGATGGAACTAGAGTTTCCTTTATCCCCTTGGGTTTTTCACTCTTCTTTTTGTGTATGCTAATTGGTTTAATGACAGCTTTAGTGCAGAGACTTGGATGTGATATAAACTTAATTGCTAGTGAAGAGCTGGCACAGCTGACTGCAATTATCCTACTATGGACTTTGTGTTGAAGCATAAGGTGCCAGATTACGTTAATAGTTGGATGACATAGTTGCCAATTGAGGCAAACACAGATTCCCCCCACCTTTGATGGAGGCTGATCAAGGCACACATAACATTCTAGCTTGTGCATTCAACCCTAAGTATTCCCCACTCTTTGACCAGTGCCCACCTGCTTTATAGGGCAACAGACAAAGAAGGCATATTGCCAGCAATAGCCCCACAAGTTTACATCACCTCATCTCTGTATCTCACTGTGCAGTCACAGTGGATATTTACAATTTAAGCACAAATGTTTATATTATTTATCATTATATAATGCTGCACAAGTGTGGTAGAGATGTTTTGAACCATAATCGCGAGAACTCATGTCTAATACCTGGGAACGAGAGATTGTTATGGCTATGTATCCTGGGAAACTGAATTCTAAGAAATGACAAAAATCCATTTTACACACATTAAAATCCACCTTACACACATTAAAATCCACCTTACTTACACTAAAATTCACCTTACTTACAGGCTTGTATTGTATCTGATAATTCTTTTATTCGGGATAATTTATCCATGTGAACCATTGAGAATTGTTCCCAGAGTCTTAACAAAGATGCATCTTTATGGGGTGTGTTCTTTCGCTAGTGTTTACATGAACCGATTTCAATGGCATTCCTGTACAGGGTACTAGAACAGGATTCAGGTCTAAGCCCAAGGCACTTGATGAAAGCATGCCTTTGATCACTAACTGTATAGAGAGAAGATAATTATGCTTCAATAGGCGCAGTGAACTTAAAGGCTAGTTACTATTTTGTCCTCTCCTCAGATCTCACATTACTTATGTGATATGGTGGAACTTTTACATAGAAATATTTACTTCAGGAGATATAATTACAAATATACAAATTTACTCCCTCCCACTCCTGAGAGGCATAATCCTCCCTTCCCCCCTCCTCAGTCTGGTGAGAGGAAGGTGATTAGGTTCACAGCTCAGCTTGATCCCTATAGAGCACAGTACCACTCCCCCTTGGCCTCAAGTCCTAGATGCCCTGGCTTTTAGGGTTCCCATGCCAGGCTGGCTGGCTGCACCATACTATCCACAGTCTTGGCTCCAAGGTCACCATGGCTTGAACTCTAGTCCTGTGAGTATCACCTCAGGCACCTGAAACTGAGGACAAATGGAGAGGAACACTCCTGGGTCCATTTCCAAGGAACTGGAGTAGGAGAACAGGGGAATGACATTCCTTTCCCTCTCACTGGTTTAGTTCATGGTTTCCACCAGCAACAGAAAAGAGTTGGTAGAAAATGTGCAGCCAAGAAGATGATGGAAAAGGAAGTGAATGGCTCAGTCTTGGCAGTTTTAAAGAGGCAGGAAGTCAATTAAAGGAGGTTATCCCCATTCACATGGTAGGGAATGCAGGAGGCTCCATGTTAGGCAAACTGGGCATGCTCAGAAAGGCCCTTCTAAGGCATCTCCATGTTACAACTGGGCATACCAGAGAAATCTGGGCTACAATTACTTAGAACCCTCGAGCATTAGTTCTGGTCAAGACCATAGAGATTATCCAGTCCAGGCTCACCATGTAATATGAATAGTTTTCCTTTTCTCTGTTGTTCAGCTGGAAGATCTAGAGTCATTCAGAGAAGAAGATCTAATAGAGAACATCTGGTTCAACCATCTGGAGTAGGAATCTCCTCTACAGCATCCCAAACTAATGGTATTCCAGACTTTGCTCGAATACCTCCAATGACAAGGAACTCACTACCTAATGAGTCAGCTCATTCTATGTTTAGAGAGTCCTCAGCATTAGGAAGTTTTTCCTTATATTGAGTCAAAAATTGCTTTCCTGAAGCTGTTACTTAGAGTCCTAGTTTCCTATATTGGGTAAAGTAGCTTAAGGTACAGCTCAGATGCCACCTCCTGTACAAGGACTTTCTTGATTGTCTAGCTGTTAGCATTTTCATTTTCAAGTGACCTTGTATTATTTTGTGTTTGTTTATCTGTACACATATTATATCTTTCCTTCCCTCTGTTTCTCCTTCTCCTTCTACCATGTTAACTTCTTGAAGGCAAGGACTACAGTATTTAGGTTTTGTCTTCGTATCCTCTGTAATTTGCATGTAGTAATAGTTTGATAAATGTTTATTGAATTGCTGAAAATAGAAAAGGTCATTCTTTGTAAGCAGTTTGGTGTGGTACATAGAATCTTTGACTTGGAGTCAGAGAGACCAAGGCTTAAATCCTGCCTCTGACACTAGTATGCTATCATGGGCAAGTCTTTTTACCCCCCTTTCCCTCAGCCCTGGTTCAGTTTCCTTTTCTGTAAAATGGGAATATTAATATCTATAGTACCTGTCTAATAAATTTGATGTGAGGCTCAAATAAAATGTGTAAAATGCTTCACAAATCTTAAAGGTTACTTATTAACATTCCAAATATCAACCTTTAAATAATTGAAGAAGGGAATCCTGTTTCCTCTAAGTCTTCTCTTTTTTTAGCTAAACAGCCTTAGTCCCTCTGACTGATCCTCACATGGTTTCAAGTCTCCTCACTATCCTTCTTACCCTTCTCCAGATCTAGTCTAGATTGCAATTTCCTTCTTAGTGTGAGAACCAGAGCTGAACGCAGAATTTCAGATGTGGTCTAACCAGGGTAGAATACAGCTTCTTACTGTTGAATGAATTCCAAAAGATTAGAGGATCTTAGTAGCAGTTAGTATGATTCAGTTCAAAAAGTGCCTTCACATACCAGGCACTAAAATAATAACAAAACATCTCTACCCTCGAGGAATTTATACACTGTTAGGATGTTGTTAAACCACCTAAACTAGGATTTTGATAGTGTTTTTCCCTTTTAGTATGGGTCCACACCTGTGATGTAATGGAAATGGGGAACTCTTTTCTACCAATATAAGCTGGCAGATTTCTCTCTAATAGTCTTAGGGGCAGAGGGTCTTAACTGTTCCTGTGTCATGGGCGTCTTGGAAAGTCTGGTGGAGTTTATGGACCTCTTTTCGGAATCACATTTTTAAATGCATAAAATACATAGGATTACAAAGGAAACCAATATATCGAAATAGTTATAAAAATATTTAAAAAAAACACGTTCATAAATCTTAGGTTAAAACCCCTACTTTAGGGAATGGCTTGGGAGCATGTAAAGGCTGAGCAAATTATCTGCGGTGACCCAGTTAGTTGAGTCAAGAGCAGATCTTTACTCCAAATCTTCCTGTTTCCAGTACTTGACATATAGAAAGTGCTTAATAAATGTTGATCTATTGATGCAAGACATGTCCTCTATTTATTATACCAGTCTGCCTCATTACTAGTAAACTTACTCATTTGAATTTTTTAAAATTTTTTAAAAATATCACAAGCTCATAGATCTATAGCTAGAAGGAAACTCAGAGATCATCTGGTCCACCCTTCTCATTTTGAAGGTGAGGAAACTGAGGCCCAGAGATGTTAAGTGATTCATCAAAGACATAGAGGTAATAAGCATCAATGGTGGCATCTGAACATATTTCCTCAGCCTTCTTTCTACCTGCCATATCAGGCTGTTTCCTTCCCAACTGGCATGTTTTCATGGGCAGTTTTAAGTATATGTCATATGCTCATAAATCTCTGATGCTATGAGTAGCTGATTTCTAAAAACCCTTTCCAGCACTACTATACATTACAGCTAGAGCCCTTGTATCCCCTGAAGTAGACACATTATTAAAATTCACATTACATATTTCCATTGAGTTGGAACCAGTGTTCATGTTTTACATAATTATAACTTCAAATGGTGCAAATTAAAATGCATGTGACCACTTCCAGAGGATTCATTATTTGTACTAATCAATACCTCTCTGTATTAAACAGTAAATAGAGAATGTTAAAGCAGGAAGGGCCTTATAGGTCATCTACTCATAGAATCATAGACTTAATGCTGGAAGGCACCACAGATGTCATCTTCAAGTTTATTTTACAAAAGAAGAAACAGGTTCAGAGAGATAAAGAGATTTTTTCTGGGATAGCATGAGTAGCTCCCTGCTAGGAGTAGTGACTCAAGACCAAATCCTCTGACTCAAAGTCTAGTGTTCTTTCCATCCTAGTTCACTTCCTTATATTACAGATGAGAAAACTGAAGCTCACAGAATCTAAATGACAAGTCCGAGGTCACACAGCTAGTTAGTGGCTGGGAATAGAATCCAGGTTTCCTGCCTTCTAGATGAAAGTTTTAGTAAAAAATAGATAAATGAGACTTTATTGTAGAGGCATTTTGACTTAGTAGGTAAGTCCTGACTCTGTCATTCACTAGCTATATGACCCTGGGTAAGTCACAAACCTCTTTCAGCCTCAGTTTCCTCATCTGTAAAATAATAGCATTTACCTCACAGAATTGTAGTAAAGACCAAATGAGGGGCAGCTAAGAGGCACAGTGAGTAAGTGGATCACTGGCCCTGCCATCAGGAGATCTTGAATTCAAATCCAGCCTCAGACACTTGACACACTTACTAGCTGTGTGACCATGCCCTGTCTTCCCCCCTCAAAAAAAAAAAAGATCAAGTGAGATAATATATGTAAAACACTTTGTAGACCTTAAAGTGATATAAAAGTTATTGTACTATGACTATTTTTATTAGTAGTAGTAGTAATATGTAGATAACCTGGCACCAACTGGCTCACCAACTCAATTTTTCTCTTCAACTTTGGTATATGAATGTTACAGGATTTTAATGAGAAAAACTTCAGGAAGGGCCTAGTTATAAAGAGAAACAGCTGGATATTTTGCCCTCTGAAAATTCAGTTTGAGAGAGACAAAGATAGCTGACTTAGTTTAAAGGAAGCCATTATAGAGCAGCCCCCAGGAATGGGGGAAACAAAGGGGATTGTCTCCAGGCTATGACACAGAAAAGAACTTTTCTTTATAGGAATAGCATGTAAAGAAAAAGACTTAAAGGGTAATGACAGAACTGTGCTTCTTTACCCTCTTCCCTCATTCATACAGGCCTTTTTCTCAACAATTAAGGGGGTGAGGTCTGGGAGCTAGGTGGCAAAGTAGATAGAGTGTCAGGTCTGGAGTAAGAAATATCTAGGGTCAAATCTGGCCTCTGACACTTACTAGTTGTATCACCCTGGGCAAGTCACTTAACTCTGGCTTGTCTCAGTTTCTTCTGCCTGTCTCAGTTTCCTCATCTGTAAAATGAGCTGGAGAAGGAAATGGCCAACCACTTCTGTATTTTTGCCATAAAAACCTCAAATAGGGTCATGAAGAGTTGGACGTGACTGAAATGACTGAAAGATAACAAAACTGAATATTTACTTTTAAATGATAGCCATTGCAGGTCTCCTAAGCCCAAAGGTCAAGGTTTGTATTTCATAGTCTGCGCATGTGATTAATTGGTCAGTAGGTTGAGGTGGGCTGTGGAAAGTACTTCTTTAGAAATCATTGTTTTTCTTCTAGAGTTTATTCAATTTGCAAAAGGATCTCATCTACATCTATAGACTTACAAATAAAATAAATTTAGGGTCCTTTTTGTGCTGAAATATATCTATATATCTTGGCATATCTAGTTTCTATTTTGTGGTTCATTTTTCTCTTTACTGACAATTATTTTTCAAGGTGAATGTTGACTAAATTCCCTTAGCAGTCTGCTACATTCTATCTATCTATCTATCTATCTATCTATCTATCTATCTATCTATCTATCTATCTATCTATCTATCTATCTATGTCTAATCTATTTGCCCTTATTTAAGCTACCTGAAATATGACTTATCTTACCTATACAGTTGAAAAGTTGCTCAAAGACTATTGTCTAGATAGGGTCTCACTTCTATAAACTGTGATTCTTCCGTTGGTATGTACTTTTCTATTGTCTAGGTAGAGAAACAGTCTGGGTAATGGCCAAAATGCTTGTCTTGGAGTCAGGAAAACCTGGGTTCACCTAACACCTTTGTCATTTACTAGCTGCATAACCCCAGAAGCTCTACTTTCCTCATCTGTAGAATGGGGATTATAATATCAGTATTACTCACCTGATAAGATTGTTGTAAGCCTCAAATGAAGTAAGTTGTGAAAAACACATAACAGTATAATAGAACCATACACATGAGATATACATATTATGACTTTATATTAGCAAATTGCTTTGCAGGTGAAAAATTATTAGTATTTTCTAGGTGAAATTTTTTTTAAAGCAGAATTTATTACAAAAATATTCTTTTTTCTAAAATTACAGATTTCCAGCAACGTAGTTTTAAGACTAGAATTTGCCTTGCTACTTGAGCTTTGCAGCTTAGCGTGGGAATGTTCCCAGTTGATTACTGAGTAAATTGGCTCCACCCAACAGCTGTAATCTGATACAAGTTGTAAGGGAAACCAGGAAGTTGGTTAGGTGCACTGTCAGTCTTCTGAAGGTAAGTGTGTCTTTGAGTGGTCTCTCAAGAATCCTGTCCAGCAAAGCATTTGTGGTTTTATACAAAAAGTCTAATTAGTATGAAGTCCACGAGGAACAGTCCAGAAAGTGAATGTTTAACTGGAGAGTAGAAGATTGGCAGGAGATAAGGAACAAATCCTTTTTTTTTTTTGGAATGATTTTCTTGTACTTGTATTGTGGTAATGCATGCTGGGCAGGGAGTTAACGAGCTGTCCCCATGACATTGAGTAATGTGTTTTAATAAGGAGAAAAGTGTGGCAATAAGGAGAAGAGAGTTTTCTCAGCCTAATAATGAAAAGCTTTAATTTTGTTTGTGCAAAAATTTCTGGGTTTATTATAATTTTGAAACTACTGGGTATACAGCTTTAATTACAAAATTGGATGGCACTACTGCATGGGAATTGATTCAGGCTTTAATTGGCTTTTTAAACACCAAGAGGCTTTTAGCCAGACGTTTTAGTCCCAAATCTTGTAATCTGTCTTTTTTTAAACAAAAATTCCGGGATCTGTGCTTGGTCCTGTGCTGTTTAACATTTTATCAGTGACTTGGATAAAGGCATAAGCTCCTCAAATTTGTTTGCTTCTGAAGTTGCAGAAAAGTTGTAGCACCTCAAAAATTATTCCCTACCTCCTTTTCTTGTTCTATAATCTATCGTCTCAGGTTTCTGGGATGTCGATAGGGTAAATTTCCAGTTTGCAGATCTGTAGCTTGTCTTTGAAGAACTCAACTTTATTACTTGAAGTTCTTTCTCCAACTTGGTCTTGTCCTTGGATAGTGCCAGAGATGTATGTATGGCTTAAAGTGGATTGGTTTCAGATCTAGGGTTTGTTTTCAAAATAGACAAGAACCTAAACTTTAAATTTTGATTGGTTTTTCATGAAAAAGGAAAAAGAACACTAATTTGACTAGTAGAGGAAAGAAGAGGTTATGCCCTTTAATGGGATGCACCTTTTCTTCCTGACACTTATTATCAGTTCAATTAAAAAAAAAACACTGCTTTATTATGTACCAACTATGAGACACTGGGGACATAAGAACAAAACCAGTCTTCGGGCCCTGTGTTTATGTTGCATGACAAAGATTTTTCCTTATTACAATGCTGAGTCAGGTGGTATGTTATTAACTGACATTTATATAATGCTTTAAGGTTTGCAAAGCACTTTGCTACATATCTGATTTTATCCTCACAACAACTCTGTCATGTAACTCTGCAAGTATCATTAGCTCTGTTTACTACATGAGGAAACCCAGACTCAGAGAGAGATTAAGTGAATTGCCATGGTCACACAGATATTATGTATCACAGCTAGTGTATGAACTTGGGTTTCTTGGAGAACTTTGTAAAGTGTTATATGAATATGGGTCGTACTTAATAATTTTTTGAGTTCAGGGCTTTTCCCACTGTACCAGGCACTTGTTGTTTCTGGTAAATGCTAGGTTTTAGCTTAAGATTCTTTTCAGACCAAAGAGTTATTAAACTGCCTATACCCTTTGACCTAGTAATATTGCTACTAGGTCTAGTTCCCAAGATGATGAGGGGAAAAAGGAAAAGAACCTATATGTTCTACAATGTTCATAGCAACTCTTTTTGTGGTGGCAAAGAGACATAAATTGTGGGGATGCCTATCACTGGGGAATGGCTAAACAAGTTTTGGTCTATGATTGTGATGGAATACTACTGTGCTAGAAGAAATGATGAGCTCAATGATTTTAGAAAAACATGGATAGGTTTGCATGATATAACGAAGAGCAGAATGAGCGGAACTAAGAGAATGTTGTATACAGTAACAGCAATATTGTTTTAAGAACATTGAGTAACTAAGTCATTTTGAGAATTATAAACACCCAAATTAACTACAAAGGACATATGAAGGAAGACACTATCTGCATCTAGAGAAAGAACTGATAAATAGAAGTATGTATAGAATGATTTTATGTATGTACGTATTTGTGTCAAATGGTAGCCATCTCTAGGGTGGGGATGAAGGGAGTGAAGAAAAAAAGGAAAAAAAGAAATTTATACGATAACTTTATTATATGTTTAAAAAGAATAGCAAGTCGTACATAGTAGATTTGCAGTTTCATGTCCAATAATCTTTAAAAAAATTCTACTGTTATGGAAATGCATGTTTTATTTCATAAATTAAAAATGAAATAAAATAAAAAGGGTTCTTTTCAGCTCAAAGATTTTTTGCACTAAGATTAATGTCCATTGACAATTAGCAATCTATTGAACTGATAATTTTGTAAACTTCATAGATTACCCAGATATTTGAGATCATATCTCTTATGTGGGTAGCAGATTTAATGAAATTCTGTTTAAAAAATTAATGTTTATGCTATGCGCTCTTTGTGACTACTGTCAGATCAGTATTCTCATCGCTTTACAAACAAGCCATACTCCTTTTTCTCCTCCATACCTTCAGATTCCTTCCATCCTCTTTTCTAACTATCCCAACTCATAGTTTAAGGTCCAGTTCAAGTCCTAGCTGCTACATAAAACCTACTCTGTTTGAACTCTTATGGATCTCTCTTCTCTGAATATCTGTAGCACTTGGTATTTATTTTTACAATGTATGTAGTACTTAATTATATACTGTCTTGTATCATTCACTGTTGTTTCATATTGCATCACCAAGGGGTCTATCTACTTTTTTGTGCTCAGAGTGATGGCTTATAGTTTTGTATCTCTAACAGCATCTTACACTGTGTCGTGTCGAAAGTGTAACAGGAAGTCACAACAACTCAAGACTTGTTAGCTGATTGGCTGATAGAAGATAAATTTGGGTCAGATGCCCTTTTGTTTTAAGATGACAGACTAACCAATAAAGTGAACTTCAAAGCAATCATTTCCTTTAAAATACTGAAACTATAAATTATTGAATGGGCAAGTCAAGCAGAAAACATTTTATTAGGAACTTTGACTCTCCCCCTCTCTCCCCCTCTTTCCCCCTCTCTTCCCCTCTCTTCCCCTCTCTCCCCCTCTCCCCCCCTCTCCCTCTCTCTCCCCCTCCCTCCCTCCATCTGTCCTTTGAAGGATTCATAATTTAGTTGGGTATTATTTCAGAATGGTGCTGACATTTAAAAAATACCTTAGATAGTCTGATTAGTTAGTTATAAATTCTTAATCTATCTAGCATTCTTATGTAATTGGTGATATGATCCTTGTCCCTGCTATTTTTCAAGGCATTTGACTAAGGAAAATTGCTTGTCGAAAATCACAGAACATTGGGGAGCTGAAGTTAGAAAACAGATCTGCAGACTTCTTGTAGTGGAAAGAGCATTGCTGAGTGATCAGTAAAGTTCTGGACTTGGAGTCAAGAATACCTACGTTTGGATCTTGCCTCAGACATTTACTAGCTGTGTGATGCTGAATAAATCATTAACTTCTCTGGGCCTCATTTTCCACATCTGTAAACTAGGAATACTAACAGCACCTGCTTCTCAGGTGCTACTAACAACTCAGGTTTGTTATTAGAACCAAATGAGATAATTTAAGTAAAGCATTTTGTAAACCTTTACGTGCTATATAAATGTTAGCTATCATCCTCATCCTCATCCTCATCATCAGTTTGAAACCAAAGGACCTGAGTCCAAATCCTGACTCTGACATTAACTAGCATCACCTTTGGTCAAGTCATTTAAACTCTTTGATCCTCAGTAGAGAATAATACTTGCATTTTCTACATCAAAGGGATGTTGTGAGGAAAGCACTTTATAAAACTTGATATATTAATGACTTTTCAGATTCCTTGTTCTATATTGTCTACTCGATCATTATACCTTTTCTTTTATCTTCCAGCAGCTTCCACTAAAACTCTAAAACTGTTGATACAAGCTCTTCCTTTTTTTGTATTCCTTGTGCGATTTCCATGTCACTAGTTCATTCCCTGTAACTGTGTCAGTGGGCCTCCAGGGGGGTATTTCAGGAATCCATGCTTGGCCCTGCATTGTAGGTTGAAGGCACAAATAGCTGGGTGACAGGATCCAAAATGGTCTTGAAAGGTTAGAGCACTGGGCTGAGTCTAATAAAATGAAATTCATTAGCAATAAACATAAAGGCTTACACTTGGGTACAAAAAAGTCAGCTTTATGGGTATAAGATGTTGTTCAGTCACGTCTGACTCTTCATGACCCTGTGGACCATAATGTCTGTGGGGTTTTCTTAGCAAAGATACTGAACTGCCTTGCCATTTCCTTCTCCAATGCATTAAGGCTAAAAGAACTCAAGTGATTTGCCCAGGGTCCCTCAGCTAATAAGTATCTGAGGCTGCATTTGAACTCAGGTCTTCCTAACTCTAGGCTTAGTGCTCTATCTTCTGAGCCACCTAGCTACTTCAAATATAAGATCGGGCAGCTATTGGGGAACTATCGTTAAACAGTAGTTCTGAAAAAGATCTGGGAATTTTAATTGATTGTAAGGTCAATAGAAGTCAGCTGTATGATGTGGTAGCCCCCCCTAAAAAGGTTAATGCAGTGTTAGGCTGGAATAAGAGAGATATAGCTTCTAGAAACATAGAAGCGATAATCTCACCATACTCTACCATCATCAGATCTCATCTAGAATATCATCATCACTTTGGGGCACCATGGTTGGAGAAGATGGAGAATGTCCGGAGGAGGGCAACCACCTGGAGTCCATATCATATGAGGACTAGTGGAAGGAACTAGGTCTGTTTAGCCTGGAGAAGATGCAGGCGTGACATGATAGTTATCTTCAAATATTTTAAGGTCTGTTACAGAAAAAATACTTTATTATGTTGTTCAGAAAACCTTACTTATTAATATTGTTTGAACCTAGCTTGATGTGGCTAGAAATTGGCTGATTTCAGAGATGCTCCCAGGGAAGCTGGATAGCTATAGAGAACACTTGGATCCTGTCCAGGTCTTAGATTCATCCGAAGCTTGTTTTGGGTCCCCCAAATTTGAATGTTTATGCTTACTGATATGCATCTTATTGAACTTGTGTGGGAACTACTCTTTCTTCAAAATAGCTGCTAGTGCTCATCTCTGAAACTCTATATAATATAACTTGAAGACACTCAGGAGGGGAGTCTTCTGGATTTCTTTCTCTACTGAATGACCAAATAAATTTCTTTCTAAAACTATTTTAGACTTTGGGGCTTGTTCTCATGACTAATATTGTCATGTGGAAAAGGGATTAAACTTGTCCTGTTTGACCCCCAGGAAGCAGAACCAGGAGTGAGGTATAAGTTACAAAAAGGCAAATTTAGACTTGGTCAGGAAAAACTTCTTAAAAATTAGAGGCTGTCCAAAATTAGAAGGGGTTGCCTAGAGAGATGGTAGATTTCTCCTTCCTGGAAGGTCTTCAAGTGGAAGCTGGATGATGATTTGTTGAGTATGCACTTGTGTATATGTTAGACTAGACAATCACTGAAATCCCTTCCAATTCTCATGGAGTTTAAAACAAGTAAAAATATTTGCTTGTTAATATAATTAGCCTTTTCTCTCCTTTTTCTGTCAGTCTATTGACCCTACCCCTCAATCCCTTTGTAGAAAACCAATTTGAATTAAACATCTTCATTTGTTTAAAATATTGAGAATCTAGTTTTAAAGAGACACTGGGAATACTTGATCTGCTTTTCACTTGTTGAGGACACTTTGGCTTAACTGCAAAACAAATCTTTTCTTTATATCATATAGGCTTCACACAAACATTGCTTCTATATTTATCAGCTCTGATTAGGACTATTTGGGGGCTTCGTAAATGGAATGAAGTGAGAGATTTTCTTGTAAATGGACAAGAATTTGAATAAATGAAGGAGGAAAAGAAATAAAGGTATATATATATAAAATATGATTATATACATACACACACATATATATGTATATATGAAAAATTTCCTGAGGCACAATTAACTGAGCTGTGATTTGTGAAAGACAGAAAAAAGGGCAGCAGCATAAAGTGTGTGATTCTCCAAAAGAGAAAGAAAGGAGGTGGCAGGGAAGAGATACTGTGTTAGGCAACTATTTTTTGCCAGCCACCATTGCCCTGCTCAGGACATTCTCCATCTTCTTGAACTATGGTATACCACAGTGATGACAATATTCTTGATGAGATTTGATGAGGGCAGAGTACAGTCAGACTATCACTTCCCTATATAGAAATATAACTCTAAATATCTATATACACACATGTTAGCTATTATTGTTATTATTGAAAACTTTGTTGAAGAAATACACAAAATTGGTATAATATATATAAATATATATTGCATTCTCAAATTTCAGGAATAGCATCTTAATATATGTGGATACATTTTGAAATACCGATCATCACATTACAAAAGAGAGGCAGTGTGGTACAGCAGAGAGAGAATTGGCCTCAAAGCTAAGAAGACCTCCACTCTGGTCATTCTGTCTCTATCTCTCTATCTCCCTCTCTGTCTCTCTACCTCTACCTCATCTCTATCTATCTGTATACACACAAACACAGACATATAATGACTGGAGTCTAGGTCTGTGTATATATAAATATATATATATAATATATGTATATATGTGTATATGTATATAATATGTGTGTGTATATATGTATATATATACATACATACACACACACACACACACACACACACACACACACACACAACCTCTGGGACCTTGGGCAAGTCTCTTAGCCTCTCAGTGTTCTAGGTTACTCAGTTTAAGACTAAGTTGCAGATCATGTACTGACTTATATTGGTACAGGGAGTTTTTTTCTTACCTAGGAGTTCACCATCCCAAAGTCATCACAGGTTTATTCCCTATCCCTTTTAACACAAAATATTGCTTTCTTGACTCATGTTCACTTCCATCTAATTTTGCTGCTATTTAAAAAAAAGCCATAAAGTTTAAAAGATTTTTACTTTTCCATTAATAAATAACCTTTATGTTGTCAAAAGATAAAATAAGCAAAAATAGGAACTGAGGCTATCACATTTAGAAACTAACTGCACTGCTTAGGTAGCTCTCTACTGAGCTCCACTGATGTAAACTCACTATATATTGGAAGTTACAAATAAGTGAGTCTGATTTGTTTTCTTTTGATGACATATAAATTTTATTTTACCTTGAACAACGCATCATGTGGAACCCTCTATCAAAAAAGCAAAGCAATGGAATTTTGAATGGATGGGAATTTTGTCATCTGACCAAAAATCAAGCAACAATCATTTATTAAATGATAACAAAGATTAGTTTGAGAAAAAAAGTAACTTCTACCTTATCATTCTCTTTTTGTAAGGTGTGGCATTTAAATTTAAAAAAAAACCCTGAATTTGTCTTTTGTGCAAGTTATTTTAATTAGGGTGATTTCTTTGAAAAGTTATCAGAAACCAATTAAGCAGCTAGATGGTGTAGTATGTAGAGTGCTGGGCTCAGAGTCAGGAAAATCTGAGTTCAAATCTACCATCAAATACTTATAAGCTCTGTGACCTTGGACAAGTCATTCTGCCTCAATTGCCTCAATTTCCTCAATTGTAAAGTGGGAATGCTAACAGCCTCACAGGATTGTTACGAGGACCCAATGAGATAATATTTGCAAAAAACTTAACTTGGCACATTGTAGATACTTAATAAATACTTCTCCCCTTTCCTTTTCTTCTCAAATGCTGTTTGTTGTTATAACAATAATTATGATAGCTTACATTTGTATAGTACAAAGCACTTCAGGATAATCTTATGAAGGGGTGGACTAAAAATAACTTCAAAGTATTTTTTCTTAATGTGAGTATATTCGACATCCCTGAGAGCCCACTAATCAATCAACAAACAATTATTAAGGCCCACCTATTTGCTAGAC
This sequence comes from Phalanger gymnotis, assembly GCA_028646595.1. NCBI lineage: Eukaryota > Metazoa > Chordata > Mammalia > Diprotodontia > Phalangeridae > Phalanger > Phalanger gymnotis. Next base: position 65,652,789 of record CM053627.1, read on the forward strand.
ACCATGCTGGGTGCTGGGTTATACAGAGACAAAAAACTGAAAGTCCCTGTTCTCAAAGATCATACTAAATACAGGATAGTGGTCCCTAGCTAATGGCAAGATCAGAAGAGGCTTTTCTTGAAAGGTGGTGATTGGAGCTGCATCATGAAAAGAGAGAGGGTTCTGTGAGAGAGAAGTGAGAAAGGGGAGCATTCTAGGCAAGGGGGATGCCTGTTGCAAAAGTATGGAGCTGTGAGATGGATTGCCTTGTGTGAGAAATAACAGCAGCAACAAAAAGGCCAGTTTACATTTTACATGTATATAACCTATATCAGATTGCTTACCATCTCAGGGAGGGAAAAGGGGAGGAAGGGAGGGATAGAATTTGAAACTTAAAACAAAAAACAACAACAAATGTTAAAAATTGTGTTAATGTGTAATTGGGAAAAAATAAAATATTATTTAAAATAAATATAAAGGCTGGTTTGGTTTTATTATAGAGTATGGGAAGGGAAGCAGTAAACAAAGATTCTGGAAAAATAGGTTGGGGCAGGATTGTGAAGAGCTTTAAAATCTGTTTATATTTGATCCTAGAGGTAATAGGGAGCCTCAGAAATTTATTGGGTAGGGGAATGACATAGTCAGATTTGTACTTAAGAAATATCAACTTTACAACTGTGTAGAGGACAGACTGGAATGGGGAGAAACATGAGACAGGGAAATGCATTAGAAGGCCATTGGGATATTCTAGGTAAGAAGTAAGGAGGGCCTGAATTAAAGTGCAGGCTGTGTGAAGAGAGAGGTTTTGGATGCCAGAAATGTAGAGGTAGAAATGGAAAGACGGGGACAACTGATTGGATAGATGGAGTGAATGAGAATGAAGAGTTGAGATTAATGCTGGGATTACACCCGGAAACACTAGAAACATGGTGATAGCTTGGACAGAAATAGTGAAGTTTGGGGGAAAGGTAATGAATCCTGTTTTGAACATGTTGATTTTGAGATGCCTGGGACATCCATTGTGAAGTATCTAATAATTGGTGAAACAGGAGTCTGGGGCTATATATGTATATATATATATATATGAATCATTTTCATAGGGATGATAATGGCTGTTCTATAGGATGGCTTTTTTGTGTCTGCTTTGCTTTTGGGTTACTCATTGCTTTTCACATTTTTTTCAGTGAGGACCTGAAATGACAATAATTGAACATTGATATGTCACTGAGTCCCAGCCTTTTTTTTTTTTTTTACTGTAACCTTAAGTTGCACTCTAGTAACCCTAAGGCCTAAAAAGGAACTAAAAATAGGTTAGAGTACATACAAAAAAAATCATATATAACAGTGATTGTCATATAATTTAAAATTAGGTGGCATAGCCCATAGAGGACATTTGCTCTCTTTACCTTGTCTCTTCCTTACCCTTGCCAAAGGTCTCAACTTCCCTGGAGTCCATTCAGGAAGTGAAGTTGGTCAAGTATCAATGGCTGTTGCTTCCCTAATTTAAATCTTTGAGATGTCTTTTAAATATTGTTATTTTTTATTTTTACATACTCTTCATCTCCTGATATATCCCTCCTCGTGTCCCTCCTAGTGATCCATCTATTAGAATAAAAAATAAAAAGAAAATAAAATCAGTTCAGCAAAATTAACCAACACATTAGCCAAGTCTGACATTAGTTGCAGTATTTCTCAACTCTGCAAAGAAGAAAGTGCACTATCTTGAACCTTTTTGAGGGCCAAACTTGTTCATTATGATTCGTTTTTCCTTATTCATTTTTTATTGTTGTTTTCCATTATTATAATTGTGTATATTTTTCCCATTTATGCTTCTTTGTATTCATCATATTCATAGTTACTTCTAGGATAGTAATATTCCATTGTATTAATGTACTACAGTTTGTTCAGCCATTCCTCGATTAGGGGACATTAACTTTGTTTTCAGTTCTTTGCTATTAACGTTTTACCATATATGGATCACTTACCTCCTTGGGGAAGAAGACTTGCAGTGAGATCACTGGGTCAAAAGATATTCATTCATTCCTTTAATAAACATTTATTAAGCATCTACTATGTGGCAGACACTGTTGGGAGAGACAACATGCAAACAAATATATACAAAGCAAGCTAAATACAGGATAAATAGGAAATAATTCATAGCGTGAAAGCACTGGAATTAAGAGGAGTTAGGGAAGTCTTCTTGTGAAAGGTGGGATTTTAGTTGGGACTTAAAGGAAACCAGGGAAGTTAGTAGTCTGTTTGGAAGAGGCAGAGCATTCCAGGAATGGAGGCAGCCAGAGAAAATGCCTTGAGCTAGAGATGGAGTATCTTGTTGGAACAGCCAGGAGGCCAGTGTCACTGGATCAAAGGGTACCTAAGCATTGGAGCATAATGTATAAAAAGACTAGAAAGGTTAGCTGAGGCTAGGTTATAGAGGGTTTTGAATGCCAAACAGAGCATTTTGTATTTGCCCTGGAGGCAATAGGAAGCCATTAGAGTTTATTGAGTTTTATATAGATAGTTTATATAGATAGTTATATAGAGTTTATTGAGTTATCTCTTAGCCAGGTAGAGGGGTTAGCCCTGGTAAGGAGTAAGGCTGCATCATCATGTGAAAAGTGGCAGAAGGCACTTGAGTGATGTGAGATGGGGAAAAGGGGAGTTCATGGAAAATGGCTTCAATTTTTCCAATAAAATATGAAGCAAAGATATGAAATTTTAAGTCACTTTCTTAGCATAACCCAAATTTCTTTCCAGAATGACTGGAACAATTCAAAGCTCTACCAACAGCATATGTGTGTACCCTCCAGTATGACGTTGATGGAAAGATGAGGTGCTACCACTGGTATCCCTGATGCTATGGCTGAGGGAATGTAGTATTCTCCTGAAGATGACCATCTCCTACCAAAAGTTTGGGGAGCATAATTTTTCTCACAGTGGATCATTTGGAACCTTTTAGAACCTAAGTGCTTAGACACTTAGACATTTTTTTGATTTAAGACTCCAGGGTAGTAACCAGTAGCCTATGCTCTATTTAGTAATTAAAAATTCCCCTCAACCACCTTATTATGTAAGTATGCACAGTTAACTTCTTCAAGCATGTTTGCCTGCATGTATGTCCATCCTAGTAGTTTAAAAAGACTTAATTAATACATAACAAAGATATCAGGCTTTTGAGATGGTACTGAGATAAAAGGTGTTCAGGTTCCTGGCTTAGCATTCACAAAATCTTATGCATATTAGATTTTCAACTCCTTTGATGCAATACTATTACTCACAGTATTTATTTCAGGCATGTTAACACTTGCTCAATCAAATTGCCTCATGCAAAATTAGTCAAAATCCTAGGACAAGTTTAAGCTCACAGAGAATGTTGTCGAATCCTGGGTGTTCTAAGATCTAAATTCGTACACAAATTAAATCAGTGTCTTTTAGAGTACCTCTTGGTTTGGGCAAGGCTTCAGATCCCTGTAGGTTGAATTTTTGTGCCATTAAGCAAAAAAGCTAAATTCTTTTTAAAATTCAAGAATAAAAATATCACCATAAGTTAGAACAAATTCGGGTTCCTTTGTTTTGTTTTTTGGATTGGTCAGGCCACTTGCCAGGATTGTTTCCTATCCTCCTGTTTTTTCTTTCTCTATAGGTGTCCTGGCCATACCACTTTTGATGTTCCTAGAGTGCCAGTGGCACAGTGTATAGAGAGCCTAGAGTAAAAAAGAACTGAGTTCAGATCCAGCTTCAGACACTAATAGTGACCTTGGCTGAGTCACTTAACTACTGCTAGCCTCAGTTTCTTCATCTGTAAAATGTATAACAATAGCATCTACCTCTCAGGGTTGTTGAGAGGAGCAAATGAAAGAATAATTGGAAAGTGCTTAGCATAGTGTCTGGCACATAATAAGCAACATATAAAATGTTAGTTGTTATTTGTTATCATTATGAAAAAGATTATTAGAGAGGCCTCTTTATTACGCCTAGAAGTTATGTCAGAGCTGTGGTAGGGCTTTACTAATGGTAGTGGGTTTGCAAAAAAACAAGTAAGAGTCTCTGATGCTAACTGTTTAAAGGTACTTAAGAGTGCATAACTGACATTGACTTGTTTGATAGGATTAGTACAGTCTTATTGATAATTATGGGAAACTCATCATCTTATTTAAAAAAATTGTTTTACCCACTTCATGGGCCTCACAAGTTCACCAAAGAGAACAAAAGAAGAAAAATGTTCTCAAGTGTCCATAAACTTGTTACTGCACATAAGCAGAGTAATTATCTACAAAGTTCTTAAGTATGCCAAATAGAAAAGCTGGGTAATTTCTAGAATTGTAGCTAGAGTACTGTCTTTTTCCTGGGCTGCCTCTGACCACCTTTTGAACTAAAAGGTCATAATTTACTATATTGTATTATATTTTTTATGAGCAATTGTTATTGATTTACCTTTCATTCCCCCTCAAAATCAAGTTTTGTTTTCTCTTAATGTCATAGATAGTCTTTTGATTAGTTGTAAGCAACTTGAGAGGTCATTTAGTCCATCCTGTACCTGACTGAGAGACTCTCTTTACAAAACCCTTATGAAGTGGTCCTTCAGCCTCGCCTTAAAGACTCCAAGAAAAATCTAACCAGCCTCTCTTATCTTGAACTCTGGAACCCTTATCTGTGCCTTTCTTATCTTGAACTGGTGAAGTGATTATCTGAACCCAAGTGAACCCTTTACACTTGCATTGATTCTTCTTACTTGACTCTCCCTCACATATGTACTTTAAATTTGAAATTTATGCTCATATCCTTCCCTTGAGTTTCACATCATCATCAAAGCACAGTGTGATCTGTGACTAATCTCATCTTGCTTCTTTCTGTCTGTAGTTTCAGTAGAAAACATGAAACTAACCTCCTTGTTTGGTGACAGCTCTAGGATTGGGTATGTTTTGAGTGCAAAGAAAACATTTGTTGTTTTTGACTTTGTATAAGGTAGAAAATGTCTTAAACATAAAGATTTTAAGCATCTAACATTGTGGCAAGGAAGACAATTCTATTCAAACATTTCATCACAATAGCTGACATTTTCAATCAGAAAGGATATATAAAACACTGTATGCTCGGTGATATGCCATATGCTGGAGATAATAAGAATAAATGAAAACATGAATGTGAAAGTGAAGTTGTGAAAATGAAAAACAGGAAAGTGAAAACATTGCCTTATTTGAGGTTTTCCTTTTTTTTTGCTCCAATGCTCTCCTTTCTTTTAAAAATGAATATGCTCTGATCCTGATGGGTCCTAACTGGATGTTATCATTTTGTTGGTAGCAGGCTTTGCTGCAACATTCTAGGTGCTTTGCTCTCCAAGTGCTCTGGCCCTTTTTCCCTGTGGTGGCTTAAGTGTGGGCTCCTTGGGTGTTGTGGCCTGTCCTCTGGTTTACCCTCCATCTTGCCCCAGCTTGCCCCACAGTTTGTGCTCCCATCTCCATGGAAATCAGTTTGTGTTTTTTCCATTTAAATACCCTGACCCCACCCCTGCTCAAGGCTGTTCGATTTGAGTCATTACTCTGAACAGTCACGTACTTGAATAAATCCACTTCAAAATTTATATCTGGGTCTCACTTGCTTTTTTCGGCAGAACAGGGTGCTGGTCTTGTCTCCTACCTGTACCTCTGGAGTAGGCTTTATTTTTAGAGGTTTACTAGAGTGTTTGTGGAGTGATTGGTCCCCTTTAGGTCTTAGCTGCCATCTTATCCAGAAGTTCATGTCATTTGATCCTCACAATAACTGTGAGGTAGGAGCTATTATTATCCCCATTTTACACATGAAGCAATTGTGAGTGAGAGGCTAAATGACTTGCCTTGTGTCTGTCTGTCGTTTTCTGTCTCACACACAGAACAAGTAAGTATCTGAAGTGGAGGCAAACTCAGTCTTCTTGACCACATCAGGAAATGATCTATTTACACTACTAGAGCAGCGAGGTTGCACAGTGATTAGAGCATTGGGCCTGGAGTTGACGGAGTACAGGCTCTGGGACCCCCCTTGAACTCTCCTTGAATCTTTCCACTTGATCTGGCATTCACCTGAGGTTATAAGCCTTTCAGTATGCCCAATTCTCTGTTACCCTTAACTGTAGCCTAGCCTTCCATATCACCTTCTGCTACTTCCCACCCTTTATCCTATCTTGGTTCCTGGCCTCCAACTTCTAGTCACCCCAGCCTGCTGGCCACTCCTATCAAGACCCTTCTAGACCCTTCCTCTAGTCAGCCCAGGCTACGTGGCCAACCCTAGATCCCTCCCACAGTCTTTCTGTATATAAGATCCATCTCGTTTCTATGAAAGTGCTCAGATTCCTTAAGAATCTAGCCAATGCTGAGATTTCTTAAGAGTCTGGCCAATATGGCAGATTTTTACTAAACTTTTTTTTTCTTTGGGTGAAAGAAGGCTTTGGTTGGATTCATTTGGAGAAGACCTGTGTATCACTATGTTGGGGTCCCAGTATCCCTAAACCTCAATAGAGTTGGGAAGACTTGAGTTCAAATTCAGCCTCAGACACTAGCTATGTGACCCTGGTGTTGTAACAATCCGGCTAGAAGCTGCTATGGGGGTGTAAAACCAACAACAACCAGCTCACAGAATGCTGCAAGCCCAGGTTCTTTTGATCTGTTTTACTAAGGAAAGCAACGTTAAGGGGTTAACAAGTTTACTTTAATCCAGCATACAAATATCATTCACTTAGTTCAGGGGGAAAAGCCAGCACCCTGAACTTCAGAGCAAATACAAATTACAAACATCAACAGATAGACCTTGTCTGATTCAAATCAGAGTTTAACCAAGTCCAAACATCCGGGCAAGCTGGAGGGCTCTTAACTACAGCTGTCTGGAGTCTCCACATCAGTGTACCACCAAGAGTGACAGCCCTAAGCAAATAGCTCTGTCTTCCCTTTTTATGCACTCTTTAGCCATCATCAAATGTCATCCCTGCGACCAGAACTTAAGCTCTTACTATTGGCCCTGTAGTTAGCACCTCCCTTCATTGGCCCTGAGGGCTTCATGCCCACATAGCCTTAGTACTTAGTAGATAGGGGTTTGGGCCTGGGGTTTAGCACCTAGTGAAACGCAATCAAAGACACCCAACTTAATTATTTTAAAACAGTAAGAAAGTCCCACCTTAATTGATATTACACCTGGACAAGTCACTTAACCTTATTTGCCTCAGTTTCCTCATCTGTAAAATGAGCTGGAGAAGGAAATGGCAAACTACTCCAGTATCTTTGCTAAGAAAACCCAAATGGGTCACAAAGAATCAGATATGGCTGAAAGGAGGGCTAAAAGAAAACGTGTGGGATTGTTGTATCAGGGAATGATTTACCTAGTTTCTATTTTGCTTCTTATCAATCTTTTGGGAATTCTTATTATTATTTAGAATAGAGAATTTTAAATCACTTTATTTGTCTTTTTGTCATACCTCTTAGCATTGTTTATATATAAAGTTATGCTTACGTTGGTAAGGATCATAGATTTGTTTTCCAGGATCAACCCTATCCACTTTCCCCCTTCTCCTTGGATGATATTGATTGTCTCTGGGTTAGGTCCTTAAGATCAGCCTACATACAGATCCTATCATTTTACTGAGTGCATTACTGTTTTGTATTCAATAAAATGTCTGGCACATAGTAAATGCTTAGTAAATGTTTATTGAATTGCCTTGAATCATACATTCCACATGTTACCTTCTCTGTGGGTAAAGGGGGCATAAACAGGGAAATTACCCTAACTTTAGTTTTTCCAGGAGGAATGACAGTGGATGATCCAGCCTATTTAGTGTGGGAGACTAGGGTTTTAACAAGAAATTGCATTGGAATGGAACCATAAGTTTCCATATAACCCAGGACAAAACATAACCAATTAAATTTGAAATTAATCCCTTTGGACTTGGGTGCGGTTTTTCTTCAGTTTTCCCAGGTTCATTGTTTCCAAGATCTTTGTGTTTTCCTAGTGAATGACAGGCTATTGGTATCTTAGTCACTTCCCTTTTTAGACTTATCATTATCTCTAATGTCACTATTGTGCTTTTCCTGCTTTTTTGGCCCTTCTTTGAATCATAGCTCGAAGTGATTTCAAAGATCATCTAGTACAATTCCCTCATTTTACAGATGAGAAGAATGATGGCGGCAAGGTCCAATGATGTACCAAAGTCACACAGCTACCAAATGGTATTCATTCATTTAACAATCATTCATTAAATACCTACTACATTACCTATACCATACATTACCTACACTATACCATACCACATTATTTAAAGATAGCAATCATATCTCCTTTAAGTCTTCTCTTTTCCAGGCTAAACGTCTCCAGTTTCTTCAACTGATATGACATGGTTTTGAATTCTCTTACCTTTTGGGTCAGCTTGCTCTGAATACGCTCAAATTTGTCAAAAGTTTCTCCTAAGATATATGACCAAGAACTGATACAATGGAATCATAACCTCTATTATTCTGGACTCAAGCTGCATTACTGGAATTATAAAGATATAATTAACCTTTTTTTCTTTCAGTGGACACGTCACCCAATTGATTTATCTTTTTCATCTTAAGCCACTGGTCATAGAAATAGGAGAGGCTCATTCTTTCTTATCTCCTAATTGCTAGATAAGGAAAACCTTTCTTGAACCTGCCAGAGATTTCTCCACACAGAGCTCCAGCCTTCGTATGTGACACTTGGCAAGTAGTCATTATACCCTCCTTAGGGAATTTAGCGGTTCCAGTTTTTGGAACTTGCTCTTGCTTTTGATGTGTATTTTTTGTCCTGGTTAGTATTCCTGAGACCAATTGAAATGCTTAGGTTTGTTCTTATTAGTAAACTTGATTTCTCTATACTATATGGACTCCTCTAGAGGCCATGTGACTTTGGGCCCCTTGATTTAGGGCACCATGATCTCCCATGGATAAAGTGAATAACTTGGAGCCAGAAAGGCTTGGGTTCAATCCCCTCTCTTAGTTACTATGTAACACTGAGCAAGTCACTTGAGCTCAAATCATCTGATGTATCTGAACCTGTTTTCTCACCTGTAAAATGAGAAAGTTTGATCCAATGGCCTCCTAAATTTTATTCCAGCTCTAAATCTATGATCTTATTTATGATCCTTGTGTTCAAAGATTATTGTTGCATTATTATTATTGTTACTTAGTAGGTAAAGTCCTGGACGTGAATTCAAGAATATTTGGAATAGGCTTTTGCCTCCAATACAAATAAACTGTGTAATTTTGGGCAAGTCATTTAACTACTGTCAATCTCAGTCAAGGCACACAATAAGAATTAATTCTCATCTGTAAAACTGGAATAATGACAGCATTTACCTCACTGGATCATTGTGGAGATCAAATGAGGTAATGTATATAAAGCACTTTGTAAGTGTGAGCAATGATGATGCTTCTGTCATTCTGGAGTCTGCCCAGACTAAGCTTCTGTTCCTGTTTAAACTGGTGGCCTTTGGTGATTCTCCAGACAATTTATGTTTCCAAAATCAGCTGGCTACCAGCTCATAGGTAGGACAGGTTTTTTTTAGATACACCCTGTGGTTAAGCAGTGGAGAGCTTTTTTTCCTGGTTCTTCTTATTCTGTCTAACTTGCCTTCAGATTGATGACCCTCTGGGTTAGCCAGATTGTTCCACTTACTGTTCCCCATATACAACACTCGGTTTCCTATTTTTTTTTTTTTGCCAGCTCTATCCCTTGCATAGAATGTATTTCTTCTCCTCTTAAGACTCAATTGAACAAAGTGCCAGCTTCTGTGGGAGGCCATTCCTGGTTCCCCCAAGCTGTTAGTGGCCCCCCTCCGCCCCCCAAACTAAAATGCTTAATGTGTTTTGTCTATGCCTGTATACAGGTGTATGTCTCCCTTACTACATATTCAGTATTGGTATGTGTATCCTTATGAGAACATGGGCTTCTTGTTTTTGCCTTTTGCCTGGATCATTTTTGCCTTTCTTTGTATCCCTAGCTCTTAGGACAGTGCCTGGCACATAATAGGTGCTTATTGATTGACCCATGGATTTGTAAGTCATGTCTCATATACTACTCCTTCCTTGAAAAATGACTTTATAGGATTCTGGTAAACAATAGAAGAAAAAACTACTTAGCAATCTGTCAGTAATGAAAAATTCCTCTGTCAATAAGGGTAGAGTATTATGGTGCCACATGTATTGAGAAATGGTGTCTTCCTTTCATGCCAACTTGTCTTTTAGTTGGGTTGTAAATGTCTAAGTGCCTACTCCATGCCTAGGATTATGCTTGGGTGATACCAAATGAGTTGTTTACCTCCTGGCATTTTTGGGCATGGTTGGCATGTTATCAAATCTAGTTGTTTCTTATTGATATACTGTTTTGGTTATTTGTTTTTGTCATTGTTCTTTTAAATTTTGATATAGGAAACTCTGGATATAAAAGATAGGAGTTTTATTCCCTACTCACGAAAATTGACAGTCTAGTTAGGGAGATGACATCTCATATTGTCTCATTTTGTCCTTGTGACACCCATACAGGGTGTAATAGAAATTGGAACTTGGACTCGAAGGTTGGATTCATTTAGATAGAAAGAATGGTGGATGTGGGCCAAGTCACAGAGGTGAGAATGAATGTTGTGTTTCACTGTATTGAGATGAGGCTCGGAGAAAGATGCTGGTTAGCTGACTAGAGAAAAAGCCTTTGTTGATAACTAACATTTATGTAGCACTTTAAGACTGAACAAAATACATTTCTCAAAACAACCTTATGAAGTAGGTAGAGTAGTGTATCATTGTCATCATTTTATAGATAATGAAGCCATGGTTCAGAAAAATTATACATGATTATACATCTAGGTAATGTCAGAGTTGGGGTGCAATCTATTATGAATCCATGTTCTATGCTCCTACTACTTTGCCAGGCTACAACAATTGGGTCATTGTTAGCGATAAGATTTGGATAACTAAGGTGAGATAAGATTATAGAGACTTTTGAATACTAGATTGAAAAGTTTGGACCTACTCTGCTAGCCATATGGGAAGCCACAGGTGGTTTTGGGATTGGTGGGAATGTGTTGTTATGAAAGTGGGTATTTTAGAAAGATTAAACTAGTGGTGGGCTTGTGAATTGGTTCAGAGACGAAGAGACTGGAATCAGGCAGATTAATTAGGAGGCTGGTGTTGAGATAGAATTATGAGCTAAAAAGGAACCTGATTGAGGTGCTGGGGGTAGAGAGACTTAAGAACTGACATTTCAGATACTTAGTGTTTGATTGGATGTAAGGGTTGAATGAAAGACTTATCTTTCAGTTATTGATGGTTTGTTACAGATGCGATCACAGATCTTTGACTATTGACCTGAGGAGCAATGTATAAATTGCTGAAGAATTGCTAATTATTAAGCATTCATACTTGGGAACTTCAGTTGACATGTTAATGTCATATACCCTCATCTGCTCCTGAAATGTGCTTCTTACAGCACCATCTCTTTGCTTCTACGGAAAGGGCTAGGGATAGGGTTATAGTCTCTGGACCACAGTAGGAAGAAATCAATATTCTTTTAGATGTGGGCACCTAAGGCAAAAACCCTGGTTGCCTTGGCCTACTTTCTATTTTGGTTTGTATGCATGTTTTTTATTTTAGCTTGCGTATCTTTATTTTAGGTATGTATCTTGAAACTTCAGTACATGAGGCAACTCCCTTTCCTTAGATCATAGGTTATAGATTGGTTGTGATCTGTGTCAGTGGAGGAAGTTCCCATACTATTCATATGACAATAAATTTATTATTCATATGATAACAATAATAACCACCATTTATAAAAAGCTTTGCAAGCTGTTTATTATTTCTTTTGATCTTCACAACAGCTCTATGAGGTAGGTGCTTGTCCTTATTTTAAAGGGGAGGAAAGAGAAGCTGGGAATGTGACTTGGGATGGGGTGGGGGGTACACAGCTAGTTAAGTATTAAAAGTGAGACTTGAATCCAGGTCTCTCTTGACACTAAGTGTAGTGCTTTTCCAGTAGATGTAGATCATTTCTTTTTTGATTGTAGGTGGGAGTATGTCCTTTATTTTTTGTACTATAGTTGAAATGGATTTTGCTGTGGACCTTCTACATCTTAATTGATACTTAGAAGATGACTTCTGATACTGAAACCAGAGGAACATTTCAAATTACATAAGCAGTTTTCAGATAACCCAAAGTGTACTTTCTAGTGTGAATGTCACATTTTCTCAGTTTTGTGAGTCTTTTAGATTTTTTACTTTGTCTTATCTTTTCCACTTTCCTTATAGGAGAGTCTCTAAGAACTGCCAGTTTCCAATTCATTTTTTTGTCATCTGACTGAATTACTCTGCAAAGTGAATCCTAGTTGCCTCTTAATTGATGTTAGTATAGGCAGGAATTTTCAGGCTGACTTATTGCCCCATCCCAGACGAGGGAACTTATTGCCTTTGATACAGAATGCAAAGAGGTAAACATAGGATCTTGTACTCACATGTTTAAAATTGTTCTTATGTCCCCTCGTCCATTTCCCCTTTCTTAGTTCCCTATTCTTCTACCCATTTCTATGTTTTTCCTTGGTGGCACAAGGATATGAGTTTACCCTTTATAGTTTCCCATTATTTTCTCAGGCACCTAGTTTTCAAATATTTACACTCTTCCTCACCTTCCTGTTCTAAGATAGAACTTATAGTTTGTTTGCAAAATTTGGAAACTTGTTTCTCCTTTCCAACTGAGTCATGACACTCCTTGGTTTAGCTGTAGTCCACACATTGTCGAACTTGGGAATTAGAGCAGTTAAATTGTAAGTAGGACCCATCTATACTTCCTTACCCTTTCTATTTTCATTCTCTTTTCTTTTTCCCTCTCCACTTTCCTCTAATCTTTTCTCAATGAGAAGGGGTGGGAGGGTTTGATAATTCAGGTCACTGCTTTTTCTCATCTCCCTATTTGCTTTACTTGACTCAATAAATTCTGATTATTCCCTAATACTTCTAATAACAAATATAAATTTCCTCTTTTTGTCATTTAAAGCCTTTCACCCTTTCACAATCTTATTCCAACCTATCTTCCCAACCTTACTAAACATACTTTTTTCCTATTAAACTCTAAACCATCATCCAACCAAACTGGACCTACTACTGTCCCTCATACAATGCCGGCCCATTTCCTGGTTCTGCCAGTCAGCTAATAAATGTTTATTAAGCATTTTCTATTTGCCAGTCACTGTGCCAAGCACTGGAGATACAAATACAAATAAAAAGAAAGACATTCCCTGCCCTCAAGAAGCTTACAGTCTGATGGGGGAAGACAAAGGAAGCTAGAAAGGGTGGGAGGTGGGGGAGGAAGAGGAAAGTGTGTGGAATGGCATGATGGAGAGTTCCCAAGACATCCACACAGAGGGTACTGATAAAATGTGAGTACCTGGCAGATTCAGTCTTAGAGGACAATGATATTTTCTCTGAGATGGAGTTTCCTGGGGAAGGAAGGCATGATGTAAAGTTAGTTCCATGTTTCATAATAGTCTTTAAGACATCTATCTCTTTTCAGGGGTCATGTCTCATGCCTCAACCACATTCCTTCCTCCTCTCTACCACTTAGAATACCCACTTTCCTTCAAGTCTCAGATCAGGTGTAACCTTTTTTTTCTATGTGAGGTTTTTTTTTTCTATTTCCTCCAACTGCTAGTGGCAGCCTCTAAAAATTATCTGGTATCTATTTAGTATATACCTAGGTAGCTACTTGTTACCTCTCCCATGAGATGTAAGTTCTTCTAGTGCAGGGGCGATTTCATTAATGCTTTTGTATCCCCAGTGCCTAGCACAATGCCTGCCATGTGGTGGCCATCTAGTAAATGCTTGTAAATTGATTATCTGATTGCTTGTAAATCAGCTGCAGGCTTTCCTTTTTTTTGGGGAACTGTGGAGAAGAGTGACCCTTTTCTTCTGTTCAACAGAGAACAGCTGTTATGTTTGGATTCTTTTAATTATTTGAACTCAGATCTTCCTGACCCCAGGTCCAGCACCACTACCGATCTACCACCTTGCTGCCTGTCACATTCCTTTACTGAATAATGTATAGTGAGAAGAGAGAGAGCAGAGCCATCCTAGGGTTCCCTTTAGATATCCTTAATGATACCTTAAATCCCAGTATTCTCAAGACCCTGTTTAAAAAGTTAAAGATTTCATTTTTTTGAAACATACAGTTCTATAAGATATTCTGAACTCCTGCTTAATGTAAAGAATTCAATCCGTTAAACCCTTACTATGGTGCAAGGTGTGGTGCTAGGGATACAGAAAGCTTGGTTAGTTGTTTGGTTGGAGGAGGGCAGGCTAGGTGGGTGGGTAGGTATATACAACATTTAAACAGATAAATGTGATACGGTTTGATAGGGAGAGAATAGCTAACAACTGTGGCATTGGGAGGAGACACCTGAAATGAGCCTTTAATGATGCTTAAGTATAAATTTAACAAAGATAAAAGAAGTTAGTTTACCTATTGCATTTTTGGTTATTAAACAAGTGGTCAGAATGCAACCTCAAAATGAATTACCTCATTAGAAGGGGTATGGGGAAGGTGTTTAGAAAGTTTGGCTGTTTTAAAGAGATGCACTAAAGTTGACCTGAAATAAATATTTCTTATTTTAAGTTCTCCAAATTCATTGAGGAAGGGGCAAGGGAAATAGGTTGGAAATATACTTTGATTATGGTAAAATCAATTCACTTTCTAATTAGATGCAAGAAGGTGAGAACATGGTATATTGGGAGTAATGTTGTAAAGACTGTTTTACAATATTAAACTAAGCTATTTCTATCAAAACCTAACCTACTAGATTTAAAAATGCAATTTCTTTCTCTGTTTCCTATTTAAGATGACAGTTCCTGAGTTTACTCTTGGCATTTGGATGCTTCTACAGCTGATTAGTCCTGTGGCTAATTATGAAAATGGAAAAGTATCAGGAGCCTGTCAAACGATGGTTCCTGGACATGGCTATACTCCACAGTCAGATCCCATTCACAAAATCACATTGAATCAGACCAAATTCATTCCAGGAGATACTATCACAGGTACTGTGCTGAGATACCCCATTTGTGTTTTGATTTGCTACACTTCGTTCTTTCATTAATCTTTTATTTTTAACCAGGGATAGACAGGTCCACATATACATTTATATTCTCCAAATCTTGCAACTACTCTAGACTTTTATATCATTTTCAATAATGTGACCCCCAATATAGGACACTATATGTGTATATGCTTATATATCTATACCCATGTTTGTCTTTCTTACTCTCTTTCTGCCATCTATCTATCTCTCTATCTTTTTTATCCTTCTATTATGACCTTGATAGCTAAAGCAAGGATAGTAAATACAGAGAAAGAAAACTATAGACCAATATAGTTAGTGAAAGTTGATGCGAAATTTTTAGATAAAGTATCAGCAACAAGACTACAGCAACATACTACAAAGACTACACACTATGACCAGACTGGACTTATATTTAGGGTTGGTTCAATATTGGGTGATATTGGAATATTGGTTGAAGGTTGGAATTTAGGGTTAGTTCAATATTGGGAAAACCATAAGCCTAATTGACCATGCTAATAACAAAACGAAAAAAATAAATACCGTTATATGAATAGATTAAGGAAAAGCTTGTATCATCTATTCCTGTTAAAAATATTAGAAAGCATAGAAATAAATGGATCTTTCCTTACTATGATATGTAGTATCTACTTAAAACTAAAGGCTAGGATTATCTATAATAGGGGTAAATGAGGCATTTTCAATAAGATCAAAGATGAAGCAATGATGTCCATTATTATTACTATTTTATGTAGAGGTAAAAATGTTAGCTATAATGACAAGAAAATAAAAATAAATTGAGGGAATAAACATGGGCAAAAAGGAAACAAAATGATCACTCTGCATATATGATGATTTTCTTAGATAACCCTAGAGAATCAACTTTATCATTAACATTTTAATTTGAATTTATTATATTTATACATATATATTTATATATATATTTTATAAATGTTATTTAATATATTTAGTTTTCAGCATTGATTTTCACAGGAGTTTGAATTACAAATTTTCTCCCCATTTCTACCCTCCCCCCACTCCAAGATGGTGTATATTCTCGTTGCCCTGTTCCCCAGTCTGCCCTGCCATCTGTCACCCCACTACCCTCCCATCCCCTTTTCCCTTCCTTTCTTGTAGGGCAAGATAAATTTCTATGCCCCATTGTCTGTGTATCTTATTTTGTTGTTGCCTGCAAAAACTTTTTTGTTTTTGTTTTTGAACATCTATTTTTCAAAATGTTGAGTTCCAAATTCTCTCCCCTCTTCCCTTCCCACCCACCCTCTCTAAGAAGTCCAGCAATTCAACATGGGCCACATTTGTGTCACTATGTATAACCCTTCCACAATACTCATGTTGTGAAAGACTAACTATATTTTGCTTCCTCCTGACC
>CM053627.1:65669727-65690772 GCA_028646595.1 Phalanger gymnotis
CTGCTTGTAGACTAAAGAGTTCTATGTTCCACGCTTGGGTGTTTGCGCTGCCACAGCAGCACTCCTCCTTCCCCAAGAACCCCCAACCAGGACTGGACTTAGATCTTCAGCAGGCTCTTCACTCCTGCTCTGATGAGCCACTTAATTCCTCCCACCAGGTGGGCCTGGAGCCAGAAGCAACTGTAGCTGTAGTTCTATAGCTGCCCCGCCTCCGCTGCCCCTGGGGCGGTGGCTGAACCACAAACTCCCTGTCCCCAGCAGCTTTTCCCACTAACCTTCTCTGTTGTCTTTGGTGTTTGTGGGTTGAGAGTTCTGGTAACTGCCACAGCTCACTGATTCAGGGCACTAGGGCATGCTCCGCCCAGCTCCTGGTCTTGTTGGTCCACGCCACCCACGCTGGGCTCTGCTCTGCTGAGCTCCGCTCCCCTCTGCTTCCAGCTCCGTGCGGGATAGACCTTACCTAGACACCATCCAGGCTGTACTGGGCTAGAGCCCTGCTTCCCTCTGCCACTTTGTGGATTCTGCAGTTCTAGAATTGGTTCAGTGCCATTTTTTATAGGTTTTTGGAGGGACTTGGTGGGGACCTCATGCTAGTCCCTGCTTTCCAGCTGCCATCTTGGCTCCGCCCCACCGATATATTTATATATTAAATTTAATTTAATTTAACAATTTAATTCAAACATTAACAACCTTAATTGAAACAATTAATAACTTAGGCAAATTGCAGGTATAAAATAAATACATAAATCATTGGTATTTCTGTACAGTAGTAAAAAAAAATCCATCAGGAACAGATAGAAAGATTCATTTAAAAAAACTACAGAACATATAAAATACTTACTGAGGAACTTAATGAATACAATCACAAACATTCTTTCCACAAAAAAGTGAGAGCTAAATAATTGATATTGTTTATGGGTAGACCAACCTAATGTAACAAAAGTAACATTACTATCTAAATTAATTTATTCAGTGTCATTCCATTCAAACCACCAAAAGACAGAGGAAAATAATAACAGAGGGAGAAAAATTAATCACAAGACATCTGGAGGAACAAAAGGTAAAAAATCTCAAGAGAAAGCACGAAAAAGAAAATAGGAAAGAAGGGGACCTAGCAGTACCAAATCTCAAACTATACTCCAAAACAATATTCATCAAAACAATTTGGTATTTGGTTAAGAAATGGAGAAATCGATTAGTGAATGAATTTAGGTATTGAATGTACAGAAGCAAATTATCATGTTATCACAGTAATCTAGTATTTGATAAACCCCCAAATCCCAGGTATTGGATTAAGGCCTCACTATTCAATGAAAGCTATTAAGAAAATTTTAAAGCAGCCAAGTAGAAACTAGGTATAGACCAACATCTGACACTATTTCAAGATAAACTTCAAATGAGTATGTGGCTTAGACATAAAAGGTGATATCATAAACAAATTGGAGGAGCAAGGAAGAAATTATAGATAAGGAAGAGTTCATGATCAAATGAGGGCTAATGAGGATTACAGGAAGTAAAATGCACAATTTTGATTAAAGTTAAAATATTTTTGCACACACAAAGCCAGGTTAGTAAAAATGAGAAGTAGATAAATGGGGGAAAATATTTACAGCAAGTTTCTCTGATAAAGGTCTCATTTTTAAGATATACAGAAAACAGATTCAGATTTATAAGTCATTCTCCAGTTGATAAATGGTCAAAGGATATGAACAGGTAATTTTCTGAGAGAGATATTCAAGCTATTAGCCATGTGAAAATGCTTTAAGTCACTAATAATTAGAAAAATGCAAATTAAAAGAACTTTGAGGTTCCATTTCATACCCACCAGATGGGCAAAGTTTGCACAAAAAAGAAAATGACAAATGCTACAGAGGGTGTGGGAAAACAGGTGCACTAAGGCACTGTTGGTGGAGTTGTGAATTGGTCCAGCCATTATGGAAAGCAATGTGGAATGATATATGCCCCCAAAGTTTTTAAACTGTGTGTACTCTTTTGACTCAGTGGTACCACTACTAGCTCTGCTCTCCAAAGAGTATTCTGGTAAAGGGTTCTTGAATATTTGTTGGGTATGTTGTGGGGGCAGGAGGGATTCTTTTTTCAGATAGGAACTGGACTAGATAACCACTGAGGTCCCTTCCAGATCAGAGATTTTGTGGAAGTTTTGAAATTGATTATTATCGGGACTGGATAAAAAAAAGCTTCTTCTAAAACATTGTCATTTTCAAAGTTTGTAGGATCATAGATTTAGAGCCAGAAGAGACCACAGAGGTCAGCTAGACCAACCATCTCATTTTACAGCTAAGGAAACAGAGACTCAGAAAGGTCTCAATATCACATAGGTTGTGAGTAGCAGCGAGTAATCCCTCTGACTCCAAATCCGACATTCTTTTACTGTACTAGGGGTCTTCTAATTGTCTTCACTTTGTTGTCTATGTGTCGCTCAGTTACTCTGTCTGGGCCACGGTTTAAAGGATTCCTCATAGAAGCTCGCAATGCTGAGGATTTGGATGGCAGTCCCATTGGCTCCTTCACTTTGATTGACAAGGAGGTGTCCCAGCTTCTAACTTGTGATCACAAAGAGGTATGAATGGGTGTAAGAAATAGTCATATCATTGGTTGCCTTTGTCCCCCCATTTATGTTTGTTGGTGGTGGTCGTTGCAAGAAAAGATGTGTCCTGAAGTCAATGTATGCTTGTGTCATGTTGTAAGATGATTAGCCTTTTCTAATTTGTGGTATCATGCCAGCCATCTTGGAATCAGACCATTTCCACAGTTATATCTGTTCCCCAAATGTACACTTACTCACCCAAGCCCTTACAGTGATTCAATGGTAGCTTGGGGGAATATGATACTAATTCCATTGGGATTTAGTCAAATTTCATTGAAGCATCATGGTCTAGTGCAGGGGTGAGGAACTTGTGGCCTTAAGGTCACATGTGGCCCTTTAGGTCCTCAGGTACAGCCCTTTGAATCCAAACTTCACAGAACAAACCTCCTTAATAAAAGGACTTATTCTGTAAAACTTGGACTCAGTCAAAAGACCACTCCAAGGACTCAGAAGGCAACATGTGGCCTCAAGGCTGCAAGTTCCCTACCCCTGGTCTAGTGGGTAGAGTGCTAGACTTAGGGTTAGGAAGACCTGGGTTGAAATCCTAACTCTATTATTTTCTAGCTGTGTGATCTTAGGCAAGTCACTTAAATTCTCTGACCCTTAGTGTCCTTATCTGTGAATTGAGGGTTTGGACTACTTGCCCTCTAAAACCTCTTCCAGCCCTGAATCTATGATGCTCTTATCCTATAAAAATTGGTATGCTACCTATATGTGAGGCAAGGAGGATTAGTTTCTTCTTCAATGTTCCAGATGAGCATATGCCATGCTAATGGTGTCTATTAAGGGTAGAATGCACCTTTATTTATTTTGTAGGAGAAGAATGGGAAGATTTCTCTGTTAAGTATTCATTCATTCGACAAGCATTTATTAAACACCCAAGAGCTAGGCATTGTGATAAACACTGGGGATATACTCACAAAAAAATGAAATAGCCTTGGCCCTTAATGTGCCTATCTTTTACTTGTGGGAAACAACTAATTTTATATATGTATGTGTGTGTGTGTGTAAGTATATACACACATGCCCTTCCGCCTAACCCCCTCCCCTCACATACACAAATAAAATAAAGGCAAAGGGAGGAGGGAGGAGAGCACGGACACTGAAGGAATCAGGAAAGAATCTTAGGGTCATAGATTCAGAGCCAGAAGGAACCTTAGAAGTCTTCTAGTCCAACCCCCTCATGTTACAGATGAGAAAACTGAGTCTCAGGGAGGTTGAGTATTTTGTCCAAGGTCACACAAGTATTAAGCATTAGGTGGTATTTCAACCAGGTCCTTAGTCTCCAGAAACAGTGCAATTTTCACAGTACCATGCAGCCTCCCAAGGAGGTGTTATTGTATTTTCAAAGGGTGCCATTGTATTTTTCAACAATTCTTATAACATTTGAATATTGAAAGTCACAAGGTAAAGCAAGAATAAAGTCCAGCTATTTAAGTTTGCAGTCACATTCAGGACTGGGTGGGTGTGTCAGGACTCAGACATATAGACCTGACCAAATCTTAGGTTGTTTCTCTCCTCAGGCCCCTCCTCCCCATTTTTCACTAATCAACAAAACTGTAGAAAGTATTCTTTTTTTCACCTTATTACTTTTTTTTATTGAGACATTTTCCCATCTCCAGTCCTTGCTAATATTTGCTCTTTACAGTTTTTTAATGTGAAAATTATTCTATTTAAATTATTTTATAAAATTAATTTATTTAAAAACATTTGCTTTTTCGAAAATATTCTTGAATCATGATAAAACATGAGGATTTATGTAGCATTACATCTTGTGGGTTCTACTTTCCCTAATTATTGCATTTCTGTAGCTAGTAGTATGTTCTCAAAGTGTAGTTATGAATCTGCTTTCAATCAATCAATAACTGTTTTCTAAGTGCTGGGCCCCTTGTTCTAAATTTGGGCTCATGAGAATGTTTGTGTTGTGCCTTCATACAATGTGAAATGTAACAGCTCTTTCAGTCCTCCTGAGTCATTGGTTCACTGTCTTATTTTCTAGGGTTCAGCTGTCAGTCATACAAGTTCATCCAAAAAAACCCAAATACAGGTCTATTGGAATGCACCAAGCACTGCTAATTACTCTGTACAATTTCTGTAAGTAAAAAAGAATTGATGACTTTTGATAAGGTCCTTCATGTGTACTCTTTGCAGGACATTAGCATTGATGGCAGAACGCTAGTGCATTAGCAGTTCTCTTGACCTTGAAACCTTGTTATTGGACTATGGTTAGGTCCCAATTAGTACAAATCATGACATCGTCACAGGTATTGGAAGTTATAATTATGTAAAATATGGTAATTGGTTCCAGCCTAATGGAAACATTCAGTGCAAATTTGAACAATGTCATCACTCCGTAGGATTCATTATTCTCATTAATTAGGATCTAGCTGTATTCTTATACCAATGAAATTTATCATCTGAGAACCCAATCCATATGGTCTAGGGACTAAAAAAACCTAAACAGACATGTTATTATTGTCTACATTAATTTAAAATACCACAAATTAACTACTAATTTGTCATAGAACCTGATATGTGAAAGGGACATCAGAGGCCTTCTGGTTCTATCTGTTCCTGATGGAGAATCCCCCGAACAATATCCCACACAGATGGTAATCCAGCTTTTGCTTGAAGGACTAAAGTGAGAGGGAACCTATTACCTCCTAGGGCAGCCCTTTCCCTTTTTGGACAGGCTTTATTAGGAAAATTTTCCTTACATAACCCAAAATTTTACTTTATTGCAGCTTTCACCTTGACCCTGCTTCTTCTGTCAGGGATGAAGCAGAATAAGTCTAGTTCCCATTCTGTATGACAGCCCTTCACATACTTGAAGATGGCTGTTATTCTTCTCCAGCCTTCCCTACCACCATGAAACATACCAAGTCCTTCAAGTATTTCTCATGTGACTCGATCTGGAAACTTTTTATCATCCTGTTTGCCCTTCTCTGGATACTTTCCAAGGGGTCAAATAGCTTTCCTAAAATGTGGTGTATGGAACAGATTCTTTTGCAGTATCATATAACTTGTTTTTTTTTAAATTATTCTTAAGAAACACTAAATACAAGGGGTATTTCCATATACACAGTAGAATGGAATAAGAGGATTGTACACAAATCTGCAGATCTCTAGGATGTACAGCTTGCTTTTCTCTTAAAGAATAAAACTTTCACCCTGTACCTTTGAAAGCTGTCCTGCTTATTGCTGTTACTTTCTGTTCTTCTTTCCTTTTATCTCTGTTGCTTTCTGTCCTTCCTCTCTCCCTTTCTTCTTTCCTTCCTTCCTCACTTTCTTTTTCCTTTTTTCCACCCTCTAATCTCTTCCCCTCCCCATTGGACAATGAAAAAAAACCGCAATCGTAGACATATACATAGTCAAGCAAAACAACTTCTCCCATTAGTTGTATCCAAAAATATGTCTCCTTTCACATCTTGAGTCCATCAGCTCTCTGTCAAGAGGGAGGTAGCAGGCTTCATCACCAGTCCTCAAGAACCATAGTTGCTTATTGTATTGATTGGGGTCCTCAGGCTTTTCAGAGTTCTTTTTCTTTTTAATGTTGCCATTATATAAATTGTTCTCATTCTGCTCATTTCACTGCATTAGTTCATACAAGTCTTGCCATATTTCTTTGAAAACATTTATTTAGTCATTTCTTGTGGCACATTAATATTTTATTACACAGAGTCATATAATTTGTATAAAATTTTTTTTTGGGGAAGGCAGGGCAATTGGGGTTAAGTGACTTGCCCAAGGTCACGTAGCTATTAAGTGTGTCAAGTGTGTGAGGCTGGATTTGAACTCTGGTCCTCCTGACTCCAGGGCTGGTGCTCTACTCACTGATCCACCTAGCTGCCCCTTTGTATAAAATCAATCACCTGTGGTCTACCCTCTCCTCATCCCCTTTATAAAAGGCAATAAATAGCCAAAAAGCTACAAACTAAATCTCTCAGTCCCCCCATCCTACAACTCACAATCTATGTATTTTGAGAAGGTGTGAAAGGGCATGAGACCCAAGGCAGGACTGACAGCTGCTTTCAGGTAGCTAATTTCCTACTTGTATATGTTTGTAGTGTATATTCCGTGGAAGAATGATATACTTAGTATAAAGGGAATAGCTCAAATCTCAAGGTGCCAGTGACTGGGACAATTAAGCACTGCAGATGGATAGGAGAAGAAAGATAGCAAGGAAGAAGATATAAAAACAAGAGAGAAGGTAGTTATTCATCTGGTGGAGGGAGACAGTGTTTAGGGGGCTCTAAGATTTGTCTTCCATCATTCCTAGTGACATTAGCAACTGCATACTATGTGTGCCTGTCTATGCTTTGTCTGTTCTGATGGGTGCTTTTTAAAATTGTTATTTGATCACTAAGGCATAACTAGTCTTTAGTATATTCTGATTATGAATATGATATTTCAGAGCTACTGTTGTGGAGAAGTACAAAATCTACTGGGTAAAGATTCCTGGCCCTATTCTTTACCCATCAAATGCACATCCTTTTACAATATCCCAAACTACAACAGCGCCTTCACCAACATCAAGTCCTATCACCAATCTAAAAAAATCGGTAAGTAGAATCACTTTTAAAAGCTTTTAAATGCCTTTTGTTTTTAATCATAGTCGTTCCAGGCTATGCCCCTTGTACCCCTTCTCATCTCTCAGAACTGATTCTTTCCTTATAACAAAGAAAAAAGTAAAGCAAATAACCTATAGTGATCTCATCTGAGAATATGTGTAATGATCAGCCCACACTGGAGGAAGAAGGGCAGTTAGTTTTATATTCTGTTCTCTGGGACCATTACTGGTTTTTTAGTTATCCGGAGTTAGGCTTCCTTAGAGTAATTTTTTCTTTTTACATTGTTATAGTCATTATGTATACTGTTCTTCTGGTCCTCCATATTCATTTTGCATTAGTGTATAAGAGTATTCCAAACCTCTACTTCAGGAATTATAAAGATCCTGTGTTTCTCTACTGAATGAACAAAGGTGTGAACTATGTGAGAAAAAGGCCTGGGAACCTCTATTGAATTAATCAGTCTGAAGCATTTTGATTAGATGCAAAAAAATTCCTCCAGTGATTTGGAAGGAGTAAAGGCTTTTGTATGAAGTGAGGTGATGCCACAAAAGGAAGACTGTCAAATTGGGAAGATAGAGGAGACTCACTCTGTGGGGCTTCTATAAAACAGCAAATCAGTTCAGATTCTAGGATTCAAGTGGTGAGCCAGGAGAGAACAGTTCCAGTTAAGCCACTGAGAGAAATGTGAAGAGAATTGATGGCACAGAAAGTTGGAGAGCTAGAGACAGGAGAGAGACTCAAGAATGAAAACAGAAGAATCAGTGACACAGGGGTAACCTGGGAAAGGAGAAAGAGAATGAACCATTGGCCCTACAGGTATCTTAGAGCAGAAGACTCAGGCTGAAGCAACCAGTTGTATCCACCTTTTCAAGGACTGAGAGAATGTTGAAAAAGATTTGCTTTTTCCTTAGTTTCCTCACCCCAAGCTTGTCTATTAACAGAAAATGAAACATAATATAGTGTACTGGTAAACATTTAAAAATGAGCTCTCCACAAAAAAGGGCACATGACACACTTTTAAATTGACTCTGCATTATCAGTCTTTTCTCCATCACTTTTTAAAGACTAGACAATCCATAAAACAATGAACCATGCCCTGATTTGTAGCATTTGTTGATTTCCCAGGTGTCAATGCTCACTCTGAAAATTCAACATTTGGCTCTCAGAAGTGGTTTTGAGCAGGCTCCAGCACACCTCTGCTGACTATCTTTGTTCTTTATCCAAATGTTTTTGGTAACTCGAATTTTTTCCTGAAGTATAAAAAAGCCAGGGGTTAGTTAAGGCTGTTTTATGAAATAAAATAAACTTAAAGCAAAGAGCCAAATCACTTCCAAAAATGTTAAAGATTTTTCTAACTAGCTTCTCTGAGTAATTGTGATTGTATTTCTAACTTTTCATTTAATATAAACTCCACAAAGCAACAAAAGTTGAAACCACATGTACCTGAAGGGACACTATGTTGCCTCTAGGCTAAAAATATGCTAATTGTTGTAACAGTATGACAAATTAAATCTTCTAAGAGAGAGGGGAAATGGAGGAAAGGGTGGTAACTACTAACAAACTCTTCCTAGGTTTCTCTGCATTCTTCATAGTTATCATTTCCTATCACGCAATGTTCTGTTAACTTATATATGACTGTTTATTCAGCTTTTCCATAATCAATGGGCACCTATATTATTTTCAATTCTTGGCATCTTGAGGGGTAGCATATTTTAGTGTATATTGAACTTTTGTTTCTGTCTTTGACCTCATTAAATTGTATTCTCTGGGAAACCCAATGTAAAAAAAGTCTCGTAATTATGTTTACATAACTGACCAATGTGAAGAAAGTAAGGAGATAATGAAGTAGAAATACTGGTTTATGGTAGTGGGTTTTTTTTTTTAGCATTGTAAGGATAATTTGAAAAGACTTAAAGAAAATATCAAGCAATTTTAGGGCTTACAAAATAAAGTACAGAAAATTCCAGGTACTCTGTTGGAAAACATAATGATACCATTCAGAGAGATTCTGAAAGTGTAGTTTATGTTTTTGCTCTAGAAAATGATTGCTGTGCTTGTGACTGTAGTTAGTAAACGAAGCTGACCAAACAGCCAAGTTCTTTCATTGTTTGGGGACAACAGTTCCTTTGGACTAGATGATGTGAATTCATGAAGGTATTATTCTCTAACTATAGCCTTACTTATCTTGAATATCAACTCCCTCTTAGCCATTTCTGCCATTTCTAGTGCAAAGATCATTCTTGGTAGAAAAAACAGAAGTAGATTGAGAACAAGTTGGATCTACCAATCTGACGTTGTCATTTAAAATGATCTGATCCATTTCAAGCAGTGGTCCTATCCTTTTATGCCTATATGAGTTCTGAATATCCCACTGTCACAGATAAATGAGGTCCCCAGAAGGTGACTACATCAAGTTTTCTAGGGGTACTCTTTAGAGGTTAGGGGTAATTCTTTAGCACCATTGGCTTTGTCCCCCTTCTGGTGTGGTTTCCTCCCAAGATTATCAATTGAGAATCATTTGGTGAACTAGCTTTAAGTAGATTTTAGACAGAGGTACGTACAAAGGTAAAACATAACAGTTGGTATGAAACATCCTTCCTACCCATTGTCCCCTCCCTGCTGCCAGTGGCTGTGCTGCCAAAATGGCCGGAGATGGCCAAATACTACAGAGAGTGAAAAGAAAACACAAAACGCGGGCCAGGTGGGAGAATAAAGAACAGCTCTGTTTATTTAATTGAGGGACAGGGCTTATATACCTTTTAGGTATAAGCAGAATTGTGGGAGGCATTTGCATAATGCATGACTTCCTCGTGCTTTTGTTCCCCTTTTGCCATAAACAATATTGTGTTAATAGCCCACAGGTGATATTTAGTACGTGTGTGCCTTGGGGGTTTTGGAGAGAGCGTGTGTGTACCAAGGAGGCTTGAAGAGCCTTCATCCTCTTGAAGAGCAGCATGTGCATGCCGAGAGAGGGATGGAGAGCCCATGTGCCGAGTTATCAGCCCAAGGGCAAGAACAGGCCTCTGGCCTGTATCTTATCCCAGAATGGACTTTCTCAGAGCTGGCCCTCTATATCCCCCCAGCAAAAAAAAAAAGATCTATGACATACTGTCCCACAAGTATATACAGAGTTCAGGGGGAAAGTTAGCTCAAGTTTAGAAAGCACATGTAGCAGAGAACCTACAGGTCCTGGTGGCTGGGGGTCCTTTTTGTTTTTCTATTTATCGGGTGCTCAAGAAATTCCCTCAAGCAGGATGAATCTGCATCTAGTTGTTCTCACCTCCTGATGTAGATATTGCCATCATCTGATTGGAGGAAATGTCAAAGGCATCAATGACTTTACCTCTATAGTGGTCCATGGTATCCTGTTCATCCTCTAAACTCTTTAATATCTGGATGTCTTCCCAAACTCTAGGAGAGAGTGATTACTTTCCCACAAAATTCCCATTATTTCCACCATACAAAAGGTTCTTTTTGGTTGGTGAGAGTCAGATTCAGTGTTTCCCCTTGCTCATGCCATTACTTTTTGAAGGATGTAATTATCATTAGGGCAAATGAAGAAATTAACTCTTCTGCTTTTGATAGACAGCTCCAGTAGATGTTTAGATAATCGATTTTCCCTCAACAACGAGGAGTATAACCCTTCAGATATTTGAAGATGACATCTGATTATGTCCTCATTCTGTCTTCTTTTCTCCAAGCTAAGCCCCAAATAGTCCCCTCAGCATCCTGATTTGCTTTCTTCTGGTCAGCCTTCAGATTTCCAATATTCTTCCTAAGATGTCGTCCTCCAAACTGAACAAAATACTAGAAATCCATACAGGTTTCTTAACTCCTAGGCTAGTACTCTTTAGATTCCATAATTTTCTCTTAATGAATAAATTCTATTTGCAGCTGACCTAGGGCCAGGCTAGAAATGTTTTGGGTGTGAGTCTAGTTATAGATTCTAAATATGTTGTCTGGAGACCAGCCTAGCTAAATTCAGAGGAGCTCAGCCCCACGTCACTTGCAAGGAAATTATTAAAAAATGATTTTTTGCCACAGTACCTCTTGGTAGCATCAGCTACTAAGTTATACAGAGGTTTGGATCTGTGGTGGTGGAAGAAGTATTCTTACTAACAGAATTTTAGGTCTGCATAGCGTTAAAGTATGGCTGATCTGGTGTCGTTTCTTTTTAAAAATATATATTAACAAGGTCATTGACAACAGACCCTGTCAGACTTAGCTTATACATTTAAGGCATTCTGATGAAATATTTTTTCTTTATAATCATTCTGCCCCATTCATCATTTAAAAAACAGGTATCTAACTAACTGAATGTTTTTGATCATAGTTATTTCAGAGTGCAGCATTTTTTTGTATTACATTTGAATGGCATGATTGTGGGCCTTACAAGTTATAGATGCTCACTGGAGTTTCTTCTTAGTTCATCTGTGTAAAACAATGAGCTTTATTAAGGTAAAAACAAAAAAAATGGTCTTAAACATGCCTTTAGAATTGCACAAAGGAGGTATCAGAGTTTATTAGAGACTTTGCTCCTGAGCAACATTAAACAGGCAATGTTATAACATTGACGTAATTGCAGGCAAATTTCAGTTGTAATTTCAAAGGATTTCATTAAAATTAATTGTGGGCTAAAAGTTCACAACCTATCATGTTGATTATTCCTCATTTAGGTTAGTTAGTCTGGATTCATCTTTGTTCTCTTATCTGGTGATTCTTTGTTAGGAAGATTCACTTTTCTGAAAACTGTCATTTCAATTGAAGGTCTGTTATATCATTGTCAGTGACCTGCTTTTCTGATCATTAAAATCCTTTTTTTTTTCTGTTTTTCTAGTTCAGCACATTGGATTGTGGGAAAAAAAAGTTCTGTATTAGGAATCCTGTGAACTGTGAACCGGGGACTGAATACCACTGTTTCTTTCTCTCCTTTGAGAGAGAGAATCATTCAGTGCTGATTGAAATGAGTGGACCTAATGAAGGCTACTTATCCTTTGCATTGTCTCATGATCAATGGATGGTAAGTATAACTCTTCATGCAGTTATGAAGTGGAATGTGAGGAATAATGTCTAATCAGCAGTTGAGTAGATTACCCTATAATTTCAGAAATAAAACATTGTCACTGAAAAGGAGGAAAGGAGTCCCTAAAGGAGAGCAGATTCTAAGTGAACTATTTTTTTTATTGATGTGTCATACAACCAGTATGGCAAAGGATTCATGATCATGCCATATAAAGATGGCGAAGAAAGCAGGCATACCTAGCCTAGAGAAGAGAAACTCAGTGGGGTACATGATAGTTGTTTTCAAACATTTAAAAGGCTATTTTATGGAAGAGGGATTGGTCTTGTTCTGCATGGTCCCAGAAGGCAGAATGAAAAGCAGTGAGTAGAAATGGTAAGAGCCAAATATAGTACTTATGGAAGAAAAGACTTCCTAACATTTGGAGCTATCCAAAAGTGAAATGGGATACTGTGGGAGGCAGTGGGATCTCTATTTCACTGGAAATTTTCAAGGAAAGGACTAATGAACATTTTTGGTCAGGTATAAGTTGGACTAGATAGTTGCTAAAGCTCCTTCCAACTCAAACAATCTATGATTCTGTCTTTCATTTCTCTAACTGTTGGGGGCTTGCACAAGTATGGAAATAGTGGGCTGTCCTTGAAGCAAACATGTAGGAAACACTGGGATATTTTCATGGTTTTGTAAAGTTGGAAAGAACCTTAGAGTTTGTGTATCCCATTCTTCAGTCCTTTTTAGGGATCTCCTTTATTCTCTACTCTAAAATTATCTATAATAGGGAGTTATCCATCTTCTGCTTGAACACTTTTAGTGATGGGGAAGCTCACTACTTATAAATACTGTCTATTCCATTTTTGCCCAGCTCTAATCATTAAAAAGTTCTTTATGAGCTGAAATCTACCTTTGTGTTCTAATCATATATCTCCTTTACAACCATTTAACATTAATCTAACAAGCCAGAAGTTCTGGGTTATAGTCCCATCTCTTCTACTTACAAGGTGCGTGATTTGGGCAATTCACTTTACCTCACTGGGGTTCAGTTGTCATTTGTAAATTTAAGGGTTTCAAGTAGATGCTCTATAAGGTCTCTTTCAGTTCTAGAATTACATAATTCTATCAGCACAGTTTTTCAATGTTATCTGACAGTCTGTTTTGGATATTTTAATTAATGTATATAATGTTGCATTAATTTTCCTATGGCTACATCTCATTTTTTGTCATATTAGACAAAACTTAGACCAGAGAGAGTGACTTTCCCTAGGTTTCATGGCTAGTAGCTGATAGTTGAGGGTAGTTGATAGCTGAGTAAAAACTAGGATGTAAATCTCATTATTCCTACTCCAGAACAGTTCTTTTTCTTTCTTTTCAAACAGTTTAAAACTCATTCTGAACTTAAAAAATAAGTACAATGGACTTTTCCATATACAAAACAAGCCAGAAATTAGAAATGTACCTGGAACTACAAATCTTTTCAAGTTCGCTTTTTAACTGTATTTGGCTGCAAACATTATGATAAAGTCTTTAAAAATTAATGTTGTTTCTAAACGGCTCCTCTGATGAAGGGGGTTTAGGTTTTGTCCGATGATATCAAACTCAAATAGAAATAGGGGCCTTTAAACCATGCATGCATATATCTGCAGGCTGCCTATTGCCTTAGAACACTCCATGTTTACGTATTTCTTTTTTTTTTTTATAAATTTTTAAATGTTGTTAAATATTTCCCAATTACATTTAATCTGGTTTAGACCACACTCAAGAATATTGTGGGTCTTATGTAGCTATGTGTTTGACACCTCTGATTTAATATATATTACTTCAGAGGGGATAACTAGGAGCTAGTTGGGTAAAAGTGACATTGTTTCTTCCGCAATAGAATGTGAGCTCCTTGAAGGCTGGGACAGTTTTGTTTTTGTCTTTGTATTCCCAGTGCCCTGCCTAGTGCCTGGCCTGTAATAAATGCTTGTTAAATACTGGTTGAACTGAACTGGAAATAAACAATTTATATATAGATAAATACATAATCTATACGAATGAAATACAAAATATTTTTGGAGTAGATGAGAGCATTGACAGATGGAGAGGATCATGAAAGGAATATAGGAAGTACAGGAAGTGGCACTTGATCTGATCCTGCACACATTTGTGTCTTCCTCAGATCTGAAAAGCATGCCATTTCTATTTTCATCTAAATAACTGATAAAACTATTGACCATCCAAAGACAAAGACTTCTAGTACACTTCTAGAAACCTCCTACTTTGATATCAACAAGTCTTAGGGTACAGCCATTCAGCCAGTTCTCCAGTCCATCTATCTGTAGTGTCTCCCACACCACATTTCTCCAACTTGTCCACAAGGATATCACTAGAGGTCTTGGAAAATGCTTTGTTGAAGTTCAGACACACTGTTGACAGCATTCTTCAATCTGGATAATCTTAGATTTCCAAAATAAGGAATTAGATTAGGTAGGCATGATTCTCTAAGAATGTGTTTGGGTTGGTACCATCACCATTTTCCTTTCTAAGTACTCATAAACCAGCTGTTATTAAGGATTTGTAGGTAATTAACTTCAGACTCTTCAGTCTTTAGATTCTGGAATGAACCCTTCCCCTATCCCCCACCCCCCCTTTTTTTTTTTTTTAGAAAAGTAGAAAATTTGCCGCTTAGTGTTTGGGGACTTCTACCATTGTTTAAGCTTCTGGAAGAAATATTCATAGCATTTCAGTGATGGCACCTATAAGTTCTTTCGGTACCTTAAAATTCTTTCAGATCTAGGTATTTGGACTCGTTTAAACTTCTGTAAGTTACTATCATTTCACTTTGGAATTTAAAATCCTTTCTTCATTATGTTCCCTCTTCCAGTATGAAGGAGAAGATGGAGGCAAAATATCAGTTTGCATAGTTCTGCTTCAAGCATTCGGACTAATTCTTCCTTGTTCCTCTTGTTCTAAATAGATCTACTATAAAAGTACCTTTTTGAGATTGTCTTTGGTATTTTTTATTTTGGTAAACCTCAGCTCATTCTTAACATGAGCTTTCTTAACACTATCCTTGTGAATCTATATCATTATTCTCTTATCTGATGTTAGTTCTCTGTCCTTTCTTCTGATATCTACTTTAAAAATCAGAGATTATTGTACAATCTCTTCCTTTTTTCCTTTACTTATACATCAGTGTGGCCAAAGAAATCATCACCTGATGGTAAAGCTAGTAGTGGTGAGCATGTATGTTTTTAATTAGATGACGCATCAGAATTTTATTTTTGAGATCCTCCTATTATTCTGTAGTCATTATTGTAATGTAATCTCTGGATGTGGAAGCATAACTATATATTCTTTTGTCTTTTAAAAATATGATTTCCTAAAATCCAGTGTATTTTTGAGATGATGCTCAATTTTCCATGCCTTGAATAGTGGAACCTTTAAGTATTTCAAAGTTACTTTTCTCTAATATTCCTGTTATTTCCATATTATAAACCACTTTTTTTTTGTTAGGGCAGCATTTGCCTTCTTTGTTTCCTCTTTATTATTTGTTTTTTCAAAGTTCTTGTATTGTTTATAATCTCTTCATGTGGAAAAAGAATTTTGCATTATGATCCTGGGAGGCAGGGGTAGGATAAAGATTGGGGAAGCTGGGCTGAGGACATCAGAACAATCAAACGAAAAAGCAAACAACATTAGGAAATGCATGATAGATTGGTAGAAGGTAGGTTGGGGAAGGGATCTGTGGGAGTGCCCATTAAAACACAATTTTGTAAATTACCCATGGGAAGACAATGAATGTATTGAGTCCTTCACAATAACATAATGGGACACAGTGATGCATCCTAGGTGGAAACCAGCAGGAAAGTGAGGAGAAAGAAAAATAGAATTAAGGGAAAATGGAAGCAAGTATGGAAAGAGATGCACCCAGGGAGGCGTTAATTAATGAAAAAAGCAGACTCTTTCTGAGGGGTAACAGAGCTTGGAGGAGGCAGGGAAGGGGATGTTGAGGCATGTATAATAATGAATTTCATATATCCAGAGAATTCTCAAGAGAAAGACAGTAATTCTTCTATGTTTCTAATGTCACACACTCTTGCTTTCCTTGGGAAAAAAACTGTAAGTTAGAAAAATATTCCAGAAGGAAGAAGTCCAAAAGTATCATCTGGATCTTAGCTTCAAAAAAGACCACCCTCCCATTTGTAACTGACTTAAGAAGAGCCAAATAATTGAGGCAATAGTCTTTGTAACAATTCCCAAAAGACTGTGAGTCACAGGATGGTGGATGCCTTTATTGCTAGCTGGGTTGGAGGTGGTGGTGATGGTGGGGTGAATCTTTCTGTTCAGGTGGAACAGACTGTGCCTTTCAGCTGAATCCTCTTCCACTTAATCTGAACACCTGACTCCTGAAGGACATGGGAAGTTGGATAACAGGGTCAGGAATATGTGTGGTGAGAGTTAAAATTATTAGCATTTAAAATCAAGAATTCTTTCAGAAGCTATGCTTTCTATAGGAGACTTTGAATGGATAGCTAGATCATTGATGTCCCTCAGCATTATCATACCTTCTTCATGTTCCAACTTTATGATCTTTTTTTTGAAAGCATGACCCATATTTCTTAACTTGTCAACATGTCTATAGTATACTCTCAGAATGATATCACTTCTGTTTATCTGTCCTTTTAGCCTTCTTTAAAAGCTCTCCATTATGCCTTTTAGTTCTGGGCTGTTTTCCTTTATTCTCTGCATCATTGTATTCATTTTTTCCTTTGATTTGTCATGTTCTTCTCTCTCAGTCTCTTTATGTTGGGAGTATATGGTTAGATGACCTGGATCCCTACTATTCATGACTAAGGCGCATGGAATGAATGGAAAGGTTTCTAGTCCCTAAAGCAGGTTTTTGTTCATTCTGCTTTCTATAGCTATCAATCTGTTGCATTGAAGAGGGTGAGGAAGGGGAGCCAGTTGCAGATGTTTTCTTGAATTGATTCCAATCTTCATCTATTTGTGTATGTGACACAATATTCTTCTTGATAAACACAAAATCTAAATTTTGAATTTATTATTGCATGTCGTTCCGAAATGGTGAATACATAAAATTATATGAGAAATGGCAACAAATGGATTAAAAAACCCAAAAACAAACATACCAGAATTTATACATCCAAATTCAAAATTTTCCTTTCCAACAGTCATTTTATGAAGCTATTTATTCCAATGATATTGCTCTTGATCAAAGGCTTTTTGGAATTTCAGAGCCTTTCTTTCAAAAAGATTACTTTCCTTTGAATATCAATGCTTATGGAAAAGTTGCATCTCCTTTGACCGAATTTCTGGAAATAGCAGAAATTAGTTGAGAACTAATTCTCAACTTAGATGGGTGATCAAGCTGCCCGATATAACATTAGCTTTGTCTGGTTTTTGGTCCCAAAGAGCTCACATTAAAGGTAGTTCTTTCTGCTCTACGTTATAGGAATAAAAGAGCAAAAAATATATATATATTTTATCCTCTCCAGTTCAAAGTACATATTTTATTGTTGATGCTACCCTCAGCCCTCTTTTCTTCTGTGTGCTTTCTTGGTGTTCTCCTCAGTGCTCCTGTATTCAACACTCATCTACCCCTACATAGATTATTGTCTATCTATACATCTAGCCCTCATTTTTCTCCTACGCTCTAATCCTGCATCTCTAGTTGCTAGCTGGAAATCTAATCTAGGGTTTCCTATAGATATCTCCAGCTCAGCATGACCAAAGCTCAACATAATGTCTTTTCCTCAAATCCTTTCACTTCTTCCTTATTTTTATATTATTGTCGAGGGTGCCATCATCATTCTTGTTACCCAGCTTTGCAACCAAGGAGTTTTGCTCGCCTCTTCACTGTCACTCACTTTGTGCATTCAGTTAGTGGGGAGGTGCTGTTGGTTCTGTCTCTGCAACATCTTTTACATCTGTATCCTTCTGTCCACTATGGCAATAGTTGCCCTGTTGGTCTTCTTGCCTCTAGCCCCTCACCTCTCCCATCCAAAATCCATATAGCTGCCAAATTGACAATCCTAAAGCACCATATGACCATGGCCCCTTCCTATTCAAGAAGCTTCAGTGGTTCCCTATATAATCATAGGATTATACATTTAGGGTTGGAAGGAACCTTTGAGGTCTCCATGTTTTGCTCAAGAATTGCAAGAGAGACTTTGTCAAATATTTTGCTAAAATCCAACTTAACTATACCATTACCATGTCCTACCAGTATATATCTGATCTAGTAGTCAGATCTGGATTGTGGGAAAAAAGTTCTGTATTAGGAATCCTGTGAACTGTGAACCGGGGAATGAATACCACTGTTTCTTTCTCTCTTTTGAGAGAAAGAATCATTCAGTGCTGATTGAAATGAGACAAGTGATGCTGTCAGAAAAAGAATTTAAGATTAGTTTTTTTCTGGGGGGGGGCGTATTTAAAAACAAACTGTTTTTTAAATTGCTGTCTCCTGTCTATATCACAGTTGTTTGGGGGAGGAACCCCATGTAGCCCCTTCTCTAGATTGAATCATCCCTTGAAACAAAGAAAAACAGTTAGTTAAAAAACATCCAGTAAAATAATTGGATATGATAATGCATACATTAACAGCAGACACATTCTGTCCTAGCAATCTCCAACACTTTATTTGAAGGAGGAAGTTATGTTAATTATCTCTTTTTTTTGGATCTTAACTGTTTTTAGACAATTAGAGTGTAGCTTCTTTCTGCTGAACTTTTAATTTGCATTGTGGTAATCAGGGTGTTTATTATTATTTTGTTTTTTCTTTCCTGTGCTTCATTTCATACCGATCTCCACATTTCCTCCGAATTCCTCATGTTAATAATTTTTTTTTACTGTATAGTCATATTCAGTAATTTTTATACCTCATTTTTTCACTTATCTCCCCATTTATTGGACATCCATTTGGTTTCCAGTTCTCTGCTATTACAACAAGCAGTTTTGAGAGGTCATGTGGATCAACAAAAATGTCTCACTCAATATCTTGTTGGTAAATTCTCTTCACAGTCTTTCACTGATTACTCCCAATGGTTCAGAAATCAATCTGCCAATTCTTTGGGTATCTAGGATATAGTTCATTTGAGTCTTTTTGAAATTCACAACTGGCAGCTAGATGTTACCATTAAGGAGGTCCTACTACCTCCTTACTTATCCTGGGCAATGAGTCCCTATTGAACATTTTTATTTTGTCCTTTCTAGCCTAAAGATCATTGTTCTTGGCAGAGAAAATAGAAGAATCGAACCATTGCCAGGCATTATTTGCATCTCTTCTGAGCAGTGGTCCTGTCGCTTTTATGAGATACATCCTTTCTTGACTATAGCTTTCTTTGACATTCTTAGCTTATTCTGAGTTTAGAATCCAGTATTTAAATGGTTGGTGGCTAGGTAGTGCAGTGGCTAGAGTGTTGGGCCTCAAGTCTGTTAGACTCAGCTTCCTAAGTTCAAATCTGGGAACTAGATTTTTTTAGATAGCTCCCTCTTTCCCTTCTCAGTTTAACTGTTTTCTTTTCATGTTGTTGCAACAATCTTGCTAGCAGCTGCTGTGGTGGTTGAAAAGCCAACACAAGCCCAACAACAAGAATGCTGCAACCACAGGGTCTTTCGATCTGCTTTACTAAGGAAAGTAGCGTTAAGGGGGTTAACAATATTATTTCAATCCAACATACAAATGTCATTCACTTAGTTCACGGGAAAAAGCCAGCACCCGGAACTTCAGAGCAACTGCAAACAAATTACAAACATCGACAGACCTTGCCTGACTCAAATCTCAATTCATAGTTACCAGGGTTTAACAAAGTCCAAACATTCAGGTTTACAAGCTAGAGTGCTCTTAACTATAGCTGCCCAGAGTCTCCACATCGAGGGAGAACGCCAACCGCTGGGTTTATATATCTTGTTCAGGGTCAAAGGTGAGTCACACATATGACTCACCCATGTGACCTAAAAGGTCACAAAAATGTGACTTAAACCCACATGGTCTAAAAGTGTCTGATGTCACAAACATCACTCAAACCCATGTAAACCAGGCTTTCCCTTGAGGCAAGGAGGTCATCAAGGACTCCTAATTTAATCAAGGAAACAAAGGCCAAACTCTTCAAGGGCACTTGATTGAATAAGTGCTAAAAGCCCATCTTAATTACCAATGCACATGTATACAGAATTTCATTCTTGAGAGCTTTCCTTTCCTCATGGGTGTAGGCCTCTTATGGAATTTTAGGCCATGGGATCCTATCTACCCTTTTTCTGAATCCTTTGAAGTCTACTGCCCTGAAATCTAGGATGCATGTCAGACTATCCCCAGCTTTCTCCTTCTCCATTAAATTTCTAAAATGAAGGAATACCTTTCTTTTTTTCTGTGTATATTTTATTTAATATTTTAGTTTTCAACATTGATTTCCACAAGATTTTGAATTACACATTTTCTCCCCATTTCTACCCTCCTTCCACTCCAAGATGGCATATATTCTGATTGCCTCCTTCCCCAGACAGCCCTCTTCTCTTTCACCTCATTCCCCCCACCCCCCATTCCCTTTCCCTTTACTTTCTCATAGGGCACGATAGATTTCTATGCCCCATTCCCTATATATCTTGTTTCCCAGCTGTATGCAAAAATTTTTTTAAATTTTTTTTTAAGCATCTGCTTTTAAAACTTTGAGTTTCAAATTCTCTCACCTCTTCCCTTCCCACCCACCCTCCCTAGGAAGGCAAGCAATTCAACATAGATCGCACATGTATCATTACACAAAACACTTCCACAATGCTCATGTTGTAAAAGGCTAACTGTATTTCCTTCCATCCTATCCTGTCCCCCTTTATTCAATTTTCTCCCTTGA
>CM053627.1:65691272-65711219 GCA_028646595.1 Phalanger gymnotis
TTCCAGGTCAGTGGTTTTTCCAATGAGATATTTCACATTGTCTTTCATTTTTTCATTCCTTTGGTTCTGTTTGATAATATCTTGATTTCTCATCAAGTCACTAGCTTCCACTTGCTCCAGTCTAATTTTTAAGGTAGTATTTTCTTCAGTGGTCTTTTGGACCTCCTTTTCCATTTGGCTAATTCTGCCTTTCAAGGCATTCTTCTCCTCATTGGCTTTTAGGAGCCCTTTGCCATTTGGGTCAGTCTATTTTTTAAGGTGTAATTTTTTTTTTCAGTATTTTTTGGGTCTCCTTTAGCAATTCATTGACTTGTTTTTCATGGTTTTCTTGCATCACTCTCATTTCTCTTCCTAATTTTTCCTCTACTTCTCTTACTTCCTTTTCCAAATGCTTTTTGAGCTCTTCTATGGCCTGAGCCCAATTCATATCTTTTTTGGAGGCTTTTGATGTAGGCTCTTTGACTTTGTTGACTTCTTCTGGCTGTATGATTTGATCTTCTTTGTCACCAAAAAAGTAATCTAGTTTGAGTCCGAATCCATTTTAGCTGCCTGTTCATGTTCCCAGCCAACTACTTGACCCTTGAGCTTTTTGTCTGGGTATGTCTACTTGTAGAGAGTACTTTGTCCCAAGCTTTAGGGTCCAAGCACTGCTGTTTTCAGAGGTACTTCTACTCCACTGTCATCCCAGGCTCTTGTCACAGCAGCACTCTTCCTCCCCCAAGAACTGCCAATCAGAACCACAGTTCAGATCCAAGCAGGGCACAGCAAGAGAATCTGCCTTTCTGCCCACAAAGTACTCCTTGCATTCCTGCTCTGATCTACTGCTAGATTCCTCCCACCTTGTGAACCAGGGTCTTGGGAAGCTGCTGATGCTGGCACTCTGGAGGCAGCCTCAGGAGTTCCTGCTGCTCCTACTGCCACCGCTGCACAACCTCCTCCATCCCCAGAGCTGGTGGCCGGACTGCTCTGAACTTGATCCCGCAGTTTTCCCTTAATGTGCTCTGTGGCGTTTGTGAGTTGAGAAATCTGGTAACTGCCAGAGCTCACTGTTTCTTGGTCCCAAGGCCTCTTCCGGCTGGCTGACTCTAGGTTTGGTCTTTCCTGGCACAGTCCACACTGGGCTGCCCTCTGCTCTCAGCACTGTGTGATACACCCTTTGTGGCGATCATCCAGGCTCTCCTGGGCTGGAGATCTGTTTCCTTCTGCTATTTTGTGGGTTCTGCAGCTCTAGAATTTGTTCAGAGCCATTTTTACAGGTGTTTGGAGGGATTTGGGGGGCAGCTTAAGCAAGTCTCTGCCTTCCTGCTGCCATCTTGGCTCCACCCCCCAGGAGTACCTTTCTTACAATGTTCCCTTTATTTCTACCCCTACTTTTGGAACAATGTTCTGGTATGTTTAGATAATTTAAGAAGCAAATTAATTTAAAGCAATCTATCAAGGGAGCTTTAGAGGAAATGAAAGTCTAAAACCCATAGACATTATCTAAAAACTAAAAACCAGCAAGGAATTTGAAGGCTATGATTTGTACTCTCTGGGTCACTTTTAATAAGATTCCCCTCTTAGAAAAAGGGGACATTGAGGGAGAAAAAGACAGATTACATTTAACAACGGCCCTACTGACTAATGAAGCAGTCTGATACAAACTTCTCTATTGTTCTTGCACCAAAGTTCAAGTATCTTCACTTTAATGTATGATAGTTGATGCTTTCACTGTTATTTGCATGTACCTCCCATATTATAACAAAGCTAACTCTGAAAAAATAAAAAAACTCACAGACATCCTTGTACATGCCACTTCTAATCTTTTAGATCATAAGCATCCTTAAATTGGGAAAATGGGAGAGTTCTCAACAACTCATAATGCAAATAGGTTACTATTTTATTTTTCTACCAGATATCAAGATGCATTCTAAAATTTGTCAGTTCTTTTTTAGGAAGATATAATTTTCTACATCCTTTAAACTTTTTGCATTTTAAAATATCTTTTAGGGTGATGATGATGGATACATATGTATTCATGAAGATGAGACTGTGCATATACATCCTTCTCATGTGATTGGACGAAGTCACCCTGTGTTAGATTCTTCGGTATGATTTAAAAATTTTGGGAAAATTTCTTCCATCTTTTCGACTCTGCTGGTCATTTGACTATAATTGCATTATTGGACATAAGCCTCAAATCAGACTAGTTGGGAAACAATGTCCCTTTTAGAATGTAGCTCTGGTCCTCATTCTTCCATTATAGTGATCCAGAAAGTCCTTTCAAAATTATAATTTCTTTCACCATGCAGGAGGGTTTTTTTTAGGGAAAAGGTCTATCACTTGATCCTTTGTTCTGTTTTTGAGAGTCAGTAACATGAATATTCATTTTCTAGATACATTATTTATTTGTTAAAAAGTTCCAACTCAGGTGCCTCCTGTAATGTGGAGCTGACTCTGAATTATCAAAAACTGTGAAATTGGAATGTAAGCTCTGGCAGATCCTACTAAACTTTGAAAAACT
Organism: Phalanger gymnotis; assembly: GCA_028646595.1. NCBI lineage: Eukaryota > Metazoa > Chordata > Mammalia > Diprotodontia > Phalangeridae > Phalanger > Phalanger gymnotis. Next base: position 65,693,776 of record CM053627.1, read on the forward strand.
TTGAATTTTGTCCCCTTGATAGACTGTCTTCTGTCTAAGGATGAGCATAGATAAGTAGGAAGAAACTTATCACTAGTAGGATGATGGCCCCTAGGTGATATATTCTTTGACAATGGAGACTCATGAAACAATGTAGAGATAACTACATATTTGTTTTACTATACTATGACTGAATATATGATACTCGTAATTTTTTGATATAAATTGGCAACTTTTGTTTCATGTTTCTGAAGTAAAAAATAGAAACACTTGAATTTGCCTCAGTTATCTGTTAATCCTTGTACTTGGCCTTTGTTGAGTTTTTCTTTTATAGTTTTATATTTGATAAAATATTGAATTGGCAAGCAGATTCCTTCTCCCTAACTTATAGGAATGGCCTCTGACAAGAGGTCTTCTGGTGAGCTGACAGGTTTTAAAAAAATTAATTTATTTTTAGTTTTCAACATTCATTTACACAAGATTTTGAGTTCCAAATTTTCTCCCTATCTCTCTCTTACTCCCCCACCCCAAGATTGCATGCATTCTGATTACCCCTTCTCGCTGTCTGCTATCACTCCCACCCCCTTATCCCCTTCTTCTTTACTTTCTTTTTGGGCAAGATATATTTCTGTACCCCATTGCCTGTATATCTTATTTCCCAGTTGCATGTAAAAACAATTTTTAACAAGCAGGAGAGTTTTTGATCAGTGAAAGTAAGCTTGAAGAGGAAAGAAACAGATACGTTATAACAGGAGCAATGGTCATAATCACTAAAAAGTAGATTTAGATCTCATAAAAGCTCCCTAAGAATTATAGCTGCAAAACTGTGGGATAGGCTGCTTCCCTCTACAGAGAATAAGGAAACTGTATTCTTCTTCGCTATAGGACTTCAAGCAAAGACTGGATATCCACTGGTCCAGAATATTTTAGAGGGTTTTCTTGTTAAACTATGGGCTGGGCTATATGGACTATGAGACTCCTTCTATTTACGATTCTGTGACGTGGTAGATAATGGGGAAAAGCTCCAAACAAATGCCCTTAATGTCTCCCAGGACCATCAGTACCATAGATTGTCAGGCAAGTGATTAACAAGCATTTATTAAGTAGTTATTATGTGCCAGGCCAAATGTAGATGCAAATACAAAAATGAACCAGTTCTTGTTCTTTTGGAGGAAATGACATACACATATATAAGAATATATAAAATATATACAAAATATACCTAATGTGAAAGATATTTTTTGTGGTAATTTTCATGGCCAAATTAAACTTGAATGGAATAGTAGATATTCCTAATGAACTGGAAGCAGTTATCAATTAGATTTTGCCTACCAGGGAACTTATTTAGCAAGTTATTTTTTGGGGGTACTGGATTGGACACTAATAGCCTCAAGGAATTAATGAAGCTTTCAGAGACTCTTAAGTGGTGTGCTCATTAGGTCCTGGGAGAATCTGGTGCAAGGTAGAATAATAACATGCTTGCCAAATGGGAGGCTGGACTCATCACTAGGGGGAAAATACCCTTTGCAGTTTTCTGTGAGGAAGTGGAAGCACAATAATTGAACACAAACCAACACACACGCACACTCAATATTACAGAAAGGAAATTCAACAAACTGTGCCATTTGGACCAGATGACCTTTAAAGCGTCATCCCATTCTGGAATTCTGTGCTGATTATTGATTATTATAACACCCTGACTTTTGGTAATCATTTGTACATTTTGAGAAGGACCATTGTATGTGCTGTGTATGTGTTTTCTTGTAGGCTACCCTTGAAGCTATGGCATGGAGGCTGGCTGATGGAGTTATTCAGTGTTCTTTTAGAAGAAATATTAGTCTTCCTGGTTCGAAGAGATTTGATCTGGACCAGAAGTATTATATATTTCTAGCAAATGGAGCCACCAATGATGGTATTTTCATATAAAGTATCTTTACTTAATCTTTGGAGGGCTACTAGATGTGGGCATGCCTACAGATGATCAGTTAGTGTGAATAATTGAGTTTTGTATCTTTTTGAACAGGTTATGTTAAGTAGAATAGGGGTTCTTAAGTGGGCTCTGTGAACTTGTTTGTTTAATATTTTGTTATATTTGGTTTCCTTTGTAATACTCTCTATTTTATTTTATGTATTTTAAAATATTACTCTGAGAAGGTTCATAGACTTCACCAGACTCCTATAGGGGTCTCTGACACAAAAGAGATCATGAACTGCTGAAGTAGAAGGTAAGTTCTTTTCAATAGAATGTAAGCTCCTTGTGGCTAGGGACTATTTTTCATTTTCTCTTTGTATCCCCAGAACTTAGCACCTTGTACAAACTAAGTATTCAATAAATGTTTTTTTTTAAATTGAGTTGAGAAATTACAGAAAGTTTTAATGTAGTATATGGTGACTGAGATAGAGATAATTAGGTATATAATTATTTGAATATTTTTACCTGCAGGGGCTAGGTATATTGAGAAACATTCATTCATCATGCAAATTAGCATTAGAGAGCTATACAATGAAGTTAAATAATAGCTTTCCAAAATAAACAGTAGAGACACGGTATTACTTTATAAGGCAAATAGTGCAGGGAGCTTTGTCATGTCTTGTTCTCTTTCTCCATAATCTTATTTTTTGTTAATGGAAGGATCCATCTGTAACACGAAGAATAACAGATGCATGATAAAGTCAAATGATAAAGTTTCATGAAGTAAAATGTAAATAAAATAAAAATGTCCCAAGAGGAAAGAATAAAACAGAGTGTGGGAACTTCTAGGTAACTCACACGTTTATCTTTATTAAGAGAAAGGTCTTTTGGAGGTGGGGATTGTATGTATGGATAGAGAATTAGCTTAATCACTTATTTTTATAAATACTTGAGCATTTGACTTGAGAGTCAGCCTTAGGTTGAGGAAAAACTAAAAGACAACGTGGGAAATTCATTCGATCTGTTTTCTGTTTTTAAGAGGACACGTCGGACGTGTAATTTAAAAAGTTACTAGATAAACTCTAAAATATAGAATTCTTTCCTCTAACCAGTAATAACTCCTGTTTTGACAGGTTTCTGGACTAGAAGATCAGGTAGATGTCATAGAAATAGTATACCTGAATTCAAACAGGGTGTTTGAAAGAGCTTCTCATGGTAGCCTCAACAATATGGAAAGGTGTGAATTGTGAGAGGGAGCAGTTAGGTAGAGTCATAAACTAGCTGGATTCAGCCTGCTGGGATTAATGGGTCAATGGCAACCAGAGAGGTTATTTCTGGTAGAGGACTTTGCCCTTGTGCCTGTTGGGTTCAAAGTTTTAATCAGTGATTTAAAAAAGGTGTAATTTGTAATGCTTATCAAATTTACCAATAACACAAAGCCAGAAGGGATAATTAATGTGACAAAATAAGAATTCAAATGACTAATGTGCAAATGTGTTTAATAAGAATGTATATGTATAGCCTATATCGAATTGCACACCATCTTGGGGAGGGGGTAGGAGAGGAAGGGGGAGAAAATTTAGAACTCAAAATCTTATAGAAGTGAATGTTGAAAACTAAAAATAAATAAATAAAAATAATCAAAAAAAAATTCCAAAAGGTCTAGACCAGGGGCTCTTGACTGGGTTTATAGATCCACAAAAGATTCATGGGTAGACTTTTGGCTATTTGTGAACTTGGATGGAAAAAAAATGCATCTTCATTTCAGTGTAGCTGATTTTCTTGGTAATCCTATGCATTTTATTTTATACATTTAAAATTGTTATTCTTAAGAAGTCCATTGGCTTCACCAGACTGCCAAAAGGGTCCATGATTGTTATTAAGGTATTTGACAGATTAGCTGGCCCTTGAGCTCCTTTCCAACTCAGAAATCCTGTCTTTCTCTTTTTCTGTGAATTGATCTATTTGACTGCAGTGGGAAGGGCTAATATGTTACAGGGAGGTAGATTTAGGGTGAACAGTAGAACATATTTCTAAGTGTTCAGAAGGATAATGTCACTTAGAAAGTGACCCATACCTGTCACTGAAGGCATGCAGATGAAAATTGGATAACTTACTTGTTGGGGATGTAATAGAGAGAAATCTTGCTTGAATTATGGCTTATATTACTTGATCTGAAACCTCTTCTAATTCTGAGATACTATAAACCTGTAGGCATGTTGCTGCTTTTCTCATCTGCCTTATCTGACATTTCCAATTTCTGGGTGAAAAAATACCTTTCATTTACAACATATATTTATACTTTTCACAGAGCACTTTCACACATAATATTTCACTTAATAAATTATTTTTCTTATATGTTCAACTCAACAAATACTTGTTTAATGTCTCCTATGAGCAAGGCACTGTGCTGCAGGCTGGGAATATAATAAACAAAATAACCCCTGATCTCTAGGAGTTTAAAAGGGAAAAGAAAGAATAGCTGACATTAATGTAGTATTTTATATTACGTTTAATCCTTATAACAACCTTGAAATATAGGAATTATAGGGTTAGGGTTATTAAGGTATTAAGATACCCCCTATAATGGTATAGATGCAGTAGTGAGCCAGTCACTAAGCCAAGAGGAACCGGGTTCAAGTTCTTCTAACATGTACTGGCTAGGTGTGTGATTCTAGGCAAGCGATTTAACCTTTTAGTCCTCTAGGAAACTCTTTAAGACCATCAGATGCAGAAGTGCCAACCTCCTTTGGCAGAGGGAGTTCCCTCATCTTGATATATCCAGTCCTTACACTTATCCTTTCTTACTTTGCAGATTAGGAAACTGAAGCTCAGAGAAATTAAACAGCTAGTAAATGTTAGAGTCCAAATTCAAATTCAGATCACTTGTTATTTCAAGACCAGTGTTCTACTTATGTCTCTAGAATTTTTCCCTCCCTCTCCTTTATTTCTGATACCTCTTTAGTTCAGGTCTTTATTGCTTTGCTCCTAGATAACTATAACAGGTGCTTTGTAGATTTCAGAGGCAGTGTCTTCAACTTTCAGTCTATTTTTCATGCTGCTGTCAGATTAATCTTAAAATCTGCTTTCATCATGCACTCCTCTGCCTAAAAGTGTCTAATGCCTCCCTATTGCCGACTGTAAGTCCAAACTCTTTTTCCTGAAACTCAAAGTTCTCTATAACCTGGCCTCCAACCTCATTTTCTTCATTAGTACCTTCTCTTCCAGCCAACCTTGTCTCTTTGGGGAGGCCTAAATATTCTATGATTACTCTTACTCATTTTTGTACTAGATCCTAATATTTTAAAGTTCTATGATTTTGTTATTGTGAATGCTCCCATTGCTGACTCAGGTTGCAACCCATCTTCACCTCAGGTTTGGAGAATTTCTGTGACCAGAATAATTGAACGAGCTTCCCTGACTTGGCTAGGCTAATCTTTCTTAATAGCATCCCTGAAGACATGTATAAAATTTTGTACTTAATGGATCTGTGGTCTCATTGTTGTGGGTTTACCTTCAGTGTTATAGGTCTTAACTCATCAATGCCTTCTTATCCTATGTAAACCTTGTCCTCTTCTTTCCATAACTGTTCTGCAAGATATCCATCTAATGTGTTAGGAGTCAACTTCAAGGCCTATATTACATTGTCAGTATCTAAGTGGTATACTGACAATGTTAAGAGGGCTGTTACAGTGGATAGAGCTTTGGGCTTGGAATCAGGAAGACTCATCTTCATGAGTTCAACCCTGGTATCAGACACTAGTAAGTAAGTAAATAAATAAGACACTCAGCTAGTAAGCCTTGTGATCCTGGTCAAGTCACTTATCCCTGTTTGCCTTAGTTCTTCATCTATAAAATGGGCTGGAGAAGGAAATGGCAAACCACTCTAATATCTTTGTCTCAAAAAGTCCCAAATGGGGTCAAAAAGAATTAGATACAACTGAAATGTTTGAACAACAACAAGAAGTAGGATACAGGCAGTCTATCTGTTATCCTTGGCTCATAATATATGACTTTCCCGTCTCCTTTTCCTGTCATATATCTCTTTGAGATACTGTGTGCCACTTTTTGTGTACTAATTTGTCATAAGGTGCATGATGAGTCTTTTCATTGCCTTTGTGTGACACTTGTTTATTAATGACTTTTTTTATTGAAAGTAACTAATTACTCATGGTGCTTCCTTCTCCCATCTCCTAATCTGGAATGGTCTTTTCTCTCCCTTCCATCTATCTGAGTCCTATTCATCTTTCAAGGCTTGATTCCAGTCTTACCCTGTCCAAGAGTCTTCCCTGATTAATCGTCAAAAATGGTCTTCTCCTTCTCAGAACTTCTGTACAATATTTATTCTTTAATACCACTTATTTTAGTACTTATTCATTGTCTCCTAATTATTTTATTTATCAACATGATTGAAAGGGCAATGTAAAACAGGATGATAACCATGTTTTGTACTAAAATTACCATGCAGAGTTATTGTGAGTATCAAATGAGGAAATATTTATAAAATTTCTTAACACGGTGCCTGGCACATAGTAGGTACTATAACAATGCTTATTCCTTTCCCCCACCCTCCCCACGTCATGTTCCACTTAGTGCCTACTGCTGCATGGTCCATAGAATTGGGTGCTAAATAAACACTAGTTGGATGAATGAATAGAAAATTAAGTGATAAGACCTCTGTCCATTTGAGAAGCTGCACAAACTATTTGTTTCCAACATTTTATTTAATTTTCTTTTTATTGGAAGTAACTTGTCCTTATACATCCTTCTCTCTTTTAGGTCAGATTTATAAGCATTCACAACAACCTCTGATTACCAGTGAAAAACATGATATAACAGACCATCCGAAAAATATAGGAGGCTCCCGATCTCCACTCCTCCTGAAGTTTCATGGCAAGTGTCATTACACGATCCGTTTATGGGATAAAGTTCATTGATGAAGACTGAGTGTTGATTGTCTTAGGGAGTGGGTTGTGTGACTTCACAGCTGCTAACAAGTTATGTTTCTGAGCATTGAAACGAGATAGGAGCACAAGCCTCTTAATGCCAATTAATATTTGTTAGAAACTGAGGGAATGCTTGTTTCATATCACAACTTTTCCTGAGGAAAAAAAGGAGCAACTTTATCGTGCTGTTTTCTATAGTGATGATCAATTAATTGCTAAAGGGAAAAATGACCTCTTGTTTCTTATAGCTAAGTAGTGGAATTTTGATTTTGAGGATGCTACCCAGCTCTAAGACAAAATGAAATGCCCATTGATCAACTTATGGGGCCAGCCCCATGATAGGTGTTATTCTTAAAAAGTGAGAGGGGATTAGATTCTGAAAAGAAAGGCTCTCCTCTCCTCTTTTTCTCTCCCTCTCTCTCTCACAAAGGTTCATTAGTCTCTTCTCAACTGCCTGTAAACCTACTCAGATATCCTATGTCTTTAAACAGGTGAAAACCCTCTTTCTTCCTTGAAAATCCTCTTTCTTCCCATCCAGGGACCCTTCCATTTCTTTCTTTCCTGTCGAACTTCTTGGAATAGTTGTTTTTTGTACTCACTATCTTCACTTCTTTACTCCCTACTCTGTCTTCAGGTTAACCTTTGCAATCTGACTTCTGTTCCTGCCATACTATTGAGACTGCTCTTCCAGTGGTCACCAGTCATCTCTTAATTTCAAATCCAATGACCTTTTTTTTCCTTCTCAGTTTTCATTATTGTTAACCTTTCTGGGCCATTTAACACTGACCACCCCTTTTTCTTGATACTCTTTCTATCCTTGGCTACCAAAAAAGTCACACTCTCATGGTTTTCCTTTGACCTGGCCTACTATATACTTTCTCTTTTTCCTTTGTTGACTCCTTCTCTTCTTGAGAATGTAAATTTATTCTTGGAGTACTTATCAAAGTTCTCCCCCCCCCCTGTGTAGCCTCTTTTCCTTGGCCATCTCATTTGCTGTTATAGCTTCAGCTAGCTCTTCCTGGGTTGGTCTTTTTGACTTGGCTGTTTTTGTCAGGGACACTGCTTAATCACTCCTCTTAAAATTATGATAATAACTTGTACTCTTTTCTTTTTATCACCTTTCATATTTAATCGGGTACTAAGTTCTGTTGATCTGTCTTTTCAGCCTCTCTGCCATCTGTCCCCTCTTCAGCACTTAGCACAATGCCTGATGCCTAGTAAGCACTTAATAAATGATTATTGATTGATTCTCTCTCTTTCCACTGCTGTCATTTGAGTATCATCTATTATAGCCCTCATTACTATTTGAAGTCCTATGCTTGCCACTTAATATACTTTAATGCCTCTCCGTTCTTTCCTTTCTTCCAAACTATCTTTCATCCAACTAATGCTATTGAACTCTTTCAGTTTTATTTCATATTATTCCCCTCCATGTCATCTTCATTCCAGCCAAGTTGGACTATTCATTCACTGTCTTTCTTGCATGCTCTGAACTTTCTTACTTCATTGCCTTTGTTTATGCTGTTCCTTACACCTGGAATTGTGTCTTTGTTCCATTCTTTGCCTGTGAATTTCTGCTTATCTTATAAAACGCAATTCAAATACCACTTCCTTTAGTAAGCATTCTCTCATCTACTCCACCAATGTGGTAACACTTTCTCATCTTCAGACCTTAAATAACATTTTTATACATATGCACTTGCCATGCATTATTCTGCATTGAAATTATTTGTACATAATACCACTACTAGGTCTGTATAATATGATGACTAGGTCTGTATCCCAAAGAGATCATAAAAAAAGGAAAAAGACCCACGTGTACAAAAACATTTATAGAAGCTCTTTTTGTGGTGGCAAAGAATTGGAAATTGAGGGGATGCCCATCAACTGAGGAATGGCTGAACAAGTTGTGGTATATGAACGTACTGGAATACTATTGTTCCATAAGAAATGATGAGGAAGTGTATTTCAGAAAAACCTGGAAAGATTTACACGAACTGATGCTGAGTAAAGTTAGCAGAACCAGGAGAACATTGTACGCAATAATAGCAACATTGTTCAGTGACCAACTTTGATAGACTTAGCTCTTCTCAGCAATGCAATGATCTAAGACAATTCCAAAAGACTCATGATGAAAAATGCTATCCACGTCCAGAGAAAGAACTATAGAGTCTGAATGTAGATTGAAGTATGCTATTTCTTTTTTTTCTTGTGACTTTTCCCTTTTGTTCTGATTCTTTTTTTCACAATCTGATTAAAGTGGAAATATGTTTAATATGATTGTACGTATATAGCCTATATCAGATTGCATGTTGTCTTGGGGAAAGTAGAAGGGAAGGAGGGTGAAAATTTTAGCACTCTAAATCTTGTAAAAGTGAATGCTGAAAATGAAAAATTAATTAATTATTAAAAAAGAAATTATTTGCACATGTGCCACATATCCCTACTAGACTATAAACTCTATGAGGGCAGCAACATTGATTTAAAAATTAGATATGAAGTTACTTAAACTTCATATCATTTTCATCACTGACCACAGAGTCAGACATAGTAGAAAATAAATGTCAATTAAAAATTGTTTTAATTGATAGGTTTTGCTTTGACATTACCTAGATTTTGTTTCTTTCCTTCCCCCCTTAGAATCCTTTATAACAAAGTCTATTAAAAGAGAAAGGCAAAGCTAAAAAATTTAGCAAACTGATCAATATACTGAAAAAAATCTGATGTATTATACAGTGTTCCACACTGTGCATGTCTATTTTTTTCTTATCATGGCTCCCCCCCAATTTTTAACATTTTTATTTAAAGTTTTGACTTTCAAATTCTTTCTTTCCCTCCCTTCTTTCCCCCATCCCTGAGGCAGTAAGCAATCAGATATAGGTTATACATATGCAGTTATGTAAAACATTTCCATATTAGTCATTTTGTATAAGAAGACTTGAATAAAAGAAAAAAATGAAAGAAAGAAAGTGAAAAATAGCAGCTTCAGTCTATATTCCATCAATATCAGTTCTTTCTCTGCAGGCAGATAGTATGCTTCATCATCATCAGTCCTTTGGGATTGTCTTGGATCATTGTATTACTGAGAATAGCGAAGTCATTCACAGTTCATCAGACAATATTGCTGTTACTGTGTACAACGTTCTTGTGGTTCACTTCATCATGCATCAGTTCATGTAAGTCTTTCCAGGTTTTTCTGAAGTCATCCTGCTTGTCATTTCATATAGCATAATAATATTCCATTACAATCATATACCACAGCTTGTTTAGCCATTCCCCAATTGATGGGCATCCTTTTGATTTCCAATTCTCAGCCACCACAAAAAGAGCTACTATAAATATTTTTGTGCAAATAGGTCCTTTTCCCTTTTTTTGAATGTCTTTGGGATATAGACCTAGCAGTGTACCCCATTTTTTGAGGGCAGACTGGTTCTTTATGAATTCACAACATAATTTACTGAATTTTTTATAGTCTAGTAGGGATAAGTGGTACATATACAAATAAAATCACCAACATAAGCTTAAAAATAACTCCATGACTTTTAATTTGCTTTTGCTTTAATCATGGCTCCAGTTTAAAGAGTACTTGGGCTCAGAAATACTGCTTCCTTTCCTTGTTAATTCTTGTAAGGTGTGGGCCAATTCCAAAATAATCATTTGAAAAGGTCGTTTGGCTAAGAGAATTAGTAGTTTCTTTTCATTTTTAAAAAAGATATTTGAATTGATATCAGTTGACAGTTTTTTCCCTGTTCTTTTATGTGCTCTGGGTCTTTGGTCTAGAAATTAAAATCCAGTTTAGTGAAAGAATCACTATGGCATAGGTCGAACACTGTGTCTTTTCTCTGGAAGGTGCATTCATGTTTGTGGCCTGGATGACAACTGGGAGCATTGGTGTTCTGGTAGCCCGATTCTTCAAACCTGTGTGGTCCAAGGCCTTCCTCTTTGGCGAAGCAGCCTGGTTTCAGGTAGGCAGGAAGAAGTGCTCCAATAAGATCTATGAAATTATTTTGGTGTTAGGGATTTTTTTTCTGGGAACTCTCTCTTTGAGCTCATGCTGAATCAAGATTAGTTGAGAGAATAAAGGATGTTTAGCCTAGAGAAAAGGAGACTAAGTAGGGACATGATAGTGGTCTTCAAGTATTTGAAGCCTTGTCACCTGAAAGTGGGATTGCACGTATTCTCTTGGGCCCAGAGGCCAGAACTAGCAGCTTGGTGGGAGCAATGTTGAGGTGGCAAAGAGGACGATTTAGGTTTGTTATAAGGAATGGCTTCCTAACAACAATCTAGAAGTTGAATGGGCTGGCTTGGGTGGCCTTTCCTCACTAGAGGTCTTTAAACAATCTTGTTTAGCCATGGACTTCACAGACATTCAAGGCATGTGTAATTGGGCTCCAATGATACCTTTCTAGCTCTATCTCTTATTATTCTTCTTCACATAGTTTAAGTTCCAACCCAAGTGGACTGCCCTTGGTCCCCTGAAACATGCTGTGCACTTTATCATATCCATGCCTTCTTTCACAGTGCTCCTTATGCCTGTAATGCTCTCTGTCTTCACAATCTGAAGACCTATCCAACCTTCAGAGCTCTACTAAAATACTACCTTTTACATATGAAATCATCATGAAAATCTTCCCTCTTAGGCCTTACATAGCAATTTTTTTTTGTACTTCCCTAATGAACTCATCATATTCTATTGTATGTTATATTATATGGGATCAAGTTTCTCCGCTGACAGATACTGGATGTTCAACCCCAGGCAAACCGCTGGGTACTCTAGACAGCTCTCTAAGATTATAAGTTGCAGAGAAAGTGGCAGCCTGAATTGGTAGAGGGAACTTCCTTACTTTATACCAATAGAATTACAGTTCTGATCCATATCCATACCCCTATTATGTTATCTTTTGCCAGTCAACAAGCATTTATTTAACGCTATGTGCAAGACACTGTGCTCTTATCACTATACTACATGAAAAGAAAGACTGACTCATCTGAACTTTGTATGTCTAGCAATGCCTAGCACAGTGGTCTGAACACAGTAGGTGCTTAATAAATGTTTGTTGAATTTCTTAAAATTTATAGAATCATAGAATGTCAGAGTTGGGAGAGACTTTAGCAACCACCTGATTCAACCCAAACTGAAGAAGAATGTTCATTATTGTGTAAAGGATCAGTGGTCATTCAGCATTTCTTTAAGGACTTCCAAGTGATGGCGGGGAGGCACTAGCTTCTGAGGCAGCCCATTGCAAGTCTCATTACTCTTAGCTTTGACTTCTGGGGTCAAGTAGTACAAGGCGAATCCCTTTCATGTGTGACCATTCCTTAAGTACTTGAAGACAACTCTCATTTCTCCTCTTCGTTTTTTCTTCTTCATGCTAAACATTCCTAGTTCATTCAAACGATCCTCCTATTTCACGGACTCAAGATCCTTCTCCGTTCTAGTTTCCATCTTCTGTACACTCTCCGGGTTATCAGCATCCTTCCTAAAATGTTGTGCCCAGAACAGAGCACAACACTGCAGATGTGCTTTACTAGGGTGGAGTACAGAGGGACTGTCACCTTCCCCTATCTGGAAAGTACGTCTCTCTTAAGGCAGCCCAAATCAGGTTAGCTACTGCCAGGTTCCTTTCCACAAATATGGTCCTTCGTGATTATTTTTACCCATTAGCTAGCTTTCAGTGGATCTTTTTATAGCCCTATAAGCCTATCTCTCCCATCTAGCCTAAATTCTGTCTCCTCACTTTTCCAGCCAGACCATTCTTTTTACTGTCTCATACCTTGTTCCTTTCTCGTTCATGCTATTTCCTCTTGCTTAGAATGTCCTCGTCTCTCCTCTCTACCTCTTCAAATCTTAAACTTCCTTTAAGGACCCATTCAAGACTCACTTTTTTCATTAAAAACCCTCACCACAGCCTTTATATTCTTTACACCAGAGATATTTTTCATTTTGGCTGTCAAATGAACTCCTACCCAATGCATTTCCCTTCCCAGGAGCTTCTTCATGGAGGAACATTATCTATTACCCCAGGAGCTCTTTTCTTACACCATCATTTTCATCCTCACAGGTGCATCGGATTCTCATGCTCAGCACCTCTGGCCTGACCACTGTTGGCTTTATACTTCCTTTCATATATAGAAAAGGCTGGAGTCATGTAAGTCAAGTCAATGTGTATTTTTTAAACACTTATTTTATGTGCCAGGCACTGTGCTTTGTGCTAGAAATACAAATACAAGTAGAAAAACAGCTCCTGTCCCAAAGGAGCTTCCATTCTAATAGGGAAGAAAATACATAAAAGGAAGCTGAAAATGTGGGTGAGGGGGAGAAGATATCCACACAACAGAAATAAATGTCCCTATAATGTAGGTCACAAATTCTGACATTTACTCTCTGGGTAACTTATAGCAAATTTCTTAACTTTTCTGACTCTCAAGCTTCCTTTTCTGTAAAATGAGTATATTAATAATTGCATTACCTAAAACTCTCTGGGTTTATGTAAGAAAAAGAATCTGAAAACTTTAAAGTGCTATGTCAATGTGAGTTGCTATTATGATGAGGATAAATATTTTTACTTGAATAATTTAAGAATCTATACTTTTATTAATGAGGATGGTGGCCGGAGTGCAGGCAGCATGATAAGGAGCCAGCCTAGACCGGTACCTATATCACTGAGATCACAACTCTATCAAAATATCAAAAAAGTTTATGTAGGGGAAGTCAGAAGGTTTGAAAAGTTTCAGCGTACAGAGACCAGGCAACTGTGAGGCAAGTAGGTGGATGTCACTTAGGGTGATGGAGTTCTGGGAAATGATACTCCCGATTCCCTGGCTTGTAGATCAGGAAGGCAAACCATTTCCTGCCTAGCCAGGCTCCAAGAGTTTGTGTTGCGACTTAACTAAAAGGATGTACTATTAGTAACAGGTCTTACTTGAGGCAATGAGTTCTCCCATTATATTCCTGTTCTAAACAATAAAAGCCAAGGGCTGGGTTACTTTACTTGACTGTTACCTCCTCTCCCAGGCATTTATTGTTTTTAGGGTGGTGTTTCATTATGAAGAAGAATCTTGTGATTACTCTGGCTTTAAGGACAAAGACAATGAATAGTTTATAAGCCTGTTATGCTAAGCATGATGCAAAGTCAGCCATAGTGTGCAGCTATGAATTCATATGAAAGGTGGCATAGAAGTTTTATAGTACAAAAAATGTTTGCCTGCAAAAGCCTCCTTCTAGCGTGTCTCTGGCATACGGTCATCTAGAGCAGGTCGATTTGGAAACTAAATTTAGAGGATATTGACACTGTGTGCAGTCATTCAGCGGTACAGACATATGTAGCTACAGCAGACATTAGTAGCTAGTTAGCAAGTATAGGTAGAATAATTAGTGTTTTAGCTTGCTCCTACCTGAACCCAGCCACTAGTCTCTGGCACCAAACCTTGAGTTGTTTTCTCTCCATCCATTGGCTTGAGCACTCATTGTCTCTCCCTCCTCCCCCTTACACCTTGTTCGATACCTGGGATAAGTTTTCTAGTTTCATTTAACTGCTTCGCTTCACAATTAGCTTTAGCAAAGGGACGTTAACTTTGAAGATATGCCAACCACAAACCCCCAAGACCTCAAAGGAGCCACCCTTAATTCAATTACTACAGAACACTGATCCCACCAAATTCATATCCTGATGAGGCCTGACTATGAGATGAGTCCTTGTCTGCCCTTTTGGGGATCTGGTCAAGATGTAATTCCTGAAGGTCACTCCTTGCTCCTTGGGTAACTGATTCTATGCTGGCCATAAACCCAGACTCTGAAGCATCCTCTTGACTAAAGTTAGAAGCTGCAACCCAGGAGTGTGCTGGTGAATGTTTAACCACCAAGATCTTTGGAAAGAAAAGATGCATGCAGATACAATTTTAAGCTTAATCTGCATTATTGAAACTTTCTTAAGTCTAGGCAATCAACAAGACTATATCTTAAGTCTAGGCAATCGATAAGCAATAAATCAAAGTCACACTGAAAATTTAACAACGGACTATTGATTGTAAGCTGGTCAAAGCTGGCTTTAGCATGTCCTTCTGTACTACCTTCAGCTAGCACAGAAGGCCAAGGCCCAAAGCCCTTTCACAGGTCCACATGGACTAAAAAAGGAGATGGCCCTGAGACATCTCCCTTAAAGCAATGTCTCTCACCAGATCTTGGGAGGGAAAGAATTATCTAGAAACCCTGAGAGCACTGATGTAAAGAGCCTGAGAAGAAGAGACTTCTTGAAGACACCTCTAATTTGAGCTATATAATCAATCAAAAAAGGCTCCTCCTAACCACATGGTTTGTAGATCAGAATAAATTAAAGAATGACTGTCCAGTCTCTCCAAGGCACTCCCCTTCCCAGTCATGGCAACTGTACTGGAAGCAAACTGCTCAACCTCTGAACGTGGGGAATTTGCATCAACAGAACAAGTTCTTGGGGTTTGTGCGTTTACCAGACCTCCATTATTATATTAAAAAAGGAAGCTGCCATATAGACAAACTTATTCTTTCTTCTCATGTAGTAGCCTCCTCAACAGTAGCTTTGCATTGCTGTTCTGGGGGCTCTGTTTCCACTCTCCCCTGCCTCTGCAGTGGTATCTGTCTACCCCTCAACTCACTGGTTCTTTATTCAGCTTTCCCCACATGTGGTTTGTGGTCTGTGTGCCAAGCACAAAAATTCCTAGTTACAACTCTGCATACTATAGTTTGGTTGATTAATGATGGATTCAAAAGGATGCTGACTATGGAGTCAGAGGACCTGGGTTCAAGCCAAAGGTGGGAGAGATGAGACTTGAACTCAGGTCTTCTAGCTCTTTTCATTATGACCCGCTATCTCTCACTTCAACAAGTTGACTTCAAAAGAATTAGTGAGAACAAACCACATGATACAACACCTCAAGTATTATTTCTCCATCTCAATGTGTCCATGTCTGGAACATAGTAAGTACTTAAAAATGCTATTTATTCATTCATTCATAGGTCAGAGATGCTCTGTTAAGCCTTAGTTTAAGGTTTCAAATGAAGTCATGTGGCAACGTGTTATAGTCTATCAGTCCGAGGTTTTGAGTAAACAGACCCCAAATCAATCAAACATAGATGTAACTATATAGCATTGCAGCTGCTTGGACAAGCTCACTTGTCCTTGAAAAGTGAGATCAGACTCTGGATCAGAGGTTAATTCTAAGAAGGGGATTGTAGAGGCAAATACCAGCATAAAGACAAGTGAGAAAGGAGAATAGCTTGGTGCCAGTGTGCTCTTTGGGAATTTATTTTGTAGGAATCTTGGGGTAATTTACAGAAGGCACATTGAAATATTAGGGGAGGGTATTTTTGTGTTAAAATGCATGCAGATACCCTCAGAGTGACTCATGAATTTTTTTCCTTTGGTTTTTAATTGCAAGATGACATAATGGCACTGTACTCATGATGGCTTTTTATTTAGGAAGCAGGTTATCATCCATACCTTGGCTGTATAGTGATGATATTAGCAGTTCTTCAGCCGCTTCTAGCAGTTTTCAGGCCCCCATCGCATGATCCAAGGTATGATTCCGTTTATTCTTTTGTGAATGTGAAAGTCACTAGCTAGCAAAGTACTTTTAAAAAATAATTCTCTTTTTGGTCATTATAATTACATATCACTCACTGTTGTTTTATCGTATTTTTTATGTACATCTTTGAAGTCAAGTATATTATTTTCCTGACTCCATTTACTTCATTCTAAATCCTTTCATGACATTATTTTTCTTATGGGAACATTTTTTTGTTTAATATTTTCAGTTTTAAGGATTGATTTCCACAAGATTTTGAATTACAAATTTTCTCCCCTCCCCCCATTCCAAGATGACATATATTCTGATTGCCCTGTTCCCCAGTCAGCCCTCCCTTCTGTCACCCCTCTCCGCCCCCATCCCCGTTTCCCTTACTTTCTTGTAGGGCAAGATAAATTTCTATGCCCCATTGCCTATATATCTTATTTCCCAGTTGCATTCAAAAACAACTTTTTTTGAACATCTGCTTTTAAAACTTTGAGTTCCAAATTCTCTCCCTTCTTCCCTTCCCACCCACCCTTGCTAGGAAGGCAAGCAATTCAACATAGGTCACATGTGTATCATTACGTAAAACTCTTCCACAGTACTCATGTTGTGAAAGACTAACTATATTTTGCTCCCTCCTATCCAGTCCTCCTATATTGAATTTTCTCCCTTGACCCTGTCCCTTTTTGAAAGTGTTTGCTTTTGATTACCTCCTCCCCGTATCTGCCCTCCCTTCTATCTTCCCCCCTTTTTTATCTCCTTCCTCCTTCTTTCCGGTGGGGTAAGATAGCTGAGTGTGTATGTTATTCCCTCCTCAAGTCAAATCCAATGAGAGCAAGATTCACTCATTCCCCCTCACCTGTCCCCTCTTCTCTTCCTACAGAACTGCTTTTTCTTGCCACTTTTATGTGAGATAATTTACCCCATTCTATCTCTCCCTTTCTCCCTCTCTCAATATATTCCTCTCTCATCCCTTAATTTGATTTTATTTTTTTAGATATCATCCCTTCACATTCAACTCACCCTGTGCCCTCTGTCTATATGTACACACACACACACAT
>CM053627.1:65711719-65752330 GCA_028646595.1 Phalanger gymnotis
CCTCATGAGCCCCTCCTGCCAAATCTGTAGGAAGGCCATTCTCCACTCCTATTTCAAAACTCCATATACAATATAATCTCAAGACATTCACCCTTTCAGCACAGTCCTCATTCCTGCAGCAGTGGTGGCGTGTGTGCCTCTGGGCCAGCCCTTGTTCTGAGCTCCCAGGCTGAACCTAGATGTTGGTAACTATGAATCTGTATTGGGTCTGTCTGTTGATGTTAGTAATTTGTTTGTAATTTGCTCTGAAGTTCAATGTGCTGGTCTCTTCCCCTGAACTAAGTGAATGATATTTGTATGCTGAATTAAAGTAAGCTTGTCAAACCCCTTCACCTTGCTTTTGCTAGTTAAGCAGATCAAAAGAACCTGTGCTGTTGGCAGCTTTCTGGGTGCTGGCTGTGAGTAGATCTTTAATGCCCACAGAAGCTGCTAGCTGGATTGTTGAAACAAAGAGCTACTGAAAAATGGTATTAAAAGTTAATTGGAAATGAAATAATCTAATCCTAAGGGTCTGGTGAGTCATATAACAAATAATAGAAAAAATAGAGCATTTCCTGAAGGATATTGACAACAATGAGAGAATATTTCAAACTTTTGGAGATGAAACCAAAGAAATTCTTGGACAAAAATTTGTATCTTGAAATACTTTTATTAACAAGAAAAGGAGATAGAACAGAGTAATGAACTGGAAATATGACTAAAATATTAGAAAACCCAGCATATAATCCAAATAAAGCACCAAAACAGAAATCTTGAAAATAAAAAAGAGACTAACAAGATTAAAACAAAAATTCAATTAACAAATAAAGCTACGGGCTGGGTTTTTTTTGGGGGGGGGGAGTTACCCAATTTGATTAAAAATAAGAAGCCAAATTACCAGAATAAAAAGTAAAAAAGGAGGACTCATAACAAATGAAGAAGAAATAAAATATATTAAAAACTGTTTTCCCTCACTGCATAAGTTAAATCAATTTAAACAAAATATATGAATATCTGTAAAAATATAAAATATTCAAAATGAGAAGAAAAATAATAAATTTAAACAGCCCAGTTATAGAGGAAGAAATTGAACAAGGTATATAGGAACTTCCAAAAAAAACTCCAGGACCAGATAGTTTAATAAGAGAATGCTATCAAATATTCAAAGAACAATTCAAATATTACATAAACTATTTGCAAAAATAACAAAATAAAAGATCCTATCAAGTCCTTTTTATGACACAGATAGGGTCTTAATACATAAACTAAGGGAGAGTAAAAACAGAAAAAGAAAATGACAGTCCAATGAACATGGACGTAAAAATTTTAAATAAAATATGGGCAAAGAGGCTATGAACTATATAACAAGGTTGGATTTATGTCAGGAATGAGGGTTGGGTTAATAATAGAAAAACCATAAACTTTATTAACATATTAATAACAAAAAAGCAAAAATCATATGCCTACATCATTAGATGAAGAAAAAGCTTTTGACAGAATAAAACACCCATTTCTGTTACAACATTAGAAAAGATACAAATAAATAAGCCTTTATTTAAAATGATAAATTGTATCTAAAACCAATAGCTTTCATTAGAATAAAGATAAACTAGAAATCTTTCCAGTAAAACCAAGAGTGAAATAAATACATCCATTGCCAATAATACAAGAAAAATTAATTTAGGACATTACCATATGTAAAGAAGAAAGAAAATTATCGCTTTGCAGATGATATGATTGTGTACTTAAAGAAATCTAGAGCATCAATTAAATTTAAATTGAAATAACAAATAACTGCAGCAAACTTGCAGAATATAAAATATATCCACATGAATCATCAGCATTTATATATAATACCAATAAAAGCCAGTAGAAAGAGATAGAAAGAGGTTCCATTTAAAATTACTACAGAAGATACAAAATATGTGGGTGTCTAGTTTCTAAGATATACAAATACAACTACACCTACAAATAACTGTTTACATAAAGATGAACCTAAATAATTAGAAAAATAATAATTATTCATGGGTAGAATATGAGTCAACATAAGAAAAACAACAATATTACCTAAATTAATATACTTAATGCCACACCAATCAAACTATCAATAATTACTTTGTAGAATTAGAAAAAATAATAATGGAATTTATATGAAAGCAAAAAAGGTCAAGAATCTCAAGAGAATTAAGGAAAAGAAGTAGGAATGAAAGGACTGTATCAGTCCCATATCACAAACTATACTACCAAGCATAATTCTTAAAACAATTTGGTACTGGTTAGAAAATAGATATCAATCAGTGGAACAGATTAGCCACACAAGATACTGAAGCAAATACATCTAATAACCTAGTATTTGGCAAACACAAAAGACCTCAGCTATTGGGAAAAAGACTCATTATTTGACAAATACTACTGAGAAAATTGGATAACATTATGGAAGAAATTATATTTAGACTAACACCTCACCCCTTATAGTAAGATAAGCTCCAAATGAGTAAGTGACCTAGATACAAAAGGTCACATCTTAAGTAAATTAGAGAAACATGGAAAAAATTACCTATTAAATCTATAGATAGGAGAAGAGTTCATGACCAAACTAGGGATAGAAGATCATAGAAGATAAAATCAATAATTTTTTATTACATAAACTTAAAAAGGTTTTGCACAAACAAATTCAATAAAACTAAATTTAAAAGGGAAACAGCCAGCTGAGGAAAATCTTTGCTGCAAGTTTCTCTGATATAAGTCTCATTTCTAATATTTAAGAGGAACTAAATCAAGTTTATGGGAAGAAAAGCTATTCTCCAGTCCAAAAGATTTCCAAAGGCAATTCTCAAGTATATCAATAGCTAAGTGAAAAAAAATGCTCCAAATTGAGACCAATTTGGGGAATGGAAATTAAAAGCATTCTGAGATTCCATTTCTTATTCCTCAGATATTTGCAATCTGGGTTCTATTCGCACCACACCACTGGAAGTACTTTTGAAGGATAAAAATGATTTTATGGCTAAGTCCAATGACCATTTCTCAATCTTCATTGTCTTCTATCTCTGCAGAATTTGACATTTTCGTCTTTCATCCCTTCACTTCTGTGACATTTCACTCTATGATACTCTAATATTTTTGGTTTTACCTTCTAAGCCTCTTTGGATACTCCCATTCTCCAATTCCTTAAATATTAATGTCTCCCAAGGATCTATCCTTGATATCCTTTTCTTCTATCTTTACTATTTCTCTCTTTTAGGCAGCTCTTTTGCTCCCTTGGCTTTAAGGATCATTATTATGTGAATGGTTTCCAAATCTGAATTTCCATTTTCCAATATCTTCCCAGAGTTTCAGACTCATATTTCCAATTACCTGCTGAATTTTTCCAATTGGATGATGCAACAGCACTATAAAATCTACATCTCCCAAATGGAATTCACCTTGCCCCAACTTCCTAGACCCTGCCCCACCATTTCTTAAGTTAACTTGAATTGAATGAAACTTGGCTAAAAACTCAGTCATCTTTGACTTTTCCTTGCCCAGGATGTGTGGTGATAGAACCAAGTGGCAAGTGATTCAAGAGCTGATGATGGTGTGGAGTTGAATTGGCTAACTATATAGTTAATATTAAGAAAGGAGGAAAGTGAAGTTAGAACAATGGCAATAGACTGAGAAAGTATGACAGGCAGAGGTATTGAAGGTCAAGGTGAAGGTAGAGAATAGGTCCAGGAGGGTGAGGCATAGGGAGAGATGGAATGATGAGTTCATCATCAGATGAGGAATTGTCAGAAGGAAGTAGAACAATTGAGGGTGATCAAGGGTGGAACCATCCCTGTGTGGAGCTGAGTTGGAGAGAAGGAGCAGGTCAAGGGATTTGAAATTGAGGAACTGGATAGTTAGAAAGTTTGAAGGAGAATCCATATGCATGCTGAAGCCCCCTAGTACAAAGGCAGCAGTTGGAGATGAAAAAGTTCATGAGTCACGTCCTAAACTCCTGTGGAAAGGAAGGAGAATAACCTAAGAGTATTTGAGAATAGCCAACATGATTTGAATAGAGTGGGGGTGATGATGTGAACTCTGAAGAAGATAAAGATGTTGCTGAGCAATGACAACAAAAGGAGAATCTAGAAGTGACAATGGGAAGCCAGGGGCATCCCCACTTGTCCCTAGGACTAGTGTGCTGGGAAAGCGAAGGTTAGTAAAAGTATAGTTAGTGTTGGAGAGGATGACTAGGGATATAGCATATGGGAGAAGCACAATCTCAGTGAGGGAAATAGTTGGAAGCAATCCAAGGGAAAAAAAGTTTAGGATGAAGAAATTTTCCTCACTATGGAGTAGGAATTCAAGGGGCACAGTGGAAGGGATGGACATAATTAGAGTGGGTCATGCGAGAAAAAGAGTTGAGAAGAATTGGGATAAGTGACTAGAAAGTGAGGATTGGGGATAGTTTGTTCTTAGGTGAGCAATGGTTGAGTAATAGGGGGATAGAGAAAGAAACAAATGATAGGATCTTGTTAACCATTGGGAAGAAAAGCTATTCTCCAATCCAAAAGATTTCCAAAGGCAATTCTCAAGATTACAGATGAATAATAATGCTTACAGTCTCCAAGGGGTTATTTTGCTGTGAAAGAACAAGGGGTATAGACCTTTGTTCATTCTGCTTGCTTCTCCTAGTAACAGAGTGGGGTTGCTAGGTTATGGACAGTGGTGCAACCTGGTTCTGCCCCCTGCCCTCACTCCCAGCTGGCAGGTGTGCTGTCTCTGGATAGATATATTTTTATTCAAAACTAACGGGATGGGTAAAAAAGGGTAGCAGCGTAGCATTATATGTTAAGAAATCACAATCATTTAAATAAATCCAAGAAACAAAGGCAGGTAAACATGGAAGAGAGCATTTGGATGAAGATCAATAGATGGAGGTACAAATAGAAGGGATTTTGTCATTAGAGCATACTCGTGTGCCCCTGGACAGAAAGAGAAAATAGATGAGGCGTTTATGGAACAGGTTACATGTAAAAGATTATAATCGGGGTTCCCAGCCAAGCCTTAAGCTTTTGCATAAAATTCTCCTAATTGTTGAAGAGAATGCTGATGCAAGGCTGGGAGGGGCATAGTTGGGAAGAGAGTTTTGGAGAAGAGAGACAGTTCTTTTGCAAGAGGGTACAAGTGGTGACAGAATCTTTTAAGGAGCTGGCTTCATCTATACATCTGCAGCTTCTATAGTTTGTCTCTTTATCTCCAGGTTATCCGGCATTGGTCCCCAAAAGAGTCTGGCATCAAGTGTGTCTTCTTGAAGAAGTGTCTTTCCTCTCCAGAATTCTCACACCAATTCCATCCTTCACAAGAGCATGCAGCCTTATGTCAACCTTCTCTCTACCTGGATTACAGTCATAATGGGAGACTTCAATTTTCCGGCATCTGCTGTAACTGCTCAAAGCAGAGCAGCTAATAACTTCTTAACTCACTTATGATAATTTCTATCTTTCAGAGTAGGAGAATTCTATTTTAGATCTGTTTTCACCAACAAGGAGAAACTGGTTGCTGGTATGGAAAAGATAAGAACCCTGAGAGGAAATATGCACTTTCTCTTAGGGTCTGTGATACAGGAAAGAAGAAAGTTGGGTCTGACATATACCCCTAGATTTGAGAAGAATAAATTTCAAAGGGTTCAAATGTAGGAGAGGTAGTTTTCTATGGACTAAATTCTGAGGGAAGTCAACCCAGGAGTGATAGAATGGAATTCTGAAGACCATTCTGCTCTTGGGGGCTCACCATATTGGTCTCTAGATCTAGTGTGTATGAGCTTTAGTCCACTATACATAGCTCAGGACTCCATCAGCCTCAGCCCCAGTACCAATGATTAGAGGCCAAGTCACCATTCCTAGAAGTATTTGTTTTTAAAACCATATTGGGTAAAAGAGTCTACTAAAAAGAAGGGATGGGACTATTGATTAGCTTGTCAGGGACAATGATTACTGATAAAACAAAAAAAGGCAGGGCTGTATAGTTATTTTGCTTCTGTTTTCTCTACCAAGGAATGGTCTATGGACCAGAAAGAGCAGACAAAAAATAAGTGAGCTGATACTCAAGCTAAGAAAGAGAACAGTTAGTGACACTTGAGGAATTCTAACTACCTGGCCCAGACGAATGTCATCCTTAAGTGCTGAAAGAACAGGTAGATGTGATTGTCTAAACACTGTCAGTAATATTTGAAAGGTGGTGAAGAACAGGAGATGTATCAAAGTCTTGGAGAAAGGCAAATGTTTATATATATTTTTTAAAAAGGGCGAGGGAAGGAGAAAATGGAATCTGCATACTATAGACTAGGGACTTTGACCTTTGTGCGTGGAAAAAATGCTAGCATATATCATCAAGGAGATGATCACTGAACATATAGAAAAGGAATCAGTGTTCACAAAGAACTAGCATGTCTTCCTTAAGAACAAGTCATGCCAGGCTTATCTTATTTCCTTTTTTGACATTATTACTAAACTGAAGGGATAACTTGGTGTAGTGGATAGAGAGGGTAGTCTTGGAACTGGAAAGACCTGGGTTCAGATCTTGTCATTAATAAATATTGACCTATGATTGGTTAAGAAACAACTTCTCTGCTTTAGGTAACTTTCTAAGGCAGTAAAATGCAGAGAAAGTACCAGCTTGCATTGGTAGAGGTTGTTTCCTTACAGAGGAAACATCTGCTATACTAGTAAAAATCACAGGTTCAGTCATATCCTAAATGCTACATAAACTCGTAGATCAGGAGAATGTTCCAGGCAAACTTAACTAGATTTCAGCAAATCATTTGATAAAATATCTCATGGTATTTTTATAGAATAGATAGGGGGAGATGCAGGCTGGAGACTAACAATACAAATATATGGATTTGGCACTAATGGTTTGATTTCATTTTGGTTGGAGGTCTCCAATGGAGTGTCCCATGGATTTATGCTGGATCTTGTGATGTTTAATTTTTTTTAACTAATGACTTAGAAAGCAAATTATCAAATTTGCAAGTGACACAAAGCTAGGAGGTACAACTATTTGGATGAAAAAATCAGGATCAGAAAAGATCTTGTATCATTTGCACACTGGAACAAAACTAATATGACAAAATTTAATAGGAATAAAATTGAAGTAAATGTTATTTGAGTCTTAAAAATTAACTTTTTGAGTGTAAGAAAAGATATAGTCTAGCAGCAGTTCTAAAAAAGATCTAAAGGTTTTATTGGCTTACAAGGTCAATAAATCAACAGT
This sequence comes from Phalanger gymnotis, assembly GCA_028646595.1. Taxonomy (NCBI): domain Eukaryota; kingdom Metazoa; phylum Chordata; class Mammalia; order Diprotodontia; family Phalangeridae; genus Phalanger; species Phalanger gymnotis. Next base: position 65,718,938 of record CM053627.1, read on the forward strand.
ATGTTATGGTGGCTAAAAAAGCTAGATCACATGTGAAGTATAGTTCAAGTCTAGGAGTCACATTTTAGGAAAGATGTTTATAAGTTGGAGACAATTCAGAAGAGAGTAGATAGAACAAAGAATCCTTGTTTAATGCCACTTGAGGATCGGGTAGAGACAAATGCTTAGCCTAGCAGAGTGATTGGAACATGGTGCTTAATAAATGCTAGCTGACTGAAGAAAATTCAGGGAGGACATGACTGATCACTAAATATTTATTAAACACCTACTGTGTGCCAGACACTGTGCTAGGAACCGGGGATAGATAAAAATACAAAGCTTGAAATAATCTCTGCTTGCAAGGGGCCTACATTCTAACGTTGCCTGTCTTCAAGTACTTGATGGGCTATCATATGGAAAAAAGATTGATTGTGTTTTGTTTGGCCCAAGAGAGCCTAACCTGGAGATCTGGATAGAAGATGTAAAAAGGTAGATTTAGGTTTGATATCAGGAAAAACTTCATAATAGCTGGAGCCAGTCAGAAGTGTAATGGACTGTGTTGCAGATGGTAGATTCCCTCCCCCTGGAGGTCTTTAAGCAAAGGTGTGTTTTTGGGTGTGACGTAACAAAGATTCTTTTTGGGCATAGGTTGGACTAGATAGCTGCTGAGGTCCCTTCCAATTCTAAAGATCTGGAGGACTGTGATTCCATCCGGACCCCAGCTGCCATGGGTCTGTGGCCCTTGATGGAAATGTGGCTCCTCATCTCTGCCTTGTATTGTTTTCTCTGTTCTGTTCCATGAGATTGTGTGGGCTATTCCTCTATTACTTTGGTTATCCTGTCTGACCTTGCCCATGAGCCCTAGTGATTAGCCACTGGTTTCATAGCTTAAAGTGGTTCAGCAAGAGTCAGCCTGTCTGGTCCCCTGCTAAAGCTTGGCTCTTGGCCTGCCCCGTTGATTCCAGTCTAATTAAAATCACATGCCAATTTCTGCTATGACTTGGTATTTTAGCTTTACCTAATCCTAGTAATCTTGCTGCTCCTAGATGGCAACTGCCAATAGTCAGGAGAACCTGTTTGATTTCACTGCTTCATGGGGACAACAGCACCTTTCTTCCATTTTTTGGTAGGCTTTATTATGCTATTTCTTTCTTAAAAAATAACTATCTCTTCACAATGACTACTCTAGGCCTCTCCTATAATAAGTAAACATATCCAATCAAAGCAAATCAACACATTTGTCATGCCAGAAAATACACCCTTCATTCTGCACCTGTGAAGATAGATGGGGAGGTATGCTTCCCCATCAAGTCCTTGAAGTCATGATTGGTCACTGCACTGATCAGAGTTCCAAATTCTTTCAATGTTTCTTTCCTTTACATTATTATGGACATCTTGTAAATTGTTTTCTTGCATCTGTTTATTTTGCTCTGTATCAGTTTATGCAAGACTTTTTGTGTTTTTGAAAGTTTTTCATATTCATCATTTCTTAATGGCATGATAATATTCCATTACATTCATATACTGCAATTTGTTCAGTCTCCTTATTGATTTGTTTCCCTTTTCTTTCCAGTGCTTTGTTATTACAAAAAGTGGTTATATGTAAATATATGTATATACGCACACACACACATATATATGTTAATACATAGGAACTTTTCATTTGTCTTTGGCCTCCTTGTAGTGTGTCCCTAGTAGTAGTATCACTGTGTCAAAGGTATATACAGTTTGGGGATTTGTGAAGTATAACTCCAAATCTTTTTGCCGGAAGTTGATTATCATAGCTCCGCCAAGAGTTCATTCATCTGCCTGTCTTCCCACAACCCTGCCAACATTAATCATTTCTGTCCTTTATAATCTTTGCCAATTTGTTGGTTGGATAGCATCACTTTTCCAAGAGCATAGCATTACTCACTTCCTGAATGGCATTGATTTTTGAAGTTCCATTGTCCTCTTTTACGTGTTTAGAGATTGCCCTGCTATTTGTTAGAAATGGCTGCACATGTTCGTCTGTGGTCGAAACTGTCTGATCTTCATAGGCCAGAAGTCAGAGGACATGAAGATAGCTCAGACTAGGACCATCAAATTCATCAGCTGTGATCATTGCTGGTTCTTTGAAAATACCATGGGACTGGTGCTTCCAGCTCCTGACTTCCTGGTTTTAACATTGAGAAGAGCCCCTGCAAATCAAAGTGATAGAAGATTTTGGTCTTGGGTTATAGAAACATAAATATAGCCCAATTTTTCGAATATCAACTGTACTGAGAATTAGATTGTATACCTCAGATTACACATCTATTCTTAAAGGAAGAGGGAATGAATTGATGAAAAAAAAAGTCTGTTAAGTACTTACTATGCACCTGGAACTCTGTTGCGGTGATACAAATACAAAAAGCAAGATAATTCCTGCTCTCCAAGAGCTAACATTCTAATATGGGAAGATAACACGTATAGAAAATTGATAGTCAGTGAGGGGTGTTTTAGTTAAAGAAACAATGCGAAAGGCGAGGGGAATCATAGAGTGATTGGTTAACATATTCTATCTAGGAATGCTAGTGTTGATTTGATTACTGTCCCCAGAGCAAGAGTTGATAAATGGGGGTGAAGGATCAGATTGGTCTGAATATGGGTGGAGAGCAGAGTGGTGAGTTTGAGTTGGGGTCTATATGGTGAAATCTCACCAACCAGAAGCCTGAGCTCCAGGGTGGGAGCTGGAGTGCCAGGTTGGAGATGGAGTCTGGAGAGCAAACCCTTGTTTGAATATAGTATCATGACTATGTTAATTCACATTGATTTCAGTAACTATAGGATTTAGAGATCATCTTTTTAAAAATGATTGCTACTTACTTTAGCAAGTAACTGTACCTAAGAATACTTTTTAGGATTTTAGACATGAAAGGTACCTTAGTTATTTCAGTTATCTACTTAAGACCACTTACTTTTCTTTGAAGGCCCCTCAAACAAGTCATGTGGCTCTACTTTCCTGAGGCCTATTGCTCTGGCTAAAGCAAGAGTCAGGGAGAGGGAGGTTATTATGGCCCTCCTTATTCTAATAGCTAGAAGATAATTTGGTGTTAGTGATAAGTGACAGTCTTGCCAAGCTCAGCTAAATAGCCAGACTCCTAACAAAATCTTTTACATAATATAAAAATTCCCTCCCCTCCATCTCTTACTTGTACATTTCCAGTGATGGGATCCTCATCACCTTAGAGGAAGCTAGGTGACATAGTGGATAGAGTACTTGGCTTGGATTCAGGAAGATGAGTTCAAATTCTTCCTTAGGCGCTAGCTATGTGATCCTGGGCAAGTCACTTAACCTATCTGTGTTTCCTCATCTGTAAAATGTGAATGATACTATAAACACTATTATTATTATTTTTATTTTTGAAGATAGCCCCATTCAATTGCTGAATAGCTCTATTCGCTAGAATTCTCTGTCTTACATTGCGCCCAAACCTTCCTCCCTGTAACTCCTAACTCCAGTTTTGCCCTTTGGAGTAACTTAAAATAAATTTAATTTCTTCAACTGATCCCTACATGGCATCATTTTCTATACATTCACTGTCTTTGTTGCCTTCCTATGAATTCACTCTAATGCATCGTTGTCTCTCTTATTATTCATATTATATTATATTCATATATATTATTCCGTGAGAGTCTTACCAGCGTAGTATACAATAAGACTATTTTCTCCCTTGTTCTGGAGACTGTGATTCTATTAATAGGTTTAAAAAACAGCTATGCAACACTTTTGGCTTATGCTGAACTTGTAGTTAACCAAAACCACTAAGTATTTTTTCACATGAACTAGATTCACTCCATCCCATACTTGATTGATTGTGCATGTTAAAACTCAAGTGAAGGACTTCACATTTATGCCTGTCAGATGCTAATTTCATCAGTTTGATTTTGTTTCATAAAGATGTTTGCCATAGTAATAGAGAATGTCTAGCAAAGTTCAAATGGGAGACAGTTCTTAGAGATGGTGAGGTTCTCCATATATAACTGTTTGTAGATCATATTGAACTCTTTGTATTGAGCCCTAGAACACTAAAGAGCCTCCTAAATGAGGTCCATAATTACTCAAAAAAGTTTGGTCTATCTATATACAGAAAACCAAGGGAATAAAGAATGCCTATAGTCTAGTCGACGTGGATGACAAACCACAAAGCTGGTTCATTAGTACATAGATCATGGACAGATACCATGCACAAATAATGAGTTGGTCCCAGACTTGAACCCCAAAGGCTAGATTGTCTTTAAAAATTGTACAGTGCTTTTGATGACTTCAAGTGTCTACTAGAAACAAAGACCAATATTTTTAACAGTGATATTCTTCTGGTGATAGTCAAGGGATACCATAGTGAATTGAAATTGTGAGTCACCCAAAGGGCATTGGAGGGGTGCATAGTGGGAGTGAGGAGGCTGCAATGACACTAATGGAAATTTGCAGAGCTATGGCATAAATAATATTATTAGAAAAATATGTGAAAAGACTGGTCAAGTGGCAACAATAAAGGATAAGTAATTGTTTACCCTTGTGTTTCTCGGATATCCTATGCAAGTGATGTCAGGAAGTCTAGAGTAGTGTTCTCCAAATTTTTAATTATATACTCCTATCTATAAAAGAATAAAGAAAACAGATCCTATACTTATTAGGAAACCACTTAAGCCTGTTGAGTAGGTGGGTGATGCGGTCAGATCTGCCTGTGCTTTAGGAAAATCATTCTGTCAACTATATGGGGATAGATTGGGAATGAGAAGAGACTTGAGGCAAGAAGACCAATTAGGAGGCTATTACGACAGTCCAGATAAGAAGTGATGAGGACTTGGACTAAGGTGAGGGCATAAATATAGATAAGGGATGGATGTAAGAGCTGTTGTGGATATAATACCAACAAAATTTGATGACAGATTGGCTAAATGGCATGAGTGAGAGTGAAGAGTTACGGATGACACAAAGGTTTGGAACTTGAGTGTCTAGGAAGATGGTGGTATTCTAAATAGTAAAAGGGAATTTTGGAAGAGAGATAGGTTTGTGGAAAAGATAAGATCTGTTGCACAGATTGCAACCCATTCATTCTCATTCATTCTGTGTGACTCTGTCCCACTGAAAATGAAAAGGAATGTGTGTTTGGGGCCATAAGCTCAGGGAGGTGGCGGTAGGCACCTAGCCACTGCCTCAGAGTAGAGAACCCTAATTCTGGATATAGAACTATACAATCAGTCAGCCAGTTAGTTAATAGATATTTAAATGCCTACTATGTGCCAGGCACTATGCTAAGTGCTAGGGGTACAAAAGAGGCAAAAGACAGTCTTTACCCTAAGGGTTGTTGTGTTTGTCCTTCATTTTTGAAGAGGACCATGACATCAGGGAAATGATGACATGACTTGCAGTTGCCTTTGATTTGAGTGAGGGAGAGCTGTGCAAGATCACCAACCTCACTTTCTCCTCCAGAGCCATCTGGATCCAGTGATCAAATATTCATCAGGATGACTAGAGATGACCCAGGATGCAATGGGAGACCCTGGCCCTTTTAGGCTAAGGCCTTTTCATGTACTCACTTAGAGTAAGGTAAATGCCCATTTAGTGAATAGTGAATTCTTTAAGAAGTGAGTCAAGGGATGGCCCCTTTAATTAGAAAAAAAGATAAAAAAAACAAGCTGGGAAGGGAAGACCCTCAGGGTTGCCGTTCCAAAGAGAAACAGTTTAGGGCCTAAAATAAGACAATAAGCAGATAAGTACAAACAAGTTATATATCAGATAAATAGAAAATAGTTAAGAAAAGAAAAGCACTAGAATTAAGAAGGGATGGGAGAGACTTCCTGTAGAAGGTGGTATTTTATAGGGAACTAAAGGGAACTAGGGAAGTCATTAGGTAGAGATGAGAAGGGTGAGCATTCCAGGCATGGGGCACAGCCAAAGAAAATGCCTAGACCTGAGATAAGGAGTGTCTTGTTCATAGAACAACAGGGAGGCTCAAAGAGTAGTGATGGGTGAGGAAGGTATAAGAAAACTGGCATGGTAGGAGGGAGTTGGTCATAAAGGGCTTTGAATGCCAAAGAGAGGATTTTGTGTTGGATTCTAGTGGTAATAGGGAGCCACTGGAATTTATGAGAGCATTTGTGTGTCATTTTAGTGGCTGAATGACTAATGGATTGGAGTGAAGAGAGAAGACAGGCAGACTCACCAGCAGGCTATGGCAATAGTCTCGGTGAGAGGTTATAAGGGATTGCACCAGGGTAGAAGCAGGGTCAGAGGGGAGAAAGGGACTCTTCCAGAGATTTTGCAAAGGTGAAATTGAAAGGCCTTGGCAACACAGTGGATACAGTGGTGACAGATAGTGAGAAGTTGAGGATGACACCGAGGTTGTGAGCTGGAAGGACTGGAAGCGTGGTGTTGACCTCTACAGTAATAGAGGAGGGAATAATGGACCCAAAATAAGATGCAAGAGGTGTGAGATTGGAGGTCAGCAGAGAGGTTAGGGCAGATAGGTAGATTTGAGAATAGTCACCTAAGAGATGGTAATCAAATCTATTGCCAAGTGAAGTAGTATAGAGGGAGAAGAGAGGTTCGAGGACAGAACCCTGAGTTTTGCAGAGAGTCAGCTGAGGGTGCCTACTTCAGACAGGCGAGGATGTGGAGGGTGGGGTGGGAGCAGACTGAGAGAGTGAATTTTTCCAACAACATTTGCATAGATGTTACTATGGATACTTGGTTTGAGGTTAGATTATAAAGGCCCTGAGGAGTTTACCCTGGAATAGAAGGGAAGAGGTTGGCAGATTGGGCAGCAGGAGAGAGGGGAAGGCAAAGCAGAGAATTGTTAGGCTGATAGTGGGTAGAAGAGATAACATCCTTGTGTTAGAGACAAATTTTGTAATCATCTATCATGAAGGGAGTGGGGGATGCAACTCATTTTACCACCTTCTGACTGGTGGATCGTGAGCTCATTGAGGTCATGCCACAATCTTGCAGTGGACCTGGACCCCACATTTTTGGGACCACTGATCTAGAAGAAGGCCCCTCAAGCACACTGGGAGCAATTCTGAGGAGGAAGTAATTAGATTGTGCAGTGGATCTCTCAGATCCCTTAGATCTTGGACCTGGAATCAGGAAAGATTTGAATTCGAATCTACCCGGGAAATCTGTCTGCCTTTCTGTTTCTTCATCACCAAGATGGGAATAGTAATTGCATCTACCTCCCATGGCTGTTGAAAGGATAAAATGAGATAACATTTGCAAAATGCTTTACAAACCTTAATTGCTTTATAAATGTAGGTATTATTAGGATTGTGATTATTGACGGGATATGAGAGGCACAAGATGGGAATGTATGGATGGAGTCATGACCTGCGCCACTAAGGGAATACTTACATCAATGAAATCAAAGCTTTATTAAAGCAACTTAGTAAATTCTTAGTTTGGCTCCACTATTCCAACAGGTTGAGAGCTTTTAATACCTTAATTTTTTAAGACAAGAGAATCTCCAAAGTTTTTGTTATTTACAATTCAAATTTGCAGAAGATCCCCAACTGGATAGGTTAACAATTGTGTTGGATTACTGTCCTTCTCGTTACTCATTCCTAATACAGACATGGTTCTAAGGACCCTGCATTATCCCTCACCCATATGTCCAGTCAATTGCTAGATTTTGACATTTCTACCTTCACAATGTCGCTCACATCTGACTCCTTTTTGCTCATACAGCTTAGTGCATACTACCTCATACCACCTTCATTCAGGCCCTCATCATCTTTTGCCTAAATTATTGCAACAGCCCCAAAATGAGTCTCTGTTTCAAGTCTACCCCCATTCTAGTCCATCCTACATGCTGCGGCTGAAGAAATTTTCCTTAAGTGCAAATCTGACCCTATTCAACCAATGGATCCTCTTATTGCTTCAGTATTACAGAGATTCTTAAATTGTGCTATGTGAATTTGGTTTAAAAAATTCTATAACCATATTTCAATATAATTAATTTCCTTTGTGACCCTATATATTTTATTTTATGCATTTTAACCATTATTTTGCGCTTCCATAGACTTCACCAGACTACCAAAGGGATCGATGACACAAAAGGGTTAAGAACCAGTGCTCTAGAATAAAACAAACTTCTCTGTTAGCTTTTATAACCCTACATAATCTGCCCCAACCTATCTTTTTAGTCTCATTGGATATTACTCTTCCTCCTGCACTCTGTAATCTCAACAAACTGGCTTTCTCTTAGCAACTCTCAACCTCATAGTCTCACTCCTTTTAAGATGTGACTTAAGACACCACCTTGCCATGAAGCCTTTCTTGATTCCCCCAGTTGCTAATGTGCTCCCTCCCAAAGTCTGTATACTTCTATATGTGCTTATTAGCTATATACTTATGCTACATAGAAATTTATAGGTACTGGTCTCCCCCATTAGAATGTAAGCACATTGCTAGGTAGGGATTGTTTCACCCTTTGTACTTGTTTTCTCAGCAGTGCCTAGTACAGTGCCCGACAAAGGAATTTAACAATCCAGCAAAAGTTTATTAAGTATAGGATAAAAGGCCTAAAGGTATAGAGGCAGCCCCAGAAGACTTGGGATCAAGTCTTGCTTTTGACATGAGAAAGTCATGAAGTCAATCAATAATCCAGGCATCTCAGAAACTTTAAGCTGTAGAGCACGCCTGGCATGCAATAGGTATTTAATAAATGTTTATTGAATTGATCTACATGGGCAGAGGGAGTTTCCTCATGGGGAGTTCCCTACACCAGTGAAATCACTGGTTCAGTTCCCATTTATTTCCCCTCCTTAAGAAGAAGAAAAAGGGAGAGAAGGAGAAGGGAAGGAGAAGGAGAAGAAGAAGAAGAAGAAGAAGAAGAAGAAGAAGAAGAAGAAGAAGAAGAAGAAGAAGAAGAAGAAGAAGAAGAAGAAGGAGGAGGAGGAGGAGGAGGAGGAGAAGAGCAATAAGAAGAAGGAGGAGGAGGAGAAGGAGGAGGAAGAGGAGGAGGAGGAGGAGGAAGAGGAGGAAGAAGAAGAGGAGAAGGAGAAAGGAAGGACGAGAAGAAGGAGAAAGGAAGGACGAGAAGAAGAGCAATAAGAAGAAGAAGAAGAAAGAAGGAGAAAGGATGGAGAAGAAGGAGGAAGAGAAGGAAGAGAAGGAGGAGGAGGAGGAGGAGGAGGAGGAGGAGGAGGAGAAGAAGAAGAAGAAGAAGAAGAAGAAGAAGAAGAAGAAGAAGAAGAAGAAGAAGAAGAAAGAGATTTCAAGGTACTATAGATATAAAGGCAGTTCCTGCCTTTAAGGAGCTTACATTCCAGTATTGGGAACATGACGCATATGCACGCAGTATAATTCCGAGATAGGATGTGATGGGGCAAAGGAGAGAATGTACCCAAAAATTTTAGGAGGGAGTTTTGGGAACTATAGGATCATAGATCTAGAGTTGGAAAAGACCATTGGAATCATCTGTTCTAGTCCAACCCTCTCATTTTACATATGAGGAAATAGAGGCCCAGGGAAGTTCAATGATTTGCCAAGAGCATACAGCTAGTGAGTGAGAGAGCCACGTTTCAAGCTCAGATGCTCTGATCTTAATTTAGCACTCTTTCAATGTGCTTCATGGATGGGTGGTACCTCAGCTGAGACTGGAAGAGAAGGATTTCTCATAGGCAGAGAGGAGGAGGGAGTGCATTTTAGGAATCATAGGTGCAGTGTCGGATGAGACTGGGGACAATATGAATTGTCGGTTTAGATAGTTTTACTCTCATTTATTCTTCAAAGTTACCACTTACTGTCATGACCCTTTTTGTGAAATGACTGTCCCTTTAAGACAGACACTGATAATGACTAAAATATCACGACTGCTCCGTGCCTTGGATGTGAATTTGAGTTTTAATCAGGAGAAAACACTTGGGCCCCAGGGAATAGACCAGAGGAGACCTCTTGGCTGTATCATAGAAACAGCTGCTGTCCACCATCAGCTAGGATTTGCCTTAAAGGGGTAGGCCCCTGGCAGGTGGTGCCATGAAATTTCAGAGTAACTGGGTTCCCCAAGGAGGACTATTAGTCTTCTTAAATAAGTAGCACATTTTGTATTGCTCATGTTATAACAGGATGCTTTAGATGAAAGGGAGGGACAGAGACCTAAGGGTGGGGTGGGGTGGGGGGAAAGTGAGGGAGGGCAAATCTGCTGTCATAAAGAAACCAGACTAAGAGTGGATGAATACAAAGATCCCAAATTCAAGCCCAGAATCTTGGACCTGTGCCAGCTCTATTTATATTACCCTTCCTTTCACAACCCTACACACAATAGCAGCTTAGGAGAGATGCAAGCTGTGTTTCACCCAGTTTTAATGTTTTTGGTTTGTTCGTTTTGGACTAGAGACTTTCTATTTCATGGCATCCCTGCAAGGAAACTCCTTGTACCATTATGGACTGACATTTGAAATTCATAGTCTTAAAGAGCTGCCTGGGGGGCAGGATCAGAGTTGGATGGGACCTTAGAGTCTAATCCACTCATTTTGTAGAAAGGGAATACAAGACCTAAATAAAGTGACTTGCCCAAGGTTACATAGCTAGTAAGTGTAAAATTTGAACTTATGTCTTTGTGACTCCAAGCCTCAAGCCCTATCTACTGCACACTTTCTCTCAACAGCCAATATGGGTTAGAGATGGGACTTAAATGCATGTCTTTCTGCCCAAGTCCTACTCTGTATTCTCTATGGAATTCTGCCTCTTCATTTACCTAATGAGAGAGGGGAAAAAGGAAAAATAAATATAGCTCTACACACACATACATTCCATATCCACATATCTATCAGTAGTCAGGCCTGTCTTCTTCCTCTCTCTGTCGTGTCAAGCCTGATTACTGATACATATATATACATATATTTATATACATAGGCATATATGTGCATTATACATATACATGTATATGTATTTATACATACATATATATGTTTATATTAATCAGAAGCATACAAATACTTGCCAGTGGAAGTCTTGGTGAACACATTGCTGCTCCAATTATCAGACTTGACTTAGGACCCTCCAGGTGATCCAGGAAGTATCTTTTGCATGGACATGTTGAAGAAATTTGTAATAACTATACTAATACACATGTGCAAACTGACCTCTGTGAAGATGTCCCAGGTAAAGGGTCTGCCTTTTTTGTGCAATTCTGTTACAATGGCACCCGGTAGTCTTGACATTGGCATAGCATGCCATTCCCATGCTTATCCTGGTTTTTCATAACTTTGGTGGTTTGAGGCTTGTTCTTGGTCCAACACTAATTAGAACAGCAATTAGCTGTTTGTTGTGTACTTCATTGTTTGGGGATCTGGGAATTTAGGACCCATCCCTTGGGAGAGAATCAAATATTCCATCTTTGCTTGGACATTTTCTTGAGAGTATGTGTGAAAGGATGGTGGCTCAAATGAGAAGGATGCGTCAAATTATGGTTATAAAGACATGTGCCCAGGCTCCACCTGGACCTAGACCCCATCTCTGGAGCAGGTTTTGTCTGTGCCTTTAGAGTAGAGCTCTCTACCAGATTGGGCCAGTTAGTCCTCTGGAAGCAGACCTTGTTTCCTTATTTCCTTATTCCTTATTTTGCTAATTTAATGTAATTTCCTTAATTCAAAAGACTTAGCATGTAGATTTCTTGTAAAAAGAACAGAGGACTCCAGTTTTCACATTTAGCAAAATGAGAGTTCTGTGTTGGAGGAGGTCTGATTGTGGAGTTAGGGAGCACTGGTGTCAGCTCCTGCTTCTGGCATCTACTAGCTACATGACCCTGAATAAGTCATTTAAACTTTCAGTGTTCCTAGGCAATCTTCTAAAACGCTAAGTTGTAGATGAGTGGCAGAGATGTGCAGGGGAAAGGATGATGAGACCAAATTCCCTAACCAAAAAATGACAGTACCAATTAGTAACATATAGTTACTCAATTGAATTTCTATTTTAAATAACTTTATTTTTAACCTTTAACAAGCTGTTAGAAATGCTTTGGTATCAATTCAATAAAAATATGCTGGAATTTTCCCATTTAAAGCATGTCATATAACTGCAACAGGTGAACATTTGTCTTTCCCACTTATCTCCATATTTTCCGCAAATAATGGTTACCATGAACTACATGGCATCATACACATGTATTATATCTATCTGTGTACATAACATGTATATATTTTTATACACATATTATGCCACTTTGGGGATGGAATTCAGGAGAGGAATAAAAGCAAAACCATCCAGAAAAGAATGTGAGGACTTCGTTCAATTTCTTCTTTCAGAGATGTTTAGTTACACAAGTAAGCATCTGTCAGATCACCTTTTTTCCCAGTTTTGCCATTCTCATCCTTAGTGCTGTGAAATAGAGAGAGAAAAATATATATACATATGTTAACTCATGAAAAACTTCCTGATTTTAACTCCAAATATCTTTTGGGTAGGGAAAAATGGAAAGCAAGCGACATACCTCCAATGGTTTGGTCCAATACCGTAAGCATTGATTTATGCACGAAAAGATAGTAGAAATAAGCAGTGGTTAACTTAGAACAGCAGTACGTTTGGAAATAGAAGGAGCCTATTATTATAATGATTAGAAAAATTAGTGCTGGATTTACACAGCAAATACCCAATTAGTGCAGTGAAGGAAATATTAAATGTAGTTAGGTACATACATACAGGTTAGTAGCTGTGCATATTTCTTAGTTATATCCTGCAGAAGGTATCTGAGCAGCTGCTGTATGAGAACTGGGTTTGAAGGGCTTTTTTCCCACTTGAGTCTATATAAACACTGGGCTTACTGTGTGATCCTGATACTGATAGATCAAAATTTATTTTAGAGACTCATAGAAACGCACAGTTGCAAGGGGATTGCTAAAGAGCTCTTTAATTTGACAAATGTTTATCATGTGCCTCCTTTATGCAAAGCGCCACGTTAGGTACTGGAGACACAATTCATGCCCTCCATGAGTCTATAGTCCAGGGAAGATAAGAATCTCTTGGTCGCTGACTACCTCTGAGACTTTAGGCAAATCAGTGAACCTCTCTGGGCCTCTGTTTCTTTCAACTGTAAAATGAAGCATTTGGACTAGATGACTCCGAAGGTCCGCATCTGGCTATGGATATGTGCATTTTCACATTTAGTTCAACCACTACCTGAAGTATGAATTCCTGGTATGAAATCTCTGACAAAGGTCACTCAGCCTCTGCTTAAATACCTCCAGTAACAGAGAACTTTCAACCTCTTAAATCAATCCCTTCTACTTTTGGACAGCTATTTGTTAGGCTGTTCTTTGTCATACTGAACCAAATCTGCCTTCCTGTGCCTTCCAGGCAGTGCTCAGAGTTCTCCCTTCTGAGGCTCAGCAGAAGCTGAATCTCTTTTCCACGACAGACTTACATTTAAATCAGACAATTGTGATCATTTCGGATTTGAACCAATAATTAAGAGCCTTTAAATTGACCTAAACATATCACATCTTCTGATTACAAATCATTGGTATACTCTTAGGAACACGTAGAATGCAAGTTTCTAGAGGGCAGGGAATGGTTTTTTGTTTTGTCTTTGTGATCCTGGCACCAAGCATAGTGTCTTCCATAAAGTGGGCATTTGTTGCATTAATGATGGGCTGCAAAGAATTCACAATATATTTTCACACCTACCGATTTAATCTTTGGATAATTCCAATGATGTTCTAGTACTATTCTGTTAATAGGTAGGACCTTCTGTACAGCATCGGCCACAACCATATTTAAGTAGGGTAGATATATAATGACCCCTGTGCCTGACTGCCGCACTTACTTGCTACTTGTTCCTGTTGTAGTTTTGATTTAAGGAATTCTAGGATGGCAAGCTCTTTGATTGCTCAGTCAGATATTAACTTAAATGCCTTTAAATAAAAGGAGTTAAAGATACCACAGAATATCACAACTGCAACTACCATCATTTTCACTCAAGGCAAGTGGCACTAGAGATGCAGGGGCGGGGGGGCTCCTGTAGAACATAGTCATTGTGGGGAGAAAGTTCATGCTGAGAACACTCCAAGGTTTCTACTTTTGTAAAAGTATATCCACCAAGGGGAAGAAACGCACCAAATTGATAAGGCTGGAGTTGGGCAGGGGAGAAAGCTTTCTTAGGAAGGTGCTAAGGATGCCCTCTGTATTTCTCACTTTGGCACCAAGCTCTAGCTGCTTCATCCTATACTGCAGAAAATAGTTTTTAAAATGTGAGAGAGGAAGCTGATCCTTTGGTAATCTAAGACCTGCACTGAAACCACAATCATACATATCAAGATATCGTACTTATAGAGAATGTTTTCTTTTTCAAGACTTTCAAAACTACTTCCCCAACTGCCTTGGATATTAAGGAAGATTAGACTTAAATTGCTTTTTTCTAAGTATCAGAACAGTAATAAATCTATGGATCTGGTCTATGTGAAGCCTAGATGGAAGACTGACTATCCTTTTACCCTTGGCCAGGGTAAACTACAGAATTAGTAAACAACACCAAAGCAGGAGGCAAAGTTTGGACTGGAAGGAAGATTTGTATTTTGAGTTTTTTTCTTAATTCTTTCTATTCCTATCATCTTACACTATAATGTGTGCTTTCTATCCTGGAGAGGAAGGAAAATGTTTTTGTTCGTGCTGTGGACAGGGTAGAGAGATGTTTATTCGAGTTTTAAAAATGGCCCGTTAGGCCTGAGGGCTAAGGTCACAAGTATCCTATTTCATGGGTTATCATGTTTTAAAGGGCTCTTGGATACAACTGTCTAGTTCTTAAAAAAAAGATGTGATGATTAAATGCCTATGATTCTTTTTTTCTTTCTATTTCGCAGGTTCATGATACACAATAGAGGAAGGGTAGATCCCTGAGATCAGAGAGCACTGGGGGCCAGGAAGATCTCTACAAGCAACAACTATATCTAGGCTCTGTTTCCCCCTTCTTGGATTCAAAGACATTGGTCTAGATGGCCCAGGCTTAGTTGTTTAGATTTCCAGTGGCAATTTTCAACACTATCTTCACCTCTTTGTGGCTGCTCTAAATGCCATTAAGAGAGTCCACGGGTTTCACTTGGTAGGCCTAGGGATTAGGTAGAGAAGACAAGGAGAAAAAAAAAGGAAATGACAGGGGCTGGGATGGGGGTGGGAGGGGAGAGACAGAAAGAAAGAGACAGTCAAAGGCAGAGAAGTCAGGGCAGGGAGTAGAAGGGAAGAGCTGGATAGTGTGGTTGCTGTGGGGGGTGAAGGGGAGAGATTCCTGTTTGTGTATGGGCTTGACTAAAAGTTCCTTACCATATTGAAATTCTGTGATTTTCTAAATAGAGCATTAGCAGTGCCATTTAATAGTGCAATAAGAACTAAGGTGTCTATAGGTCCATGTCAAAATCACTACCTAGACTCTTGACTGGTGTGCCTGATGCTGTGTCACAGATCTGTGAAGTTGGCATATTTTGGCTTCAGTGTATCTAATTTCCCTTTGCTAAGTAAGCCTCTTCCAAACACATTCCTCTCCCCAGTGTCATCTAAGGTTCTCATGTTCTCTTAGTCCTCTCTCCTCTGAAAACCAGATATCAGGAAATAATCTGTTACACTCATTCTCTGTAATGTGCAAATTACTGATAAGATTTTAAATATTAACTCTCACAAGGTAATTTCCACTTTGACTGGACTCCTAAGGAATCCAGCCAAAGGAATGAAGTTGAATGCAATGGTGGAAATCGCTGAAAAGATTAGAGTAGCAATTTTTTTTTAACTGGAGGGGGAAGGGAGGAATGAGGGAGCTTCCTGATGCCTTTGAAATCAGCTTCCATATTTGCCCTACCTGTGTGTAAGGCTGAACCTGCACACTTAGATATGTATGTTAGACCATTTTCTTTACTAAGGTTTTATCTTAGATCTGTAATTCATGGTCTAAATAAGAAAACAGAGATCTGAAACAATTTAATGGGAGAGGTAATGAGTTTGGAGTATTTTATCTTACAAGTAACTTTCAATGATAATATACAGTCCTTTGAATTGTTACTTTGTCTGGAATAGGTTTTCCTGTTTTGATTATTTTAGCTCAGTGGCATGATTAGTGTTTTCTGAAAAAGTTAGTCACTTCCTGCCTTTATTCACTTTGCAAATATGTTGCCACCATTAGGGCAGAAGAAATGAGGCTGCTGAAGGGAGTTGGTTAATTTCCAAGTTCAAGAAGGGGAAAGTTTTAAAGATAGGTAATGCAGTCATCGTTGATCATAAACGGTCCATTATTCTTTTCAAAGCCTCCTGAATTGTTTTCTTAGCTGAAATTAGGCTGAAAGGTTTAAAGTTTAAACAAAGCTCATTGTTAGAGCAGAAGGGAAAGCTGGTGGTGGCTCAGACTTGCTTTTGTGAAGTCCCATCTCTTCAGTTCTGATCTAAGACTGGATTTTAAGGGCACTCTCTCCAGGAAGCCAAAAGTTTCTAGAAATAACTAAACTAGGTTTGGAAATGGAACATTTAATTTAATTAGCTAAATGAGTGGAATGGAGCTCAGCTGTTTGTCAGGCTGAGTGCAACCTTATAGACGCTTAAACAGCCTAGGAAGACACTTTTTGGAGAATGCAAGTAGAATCATTCCTTTGAAATATTTTGGATTTGTTGGAACTTGAAAATCATTGCTTTTCAATAAAATGTTCTTTAATATAAGCTTTAGAAATTCTTTCATTTTCTATAATCCTAAGTGCCTCTTTGATTGTTATCTTTCAATAGTCAAAGTTGAGGAAGGTTATGGGAAACTCCCAGTATGGGAACTCCTTCTACCAACTCTTTCAGATTAAAATTGTTTATGATTCAGTCCATAATCCTCCTTGGATTATTGTGTAGCATAACTTGATTAGGTCCACCCACCTAATAAATGTCATAGGAGGCATTTGAATCTCAGTCTTCCTGACTCCAAGCCCAGCATTCAATATCCCATGCCATGGCTTCCTCTACAGCTAACATAATCATTCTTATTATGTTCTTTACAAATGTGAAGTGGAAATCAATACTCTGCCTGTGTTCTGGTGACTGAGATGCAATAAATCTAAAAAAAGATGAGTAATCATTTTTATAGAAAAATGTCAAAGGTGTTTTCTCCATTCATGTTCTGTTATAAAAATTGATAGCATGAGAAATGTATGTATTTATATAACAAATCTGTTGAAAAATAAATTTGCTGGACTGGAAAAGGGAATGCAGAATTAAAAGATATATTCAAGCATTAGGAAAACTTGTGTTTCTCCTATTTAAAATATAGAAAAATAAGGAAACAGGTAATAAAATTATTAAAGTACAAAAAAACCACAGTGAAGGTAAGGTAGGAAAAGTACCAGGCAAATAAAGTCTGTTGCTTGGCTTTTCTTGAAAAGTTAAGGCATATGTTAAATGATGCACAAATAATCTTGAAGTATTTGATATGTACAGAAAAAAATAATGCTGTCAGTCACTCAATATAAAAGGATCTAATTCTATTCACATAAAATGGCATACCATGTCTGAAAGGGAACTTTTAAATAACTAAAATAAAATAATGCAATATACAAGTATGACTATAATCTTTGTCCATCCCCTCTTCCTGACCATCAAAGCCATTTTTTGGGCTGTCTTTGGAAGATTACCCACCGTAAGTTTAGATATGCCAAATTTAACCTCATGTATAAGAAGAAACATGAGTTAATAACCTAGAAATACAGCGACAACAATTCAGATGAGCAATTATGAAAAAAAAGTCATTCCACGTTAGTTTATCTGATGGTCCAAGAGGTGATAAGCAAGAAGGCTTATTAATCAGAAAGAGCAGCTTAAGCAAGCTGTTCATCACATGACTGAACAGCATTGGCATGCCTTGTCATTTTTATTACCTGTGAGGGAAGGATCCTCTGTCCCATCTCCAGCTCTCTGACTGTCAACATTAGGATCGTGGATGGGGTGGTTTAAGCTTTCCTTTTGTTCATTCAGGGCTATGGACTTTTTGTGAGGTGATTGATGGCTTGAGTTTTCAAGCGGATTGACTTCTGATCTCTTCCTGGGGAGTGGTGTTGGCTTAGCAGGTTGGTAAACCTTACTGTAGTGGCCCACGGGATGATAGGATGGTTTCTCAGCTTCTCCTTCCTCTTCTTCATCATCATCAATCACCACCAGTTCTGCATGGATGATTCCATCATACCCTGTTAGGAGCTTTTTTTCTTCTTCATCCTCCTCTTCTGCTTGCTGATATCCCATGAAAATCATGGTAACAGGTTTTGAGTCATCTACGTTAGAAGGCATGGATTTAATGACATTGTACTTGATGTCTTCCTCTTCTTCCTGGACAGTTGGTGAAGAACACTGGTATCCTGACTTCCTAATGGATGACTCTTGGGGGCTCTCTCTTGCCTTGGATGAGGGCACACATTCCTCTTGCATCACATTTGTTTCTTCCCAAGATGGCATCATCTTTGGATGGGTACGAAGGCTATTCTCCGTCTGATGAACCACTGATCTAGGGCGAGGTATTGGTCTCATGGTGCTGAGATGATTGTCCTGCTGCAAGCCATTTCCCAAGTTGTGTGAAGAACCATTTAAATTACTGCCTAGTCCATTAGCTTGAATGTGCATCCCTTCTTGAAGATTTGGTCCAGGGGTTACACCTTCTTTCTGTGGGGTTAAAGGTCTGCAAAACTGATTGGCATACACAGGCTCATGATATTCAGTTGGAGATTTAGAGTTTCTCTCTGAGGCTTGTCTTAAAAGTTCCTCTACCTCAATGGGTGCTAGATCATCAGTGCCATTATGTGCAACATGGTTATTGGAGCTGACTGCGTAGATTGATTTTCGGCCATCATCATAAACTTTTATGCCTGTACCTTTAAAGTTTTCAGATGGGAGAGGTATTGAAGATAGGACTGTGCTTTCTCCAGTCTTCATGTCTTTTTCAACTTTAATTTCCATGGTGTACAAAGCTATTGAGAGGGAGAGAGTTCATTTTAAATTTAACATTCATTCAAATATTTATTGGGTCTCTGTTATGTGTACAATCATATTCTATGTCATAGGAACACAAAAAGCTTAAAATTCAGGATAGAGGATAACAAAAATATACTGTAATAAAAAGCAGAATATGAAGAGGTCTTGTGACATCATGATCTCATAGCTTCAAAAGCTATGCCCTTCCCCCCACCCCCGCCCCCAGTAGGACTCTGGTTTTGGTTTGCTTTTGCCTTTCTATAGATTTTTAATCATCATCTCTCTTCTCTGGACCATTTCCCCCTAGGCAAAGTTAGTCTGCAGGAGTGAACACAGACTTCTGCCTTTATTTTCCCCTTGCTCTGTGTATATTTTGTTTGTACATGGTTATTTGATGTTGTCTACCCTATTGGACTGTGGGCTACTTAAGAGCTTTTACATTTCTTTGTATCACTGGCTCTTAGTATAGTGTGTGTCACACAGAATAGGTGCTGTTTAACAGTTTATTGAATGACTGACTGCTCATTGAAAATAGTGCATCCAAATATGCTTTATATACTATACTTTACATACTATATACACTAAAATATAAAATATAAAAATACTTTATATACTATATACACTAATAATACACACATATATACAAGCAGCTCTGAAGATCAGGACTGTTATCTCTGCATTTTGGAACTTTGGAACTGCATAAATAAAGGTTTACAACTATATATGACAGAAATATATAAAGGAGAATTCTGACAGAGTGTAAGTCTTTTGAGGGCAGGAACCAATTCATTTTTCTCACTGCATTCCTAGTGCTCAGTATAGTTTCTGGCACATAGTAAATGCTTAATAAATGTTTGTTGATTGATTGACATGGGGAAATAATGCTTTTACTCTCTGTCTGAAATTCTTTTCTTCTGGCCTCCCAAATTTCTTTCCCTAGGTTTCAGACTATCTGCCCTGACTTTAGAGTTTTATCCTTCCCTCTTCTAGAGATCTTGATGCTCTGGTCCTTGCGTGATTGAGACAACTAGCTGAAACTGCCTGTTCTACTTGTTGCCCAAAACTAGAATCTAGGCTCTGTTTCCTGAGATCATTAGACCACATGATCCTCTTCTCTGAGTTTGGTGCCCTTATCCAGCACGGTCTCCCTACATTTAGACAGATATGTTTTTTTTTAATCTGACCTATACAAAACAGTGACCTGTGCTGAATCTTTTATTATTGTCAGAGCTGATATTACAGACATTCCTTAGCGTCAAGAAATACTAGATACCTATGTCTGGTCTAGCTGAATACTCCAAACCCCTTCATGCTCTAGGAGGTTCACCTTCCCAGAGGAATGGTTTATTAGGCTCTAGGTGGACCATGAGAAAAAAAAATTCTTCGCTTATGCAAGCTAATAGAACATACGTCCCTCGCCTCTATTTATATTCATGAGGACTAGTGTTTAGCCAATAACAATATCACAAGTCCCTGAGACATACAAAAAAGGCAAATTAAGGAGACTTTAGCACTAGGAACTCTGGTCGTAGCCAGAGCACAGATTGGTACAGTAAATTTCAAAAATTTCAAAACCCAAATTCTAAATCTGCCAATATGGCACACTGCTGGGATACCTTTTCTATTTTGCTCATCCTCTTTTGTTCCTTCATCTCTTTCCCTCCTTAACCGAGATGGTATGTAGGATTTTGGAAGATCAGGGATATTGGCATAGATGTCTTCGATGGTCTCTGTGAAATTGAGAGAGAACCAATATAAGTTTAGAATATTTTAAACCAATGATAAAATTGTAAGCAGGCTTATAAAGACAATACCTTCATTTTCTAACAACCAGACTGCCTCAAGCTATACATACCTTCTGGTTTTTCTGTCTTTTCCACCTTCACGGACTATAAAGAAAAAAAATATTTTTGTCATTATTACAGTTTTTGAAAATTAGTTCAAAATAGGCTAAATTTTAGTAGTACTGGATACTATTTGGAGGACTAGGTCTGCAAAGGAATAATTTTTAAAATCTTCACGACTAACTTACCTTTATAATGTCTTCTGCAGTTCTCTCAACTGATTTTAGTTTCTTTAAAATTGCCTCTTCATGAGCTGAGATTTTCAATTCTGCTTTTTCAAGCTCTTCAATCTCTTTCTCAAGTCTGAGAATAAAAGTTTACAGAGTTGGTAAAGGCTGATACTATAGCTTATTGGTTGCCAAATATCTGCTGAGACTATTTTCATGTGAAGGAAAGGACTGAGCAATTTACTTGGAATAGGATTCCATTCATTCACTAAATCCTTCCTTTTCTGGATGTGTCTTTGTGGTGGGAAGATGATCTACAGTTCTCAAAGAGTCTCCCAAGAAAAGACAAGCTCTAATAACTCCTAACACTTTGGAAGACTTTGGGTATAAATATTTCCTTGGTCTGGTGCTTTTTAGTTGTTCTAAATTTGCAAGTTGGTAGAGCCAATCAACACACCAGATAATACAGTCAGGATGCAAGATGATCTTACTAGATTTATACAGGGGATTGAAGCTAATATGATGAAATTTTGTAAAGATAAATGTAAAGTCTTGCACTTGGGTTCAAAAAACTCATGACCACAAGTATAAGATAATGGAGATACGACTCAACATGTGCATGTGTGTGTATATGTGTGTGTGCATCTTGATCCGTTTTCTTCTGTCAGGGGATGTTTAAGCAACCATTTCTCTGCCTATACTAAAATTAAACAGCTCTGCCATCAATAGAAGTTGCCTCTATAGAGAGCAACCCATCCATGACTTAGTAGGTAAATCCTAGTGAGCTATCTGAGGCACATCATCAATGACCATTTTTCAAGACTCTGATTCCATGTTCTCACCCTAAGACTATGATTTCCATATTATATTTGAGTAGGTTCTTTGTACTTCATTGGGCCCCCACATACAATTATATACTTTTTTACCTCATGCAAGTTCCTGAAGATCGTTTATTATTTCCTTAGGATTCCCCCTGCCCCTCTTCAGTTATTTTCAGTTGTACCTGATTCTTTGTAACCCCGTTTGGGGTCTTCTTGGCAATGATACTGGAGTGGTTTGCCATTTCCTTCTTCAGTTCATTTTACAGATGAGGAAACTGAGGCAACCAGGATTAAGTGACTTGACCAGGGTCGCATAGCTAGTAAGTGTCTGAATCCAAATTTGAACTCAGGTCCTCCTGGCTCCATAGGCCAGTGCTGTATTCACTATGTCACCTAGTTACCCCTCCCCTGCCCCTAGGTAGGGTCATGTCACACTCATTGTTCAGTGGTAATGGGGAAGTGCTATAGTCTAGTGTTGTCTAGTGGAAAGAACATGGTACTAGAAATTAGATCTAGTCTTGGTTCTCTTATTAATCATTTCATCTCAGGCATGCAACTGGACCTCTCTGAAACCTCAGTTTCCTTAGAAATAAAATGGGTCCCTTCAATCAATCAACAAACATTTATTAAGCACCTCCTATGTTCCAGGCACTGTTCAAGGCACTGAGGATGCAAAGACAAAAAATGAAGTGGTCCTTACTCTCATTCTAATAGGGGACATGACATGTTCATAAATGTCCATACAAAAACCTAGTAAGAAAAGAACCTGATGATGAATATGCCATAATCTCACAAAGAGCCCTTATAATTAATGTTTCTAAGGGTCTCTCAGATTTCCAGATGAAAGTTATATTATATATTGGGTCACAGACATATGAAACTATTCACAGTCATTTAGTCATAGCCAACTCTCACTTATAGAGGGGGCAGTATGGTGTAACTGACAGAACACTGGACATGAAAGTCAGGAAGGCCTTGGGTCAAATTCCACTTTAGACATTTTCTAGCTTTAAGACCTTGGCAAGTCACTTAGCTTCCTCATCTGTAAAATGGGGATAATAATATTTGTAGTACTTACTATATAGGATTATTATGAGAATCAAATGAGATAATGTTTTAAAGCATTTTGCCAACCTTAAAATACTACACAAATACCAGTTACTATTAATTTGGAAATATTTTTTGGCATGAATTATTCAGAATCACAGGCTGACAGACCATTAATTCATAACATTTATTAAAATTTCTATTGAAATAATGAAATATTTAATTTCTGCTTAAACTTATATAGAAATGGATACTTGCAAATGCTATTTATAAATAGATATGGTCCCACAGAAAATACCGTCAATATGGACAGCAGGAATATGGAAACTATGTAAGCATTTGAAGGATCTGTGATTTCACAGTGTGGGAAACTTTCAATGTGGGGACTCTGAATGCCACTGTAGAGAGTAAGCCATCTACAAATTTAGTAGGCAAATCCTAGGGGGCATAGAGGTCTGATGCATAGACTGTATTGGGTGACTTGATCAGTTTAACACAGTGTTAGAGCAAAATTTTAATCCAGGTCTTCTTAACTTCAAATCTAGCACTCTATCCGGTATATCATATTGCCTCCAGGACAGTAGAAATATATCTGACAAATAAATGGTAGGGGTTCTGGTATTTTAAGGAACCAAAAAAGTTTTCTAGATCGGAATGGCGTTTAAACCGATGTGTGATTTGGGAATCTATATTTGAAAGTGCTGACTTGGACAGTATGATTATTACTTTTGGTAAGAACTAGCAAGAAAAAGGATTTTAGCAGGTTAAGGAAGGAGTCTTAATAATTTTTGAACTACATAACTGTACCCTGGTTTTAGAGATTTAATAACAGCTTACATTTATATGGTATTTTAAACTTCGTAAAGCACTTTCAAAACATTACTTCATTTGATCCCCGGAACAACTTTTTGAGGTAGTTGGTATTATTAATCCCCATTTTAAAGATGAAGAAGCTGAGGCTTAGGAAGCTTAAATGTCTTGTACTTCTAGTAAGTGTCTGAGTCAGGATTCAAACCCAAGTTTTTCTGACTTTAAGTCTAGGACTCTCTTCATGGCCACAATGCAGTGAATATTGCTGCATGCTAGTGCTGAATATTGAATAAATTGTCAAGTTACAGGGAGAGTGATTCAACTTTATAAAAAGCCTGTTGGCCCTTTTAAAAAGAATTTCATTTGAAACAGGAGTGGAGAATCCATGGTCTTTGGGATGATCAGGCTCTGGATTTAATTTCATTTAGCTTGTGGGACAAATGCAGATAGTTAATATCTCAATTTATGCCTATAGTGACAAAAAAGCAACATAGCTTTAAAACACAAGATGGGGGTATTGCGTCAAGAAAGTCATGCTATTTCCCTGTGTCTGTAGGTGCTTTGTTCTTTCTCGGATGGTATTTCTCTCAATATCTGTGGGTCTCTGCAGCTTTGTCTTCCTCAATGTATCCATCTCGGTATAAGAGTATTTTGGATTTTTTCTCTATATCTTTCACTTTATTTTCTTCCACCCTTTTCCAATCTGTCACTTTTTTCTTAACTGGTCATAATTTAGAACTATAAACACACATATGCATTATTAGTTGCATTTATTGAATATAGTTTTGTTCCTTGATCTTAATTCCAAGAAATGCTCCAAATTAAGTTACTTTTCATTTATTTGGTCTTGTATGCATATCCTTCCCCCTGACCCACTTGGCTCTTGGTATATAAAAATGGTTTGCCATCCTTGATTTAAAGCTACAAAGATCCTAGAGCTTAAATTGGTACCTCCTTGGTACCTTTTGCTGGGAGAGGGCTTTCAGTAGCAAAGAATGAACTTTTAAGTTGAGAAAAGGAGGAAAGAGGATACTTTCTCTTTTTCCCCCTTATTCTGAAAGCTCCTTAGCGATTCTTTTGAAAATCCCCCTCACCTTCATGCTGTATCTCTCTTACCCTGATGGTTCAGCATTTCCATAAGTACTGCCACATCCTTTTCTGGTAGGTATTGCCTTTCAGAAAAGGCATTGGACTCCTGGAAATGCTGATTCAGTATGAAAGAAACAGGCTTTGCAGCAAGACAAATACCCTTTTTGGAGCCTCCCTGGCTGTGACAGAGGTCCTGATGGATGTTAATGCCTCTTAGAGTTACTGGTAGTTGGTGGGCAGGTACCTGAGTGCCAATTTAGATAAGCAGACTACATGAAAGAGGAGTTGTAAATGCTCCTATTATTGGAATCTTTCTTCTGCCTGCTCATTTCATGGGGGGAGTTGCGGGGAAAGGGCTATTTTCTAGAGCTTAGTAAAAGCAGGTATCTTTCAGTTCTTCCAAAGTTCTGATAATAACCCCCTTCCTTACCAAGGGATAATGCCCTGAATTCAATCCCGACAGCAATTTATTGTCTTACAAAGAGAACCGAACATAAACTTCAAGTGTCTTAAGTACTGGCTATTTCAGAAAGCAATTTTTTTTGGCTGCTGACGATGCATTTGTCGCTTTCAGACTTTGGTAGTATTAAGAAGGAATCATGGCCAGGTGGAGTTTACTATAATCAGACAAACAGATTAGAACTCAGGAGGGAGGGCGGTCTCGATAAACCGCCAACTTTACAATTCTATATGCTAGCTCCTACCCCAACTGTTGCCTAATTGTTAAGAAAAAACTACATCTGCTTTTTAAAGTACTAAGCAGTTGTCAAGTATTTTGATAGG
This sequence comes from Phalanger gymnotis, assembly GCA_028646595.1. NCBI lineage: Eukaryota > Metazoa > Chordata > Mammalia > Diprotodontia > Phalangeridae > Phalanger > Phalanger gymnotis. The sequence goes on from CM053627.1 coordinate 65,744,412, forward strand.
GATGGACTTTATTTTCAATGGGGACAATTATGTGGCTTTATATAAGGAAAAATTTCCTAGTAATTAGAACCATTAGAAAATGGAATGGGCTGCTTCAGGCAGCAAGGAGTTTCTTCTTCACATGGGAGGTCTTCAAGCCGGGACTGGATAACCACTTGTTAGAGATGTTACAGAGGGGATCATTTCATTAGTGATACATTGGACTAGTCACTAGTCAGGGGTGGGGAAACTGTGGCCTCGAGACTACATGTGGCCTTCTAGGTCCTTGGGTGCAGCCTTTTGACTAAATCCAAACTTCACAGAACGGTGGATTGAGTCTGTTTTACAGAACAAATCCTTTTATTAAGGGGTTTTGTTCTGTGAAGTTTGGATTCAAAGTGGCCTTACTGGAGGACCTAGAGGGTCATGTGTGTCCTTAAGGCTGCAGGTTCCCCAGCCCTGCACTCGATGGTTTCTGAAGTCCTTCTTTGAGGTAGTGTTTCATGGTGGGAAGAACACTGGATTTGGAGTTAGAAGATGGGTGTGAGTCCTGGCTTTCCTATTATACTCCTTGTGTGACGTTGGGTGAGTTGCTTAAACTTTCTCAGCCTTAGGATCCTCATCTCATCTTTAAAATGAAGGTGTTGGATTTGATGATCTCTAAGATCGCTTCCAGCTCTAAACTTTATAATCTCATCCTTTATAAGCTCACCAGTTCTGTGATTATCTTTGCTAAATAGGTGCTATGGGGAATTAAATAAAGGTAAATCAGTATGGCTGTCTTTATTTTTTTACGTACATTTTTTATGTGTGTGGGGAGGCAACTGGGGCTAATCACTTGCCCAGGGTCACACAGCTAGTAAGTGTCTGAGTCCTGATTTGAACTTGGATCCTCCTGATTTCAGAGTCAATATTCTAACTACTGGGCCACCCAATGTGGCTATCTTTAAAACAGCATTCACTTTGCTCATCAAAATAATTATGGATCCTATTCCTTCCTCTTAAATAAGATTTTAGAATGGTAAAGGCAGGTAGCAAATTTGTACACATGCTAGCCTTTCTGTATAAAGATGATTCTCCTGAAACACATTTGGGGGCAAATACTATGAATTGCTCACTCATCCTTGTGACCAGTGGTACTAACTAGGAAAATAGGTAGTGGAATCAGCAGTTTACTTAGACTATATGGAGATCCTCATGTGAATCCTGATCCTTAACTTCACCGTGGTTTTTAGAACATGGTAGTAATGCTGCTCTGAGGAACCCATACTTATTTTTGAATACTGTATTTATTGAGACAAGGGGCAACAATAACATTGCATTATCATTGGAGTGGCCATAAGTTAAATATGTGTGTATACACACACAGACACACACGGGCATACACACACACCCCCATGCTACATACACATTTGGTTATATATGTATAGTATGAGAACATAGTACTCAATATGTGTTTGTTGAATACACGACTATCTCCAAGCTAGTATAGTCCTGTTATCTTTATTATATTTTGGGGCAAAGAAGCTTAGCATGACAAGTTTATTTCTATCTATCTATCTATCTATCTATCTATCTATCTATCTATCTATCTATCTATCTATCTATCTACACATATGCATATGTATATGTATCTATATCTACATGTAAAACCAATTTTCAGTTTAATTTACTTATCTCTAGGTCTCAAGTAGTCTCAAAGCTTTAAGGATCTACCATATAATTGGTGTAGGTAATCCCTCTGGTGGTACAAATCATAACCCTTCATAATTTAAGCAACCTTTGAGTCTGTGGGTGCAAATTTTATCACCTGGTTGTTCACTTTCTCATGATGATGTTCTTCAAACTTAGGTAAGCTGCTCCTTAGATAAAAGGCATGCCACAAATAGATTGTAAGTTCCTTGAGGGCAGGAACTACTTTTTGTTTTTGTATCCTTTGAATCTAGCACAGCACCTTGCACATTGTAAGTGTTTAAGAAATGTTTGCCAAGTTGAATTATATTAGATCTAGCATGTATTTTAGGTAATACTTGCCAGAAAAAAATTCGTGATGAAGAACAAGAACAGTATTTAAGTAGAGGAAAATAAGAAGAAAAAGTAAACTTAATTTACCAAAGTTTGTAAAGTTAAGATTCTTAATTTTGATTTTGTAGTGAAAGAGTTTTTGTGTTTCTAAATAACAGTTAAACTCACAGCTGGTTAACACTGGCATTATCTAGGTAATTTTGAATTACTCAAAATTAATAACAATAATAGCTAACATTTATTTAGCGCTTTAAGGTTTGTAAAGCACTATCTCACTTAATTCTCACAATAACTCTGTGAGGTGGATGTTATTAATTATCTCCATTTTACAGATGAGCAAACAGCCTGTCAGAGGTTAGGTCATTTGCCCAGGGTCAGACAGCTATAAGGGTCTGAGGTAGATGGAAAGGAAATATATTCCTAATTTTAAGCCTAACTTTAACTACGATGGATATTATTCATTGTGCATGCTTAGTGGATTGAACAAGTTAATTTAAACTATAGTTTGGACTTCATAAAAAACAATAATAGGTATACAGTCAATAGATTTGTCAAATATAGTCAAATGTAGCTTACCTCTAAATGGAATCTATGAAATGACTAAGGTCCAGGAATAGTATTAGAACGTCTTCTGTGGGCAATGTTTGCATGAATTCAATTAGCCTTATGTTGACAAGAAGTGGTAAACAAATGGCTGAGTAATATGAATTTATGGTTAGAAATGGAGAGGTTTATGGCGGAAATTCAGGACTAGACCATGGCCACCAGAAGCTACCACAATAAGTGATCAAAGTAGATTATGCAAGGAAATGTGTAGACATACAATATATTACGGTAAAAATTTAGCACCTCCAAAGCAAGAAAATTACCTAGTGGCTATAATTACAATCTAAAATGTCACTATCTTCATGAACAGACGACACATTCTCATACTATGAATATAGATCTAAAAATATCCCAGAGAACTCAACCAATAAACTATACTTAAACTGGTCCATTAGATTATAAGCTTCTTGAAGGCAAGGACTATTTTCTGCCTCTTTTTGTAATCCAGAACTTAAGGCACAGTGCTTGGCACACAGTAAGTACTTGTTTTTATTTTTCAGTCAGTTTTTAGTCATGTCTATCTCTTTGTGACCTTATTTGGGTTTTCTTGGCAAAGATGCTAGAGTGGTTTGTCATTTCCTCCTCCAGCTCACTTTACAGATGAGGAAACTAAGGCAACTAGGGTTAAGTGACTGCTCAGGGTCACACAATTAGTAAGTATCTAAGGTCAGACTTGGAATCAAGAAGATGAATCTTCCTGATTCCAGGTCTGGAGTTCTATCCACTGTGCCATCTAGCTGCCTAGTAGGTGCTTAACAAATATTTATTGATTGGTTGGCCCATTGTCACAGCTTGAACTATTGCCCACAATTGCCTGGACATAACAATGATTAATAAAAACGTAATAACAGCTTTCATTAATGCCACTCAATCTCCAAGATATACAGAACAAAAAACCTTTTAGAGTATAGAAACTTGGACAAAGAGATAAAATTCACACGAGAACAGGAGGAGATACATAGCATCTCTGTTACTGGAGTTGTACCAGGGATGCTTTCAGTGAACCTAGAGAAGAGGAGCTTACATTCTAACACTTTTGTCCAAATATAAAAAGCAGTTATTTAATCTGCCTGTGCAATAGTTGGCAGAACTCTAAATAGAAGGGCATCTTAGTAAGAATAGTGACTTATCCCAGGAATGTTTCTTTCTTAGTCCCAGTGAATAAGATAAAAACACCAACAGTAACAGCAACAATAATAATAACCTTATTTTTTTCACTATGAGTAGGCATTCATTGATGCAGATCAGAACTCTTCCGTGACTTAGCAAACTATGTCATAAGTTTCTGTGACCAAAAACATATTTGCTAGCTGGTGCTCAACCTTAGCTATACCCTGAAATGTTTAGTTAGACTGGTCCTCAGAAGACAGATGTACAATATGTCATTAGACTTGTACTCATGGTCTTTCCAGCTTGGTGGGACCTGTCAGGACTTGTGCTCTGATGATGTAGCTTTGAGAACCCATGTATAACTCCATGTCACAATAAGGCACTAGAATGTAAATTTAGTGGAGGACCCATGTTATATTAATTACCTGTCATATATGACCATATTGTATATAGGAAAGTTTTATAGGTAGGATTATCTGTGAACTTTAGCTAATAGTAATTTAGGGTTGACCAAGGGTAAATATGGTATTTGTTCTATAGTATATAAGCTGTGGTTGGTGGTGATTGTGGTAGGGAGAAGTATTATATATTGTCTTTTAAAAAGTCTAGTACTTTAATTAATATTTTGATTAATTCAATATAATACTTCAATACTTAAAGGATGTATAATTTCTTCAATGTGGCTACTCCTTCAACTGATGCTGACAGCTACATATCCATGCCTTCACAGAATGTTTTAATGAGTTGCTTTGCCCCAAATTATTCCTTAGCAGATAGCTGACCCTCTAGCGATGAGGCTTGACAATAAATAGCAACAGCTGTCATTGGTCTGGAGTAGTCAAGTTTATAAAACGCTTCACAAACATTATTTTATATGATCTTCACCACAATCTTGTGAGGTGAATAGTGCAGAGATTATAATCTCTACTTTCTAGATTCCTCTACAAAGTCCTCTTCTGATCTCTCCTTGTAATGTGGAGGTGATCCCTGGTTATCTCAAATTTAATAATATTTGTAGGATGCTTTGAAAACCTTAAAGTGCTAAGCAAATGATAACTATAACTAGTATTATTATTATTGTCAAAGACCATGTTAATTGCATATAAGCTCTGGAATTTCCTGCTATGCTAGAAAGGCTTCAAGTATGGTTTTAGCAACAGATGTGCCTTTTTTTGGACGAACCTAGATAAGTATGAAGATGCTTATAATTAGCAGGTTGATCACTTGATGAGGAAGTTTTTGGTCAAACAAGCTCATTTTTGTTTCTCCACTGATGGTGGTGGGATGATAGAGAATGGGGAAGGCAATATTTGAGTCACATCATTTCTAGACTATCTGGAAATTAGCCTCAGACAGTGGTTGACAATCAAGCATGCCATGGATGACTAGGGAGAGCAACTGAATGCAAGCTTAAGAGAACTAAAGGCATGAAGCCAGCCAGCAGCACTTTCAGAAGCAGGTATCAGCTTGCTTTGCCAGTTGGGAAATATGACAAATAATTAGGCAACACAATATATGCATATCTATTTGTAATGTGAAAAAAAACCTGTTTTTGCATGAGTTTATCACCTAATAATACATGGTAACCATGGAGGTAATAATCTCCATCTTAAACGTAAAGCATCCTATGATGATTATGACCTACAAAATCAACAGGTTAGATTGAGACAGTCAAAGAATAACTTAGAGAGATTAAAAATCTCTTCGTTCTTTTAACATAGAGAACTGTGTAATTAGAAAAAACAAAACACTTCATTTTGAATTAAATACTTGAAACCAAACTGATCTTTATGGAACTAATTTCTGTCATTTATATACTTCAGATTTAATTTTGAAATAAATTTCTGGGAGGTTAACACTGGAAGCTAGTAAAAGGCATAGCAAATTGGTTAGTTATGACCGTATTTGTGTTCTTCCTGGACAGAGAGTGGACACGTGATTGCGAATTATATTCTTGAGAACGCCAGTACATGCTGAGCCCTTGATAAATGTTAAATAATTACAATAATAATTCAATTTTACCTCCACCCAGGTGGCACATAATTCTCAAGTGACCTTCAAATAGTATAGAAGAAAGAATATGGGAAATTAACTGGAGATGTGATTACCCAGGGGTTAGGAAAATATTTTGCTCATTTTAAATAAGTTTTAGAGTACAGAATTCTGCAGTGAATAAATTACATATAATTATGTAGTGAAGTGGCAGAGCATAGTCAATGGCAAGTAAAGTCAGCAAAAGCATTGACTCTTAGTTGAGAAATGACTGGCTTGATGCCCTGCAGCCCCTAACATTTACCCCTAACTTATAAAATGGTCAGTGTCAAAGAATGGTGACTCTGATCTCTCTTCCATGTCCAACTTTGTTAATTGTTTAGTTCTGTTACTAAGAACAGAGCTCACTTATCTAATGACAAATAAATACAAGTTTATCCTTAGGTTAGGATGGGGCCATCAACCAGTTGATCTAGACCAGGGGTCCAGACGGAAACTTTTATGATATAACCAACTATTTGCATTAGAAATAGGGGCTACTTTTGGTTGAGTGAAGAAAATATCCAGGAAAACAATCTCTTTTGGGAGAGGGTAAAGTTAACTTCAAGGTGTTCCCCTGGGGAGCCACATGCACAACTACAGCACAGAAACACATGGTTAAAACACGTCTAATGTGAATAATCTCTGAGTTGACATCTCTTGGTAAGCTCAGTCCCTTTTGCTTGGCTGCCTTGCCATCCATCAGAATATAAAGGAGTTGCTTAACTATCATTCGATTCAGTTTTATCAGTTAAGTATATCTGGGCCCTTTCTTCAAATAGTCCCTGGATTTGAATTTCAAAAGAATGGATATAGACAAAGATAATTACAGCGAAAAAAAACCCTAAAGAATTAAGAATGATTTTACAAACATAAATCCAGACAAAAAATACATTTATTTCAAAGAGTCCCTGGTTCTAGAATTCCCTGCCTCTCTCTATGTACCAGTGGTGAGTAATCCATTTTCTCACCTAATACCAAATTGTACTTGTATTGGAAGTTCTCATCCTTTTAGGATTAGCATTTAGGGTTAAAACATGCCTGAAGTATTACTACAAGCATGGGCAAAGAGAAAGAAAAAAGACTGAATGGAAAAACAAGGGAAGAAGAAGAGGAAGAAAAAGATGATGGTGAAGAAGAGAAGGAGGAGGAAAAGAAGGAGGAGGGGAAGGGAGGAAAAAAGTAGGAGGGGAGAGAGAAACAGAAGGAAATGGAGGAAGAGAGAGGGAGAGAAAGAAAGAGACAAGGAGACAGAGAGACAAGACAGAGAGAGAGGGACGGAGGGAGGGAGGGAGAGAGAGAGAGAGAGAGAGAGAGAGGAAGAGAGAGAGAGAGGGAGAGAGGAGATGTATTTTGGGGATCCATGGAAACTATTTCTCTATAAACCTGTTCTTAATCTTGAGAATTGTAGCTAAATGGATTACCATCCCGTTTTTAAGCATATCCAAAGCATTCCTTTTTAGTCGATTCTTTTCAAATCTTTTGCGATACCATTGTAAGTTAGCCTTTTTTTCTATGGGTTAAAAAGAATCTCTTAAAAAGATATTTATAGACTGACTTTTGCTATCATTGTCCATACTTTCCATACTATAATGTTAGCCAGAAGCTTTATGCATTCAGTGCATTTTTTCCCTTTTTTTTTCTTTTTATTTAATATGTTTAGTTTTCAGCATTACTTTTCACAGGAGTTTGAATTACAAATTTTCTCCCCATTTCTACCCCCTCCCCCACTCCAAGATGGCGTACATTCTGGTTGCCCTGTTCCCCAGTGAGCCCTCCCTTCTGTCACCCCACTCCCCTTCCATCTCCTTTTCCCTTCCTTTCTTGTAGGGCAAGATAAATTTCTACGCACCATTGACTGTGTATCTTGTTTTCTAGTTGCATGAAAAAAAAAAACTTTTTTACTTTTGAACATCTATTTTTTTTAAAACTTTGAGTTCCAAATTCTCTCCCCTCTTCCCTTGTCACCCAGCCTCCCTAAGAAGTCCAGCAATTCAACATGGGCTACATGCGTATCATTATGTATAACCCTTTCACAATACTCATGTTGTGAAAGACTAACTATATTTTGCTTCTTCCTAACCTATCCCCCTTTATTGGATTTTCTCCCTTGACACTGCCCCATTTCAAAAGTGTTTGTTTTTGATTACCTTCATCCCCACCTGCCC
>CM053627.1:65752830-65763496 GCA_028646595.1 Phalanger gymnotis
TTCTCTCATCCTTCTCATTTCTCTTCCTAATTTTTCCTCTACTTCTCTAACTTTCTTTTCCAAATCCTTTTTGAGCTCTTCCATGGCCTGAGACCAGAATGTTTTTCTTGGAGGTTTTTGTTGTAGGCTCTATCACTTTGTTGACTTCTTCTGGCTGTATGTTTTGGTCTTCTTTGTCACCAAAGAAGGATTCTAGAGTCTGAGACTGAATCTGGGTGTGTTTTTGCCGCCTGGCCATGTTCCCAGCCAACTTACTTGACCCTTGAGTTTTTCAGCAGGATATGACTGCTTGGAGACTAAAGAGTTCTATGTTCCACGCTTGGGCAGATGCGCTGCCACACCAGCACTCCTCCTTCCCCAAGAATCCCCTACCATGACTGGGCTTAGATCTTTATCAGGCTCTTCTGCTCTGATCTGCCACTTAATTCCTCCCACCAGGTGGGCCTGGGGCCAGAAGCAATTGCAGCTGTAGTTCTGTACCTGCCCCACCTCTGCTGCCCCAGGGGCGGTAGCCAAACCGAAAAGTCCCTGTCCCTGCAGCTTTTCCCACTAACCTTCTCTGTTGTCTTTGCTGTTTGTGGGTTGAGAGGTATGGTAAATGCCACAGCTCACTGATTCAGGGTGCTAGGGCACGCTCTGCCCGGCTCCTGGTCTGGTGGGTCGGCAGTCTGGTTGGTCCCGTTGGCCACGCTGGGCTCTGCTCGGCTCAGCTCTGCCCCCCTCAGCTCCCCGCTCCGTGAGGGATAGACCTTACCCAGAGACCATCCGGGCTGTCCTGGGCTGGAGCCCTGCTTCCCTCCGCCACTTTGTGGGTTCTGCAGTTCTAGAATTGGTTTGGAGCCATTTTTTATAGGTTTTTGGAGGGACTTGATGGGGAGCTCAGGGTAGTCTCTGCTTTCCAGCCGCCATCTTGGCTCCACCCCCCCCCCCGCATTCAGTTCATTTTGCTAAATGTTAAAAATAATTCTTTATTGTAAAAACAAATAGCCACAACAAAATAAATAGAATATACAGGATTTTTTTTAGAAGTAGAGAATGAGCCTTTGGGGAATAGTGTTTTCGAAGACCCTGCTAGGATTGGAAAGCTTTGGTTAGCTTTGACTGGGCAGGGTACAAAAAATAACCAAAAATGTTAACCAAGGAGGAAATGATAAAAATTTGATAAATCAATTAGTGAAGTATGGATGATGAACAATAAATATGATATACATAAAATCATGTAGATAGAGCTGGAAGGCAACTCAGAGGCCATCTAGTCCAACTTCCTCATTTTACAAATGGGGAAAATGAGACCAAGAGAGGTTAAGTGAATTTCCCACTGTCACACAACAGTAAATTGTGCAGCTTAATGCCCCCAACAAAATGTTTTCTGTCCCTAGATACTAGCAAAGCTAACTAAGGAAAAAAAACCCAAATGCTATTTATGCCTTTAAAGAACTCACCAAATACCCAAGAACCCAATACCATACCTATCATGTTATTGTTACATAGCTGCTTGATGGTCTTCTCTTCATGGGATATTTGAAAGAACAAGGAGGAATAGGAAGGCAGTAGTTGGAACCCGACATTTTTCATGGAATATGCTTTGCATGAGTTTGTTGCAACAAGTTTCATTTCAGGCATAATTCTGGCCTGCCGTGGCTAAGATTATGAGGTAGGGAATATATTTTGATAGAAAACTCTGATCAGCTCAACTTTTAAAAACATCAACGAACACTATGTAACTTCCCTCGGTTTTCATCTCACTGCTCTTGGACGCCTTTTTGAAATGAAAACTCTCCTGCTATCTTTGTAGTTTTGGGAGAAGAAAATTCTTCCCCACACTCTTTGTGCTGAATTCCTTTTCCAGACTACTAAATATTCACATCTTATTTTGAAGGAAGGCTTATTCCTTGAATTCTGGGTGATATGACAGACTTGCCATCACTTATTACCACAGCTTACTTTGAGTCTTGCATTCTTTTGTAGTATCAATTCACATTTAAATCTAGAGTTCTGTATGAATCTTTGTTTAATATAGGTGTCTGTGGAAAGCCCTTTTCAATTTGGAGCAAATGGAAGCCTGCTGAAAGCGAGACAAAGTAGCTGAAAGGTACTTTGGCATAGTTAAAAAAAATTCTTACTTGAGAACACTTAATCATAAGTAGATTATCCTTCTAAAAAGGAATACAGTGTATTTACATCATCCTCCTTGGCAGCTAACCTTTTGCATTTTATGCCCATGACATTTATGTCAGACACTCTCTGAGCTCCAATTAGAGCCAGAGGTGTTTGGACGGATTTCAAGAAGGGAAGTGTCTAGATGGGGGAGAGAGTTTGATGCGGGGCAGTTTGTCAGGGGAAGGTCATAATGAACAAAAATGCAGCTAGGTCTCCCATAGAATCCAGGGGCAGAAGCAGCAAACAGCTCTAACCATGATACTTTGGAGTTTTCCAGGTCATTGGTTGAACCAATTCAGATGCTTTTCTGTTATTTGATTAATGAATGAGTGCAAGGATCACTTTAAGCCCAATTTCAAAGCAAATCCTTAGAACTGTATTGAATGAGCAATGGGTATATAGCAGAGAGCTTGGCACATTATGTATACTTGTTGATTTGGTTTATTTATTTAATCTGCTAATTTAATTGGCATCTGTGAACCTTATACAGAGCACTAGATTAGGTGCTTTGGGTATATGTTTTTGTCTTTGTATGTCTAATAAAATAGTGCATGGCACATAGTAGGTGTTTAATAAATATTTATTGAATGAATTATCAATGCTTGCTGAATCTCAGGGTATTATCTGGGAGGTTAAAAACACTGTTAAAGACATTGATCCAGAAGCTGTTTTCAGTAAAATTTTCCACATAGGGATTTTTATATTTAACATGTTAATCAAGGTACCTAACAAAATACTTAATAATGTCCTAGGGATAAGAATTGAACTCTGGGAACCATGGAAACCCTCTCTCTGAAACAGTGCGTGTGCTTGAAAAAGAGGAGAGGACGAGTAAACAGAACGGCTTTTTTAAAAGAAGGTTATGTGTGAGTCAGAAGTCCCTGTTAATACATTTACCATACTGAAGTTTCATGTGAATGCATGCAAGAAAAGATGCAAATAAAAATGGAACCGTGTCATGCTTTGGAACAGATACCCCAATAAAGGGCAGTGCTTAAGGCAGCTACTACCATAAAAGTTCTCCCTATGAGTTATAGCAAGCCATATTTCTTAGACCTTTTATGTGTCATAGATAAGTGGTAGCTCTGTTATTTAATTCAGACAAGCTTTGATATGCTTTGAGATTCTTTCATTTAAAAAATTTGAATTACCATGCAGGGTTAACTCATTACTCTTCACATTCCTATGTCCTACAATCATGAGCCTGTAGGGTTGGAAGTGACGTCTATCTAACATACTCCCTAACTTCCCACAGCTGACACAGTCCTGACACTTGAAGCATTCTAGACCAGTGGTTTCCAGCCTTTAGTAGGAGTGTCATGCTTTAATTTCAGAATATTTCATAGTCCCTTTCCCTCCTCCCAGTAAGGTAATAGTCATATTTCTATAATCCATTGATTGAAAAAAATACGTAATTGACCAAAGATTATTCTGAATTCAGTGACACTTTAAAGTGAGTTTATATTTTATTAATCATAACAGCATCCACATTCATTTGAAAAAGAGTAAAATATATATGAGAGATTAGTTCAATCTCCAAGAGATCTGTTGGTATATTTATTATGCAGAATCACTTAATGAGATTCCTGATGTGGTTTTGTAGCTTTCAGAGATGAAAAATATGGTCGAAGGTTAGAAAAAAATTTCAACTTGAAATCTATATCTCCATCCTTAAGCTTGTTTCATTGCAACAAGTGCATATAGATTTGCAAATCCCTTGAAATGATTTGCTGCTTTTTTCTCTAAGGAGTCCAAGACCCCCAGGTTGGTCACCATTGCCCCAGAGAGAGTCATTCATTCATTCATTAAATAAAAACTCTCCCCTTTTCCTAACCTTCCAGTTACCCTACTTGAAACCTAGGTGTCAGCCTCTGCTCCTTACCCTCTTAAGCTCCTCATGTTTAATCAGTTGCCAGGTCCTGTGCATTCTGCCTTTGTAGCATCTCTTGTATATGCCCCCTTCTCTCTTCTGCCGCTGCCACCACCCTGGCGAAGGCCCTCAGCCCCCAATATCTGGAGTCTGCTGATTGTTCTCCCTGCTTTAAGTCTCTCCCCAATCTAGTGCATTCTTCACAGCTTCACCGAACATCCTGAAGTTCAAGACTGACCATGCCATGGTATATATATATGCCAGTGACTTCCTATTATTGCCGGAAGCAAACAGAAAATCCTTTGGCTTTTGAAGTCGGTTACACTTTACTCCCCTCAACACCCTCCAAAATCCAGGAATGCTGGCATCTTTCCCGTTCTTCGAACAGGACACTCTTTTGACTGTATACATACATTGGCTGTACCCCATCCCCACAATGCTCTTCTTCCTCATTGCTACCTCTTGACACCACCCAAGTCAGCCAAATTGCACCTTCTGCGAGAAGCCTTTTTTCTCCTCCTTAATGCTTTTTTGTTTTCCCTCTTATTTTAAAATTACTATAATCACCCCCCAATTTTCCTATGTTTACACACACACATAACACAATTGTTTGATTTGCTCACGGTCATGCTTCTAATGCCAGAGGTGGAATTTGAACCCAGGTGTTCTTGAATCTAGGCTCATATTTTACCCATTAAGATAAATGAGCTCAAGCATTGAAAAGTCAGGTGGGTGAAAATTTACACTGCCACAGACTCTGAGGTACTATCGAAGGTGCTATTTTGAGGCTTATCTCTTAGCTGAGGGACCTGGCACAGTGCAAATGTCATACTCAAGTAGGCACCTAAGTCAGGAGACAAGTTGGGTTTAGGGTTTTCTGTTTAAGATGGCGAGGGGTCTCTCTCTTTCCTTTAATCAGTCTATTGCTATCCAAAGCCCAAAAGAAACTATACTTCATTAAAGCTGTAATAAAAACCTTTTAAATAGGGTAGGTTGATGCCTAGGAGAAAGATTGAATTCCCCAAACGACATTCTTAAGTAGTTTTAGAAATATTATCTGAGAAGAATAAGTTCAATTATCAGGAAAAGCTGCTTTGGCAATGTGACTCCTACCCTACTGAGTAACACAAGAGCTGCTTAGAGGTCCCACGCAAAGGCATTTTTGATGCTGTTATGCTGCATGTTCTGTTCCCAGTAAAAGTGTGCATAACTGGAAAAATCTCCTTCTGAGGCCTTTGATGACTAGTCATTTTACCAATTCAAGTCCCCTCCAGTATTGCCATAGCCTCCTAATTGCTCTACCTGCCTCTAGCCTCTTCACTCTGCAATCCATCTTCTCTCCACAGCTGCCCAAAGGATTTTTCTAAACCACTTGTCTGAACATATTGCCCTGCTACTCAATAAACTTCCAATGCTTCCCCATTATTTCTACTGTCAATACAAACTCTTCCATTTGGCTTTTAAAGCTCTTTACTACCTAAAGCCAACTGACCTTTCCAGCCACATTATAAATTACTTTCTTTAATGCACTTTTCAGTCCAGCCCTCTTGCTCCACATTCATGACACCCACTCCATCTCCCATCCCTTTGACTTTGCACAGGTTGTCCCCTATGCCTAGAATATAGGTCCTCATCTTTAATTCTTAGAATCTCTAGTTTCCTGCAAATTTCAGCTAGTGTTATCTTCAATATGGGATCTTTCCTATTCCTCTAGCAGCTAGGACCTTCTTCCCTTTAAGTCATTGTATATGTGTGTGTGTATATGTGTATATATGTATATACATACGCACATATGTATATCAGCATACATATATATGTATATATACAGTATATGTGTATACATACACACTGTATATGCATATACTATATACACACATATACTATACATACATATACTATATATACTGTGTAGATACGCATGCATGTATATCAGTATATATATGCATATACACAGTACATATATGTGTATACATATACATTGTATATACATATACTACACATACAACACATTATATACATATACACACTATATATACATATACACACCATGTATTTGTATATATGGTATATGTGTACACTGTATATGCGTATATTATATATACACATATACTATATATGCATACATTATATATACTGTGTAGATATGCATGCATGTATATCAGCATACATATATATGTATATACACTGTATTTATATAGTATATGTATATATGGTATATGTGTTTATGTGGTATATGTATATAAAGTGCGTATGTATACATATACAATATACATATACTTACATATACACGTACATACACACATACATACATACACACATGCATGCATACATACAGTCTCTCTGGATATAATTTAAGCCCTTCAGAGGATACTTTTTTTTTCTTTTTTGTCTTTCTAGCCCCAGGGTCTAAGTGTCTGGTAAATATTAAGTGCTTAATAAATACTTGACTTGAGTCAATTCAGCTCTACTCAACAAACATTTATCAAGTGCTACTACAAGAAAGGCACCGTGCTAGGCACTAGGGATACAAAGACAGAATAAAACAAGAAAAACTAGCCCTCTCTTTCAAGGAGCATTCACCACAATATAACTGTGACCAGGGCACACTTTAAGCATAAGGTATTCTAGGGTTGGATTTTAGATACTCTGTCCTTCTTAGAATGTCGGAGATGGACAATTTCAGTCTCCACTAAAAGGATGCTAAAGCTTCTAAAATGAAGAAGAAGAAAAGCAATAAGCAAAGTGCTGAAAACTTAGCAAAATAGATGGGCAGGAACATGGCAGTGACTTTGTCTCTAAAGCGTAGGGAAGCAGACAGTACTTCAAAGGTCTCCTACACAGGAAAACCCTGTTTGGCTCCAGAGAAGTTGCTGTTTACTCTGATGTGAGCCCCACCTCTGAGGGTAAATAGGTGCCCTAAGCCATTAGCAATGAAATCTGAAACATGCAAGTGCTGGAGTAGTTAGGCAAATGCTAAAAGCAGTCTTGGGTCTGAATAAAAAGCACCAGGCTTATTCCTGGCTTTGTCCAAACCTGTTAATGCGGTTTAGTGAATTATAGCAGCTTTGAAAAAAAAAATAGCTGAATACAGAGTAAGTCAGCATGAGAAGACAAGGAAGCCTCTGAGAGGAAGGCAGAGACTGTCTTTACTTCTGGAAGTGTGTTGAAGAATTCAATTTAGGCTCAACTCAATGATCTGGGCTCTGAGTGGAGCATGATAGAAGAGAATCCCTAGGCCAGAATGACTGCAATGTGAGTAGGTAATATGGTAGGGAGCCAGGTGGCCCAATGGCTGGCATGCTTCGACGTGGAATCAGGAGACCTCAAAAGAAGTCCTGCCTCAGTAGCTGTGTGAACTAGGCAAGCTTTTAACTTCTTTTAGTCACAGTTTTCTCATCTGTAAAACCGGATTACTAACACCTCCTTCACAGGGTCATTGTGAGAATCAAATGGAGTAACTGTTAAATGCTTTGCAAACCTTAATGCACTCTATAAATGTTAGCTATTATCACTTATTATTATTAATGAGTGGTTCAGCAGCTGCAGAACTACAATGATTTCTGAGTGTTCAAATTTTTTATTTACATATTAATATATTTTTGTTATTTATTTGTATTTATATTATTTATTGTTTTAGTAGTATTTTTTATTCATATAATAGAATCTCTTAGGAACAGTTGAACTGGAAAACGTAAAAATAATAGTAAGTTTTCTAGAAATTACATTTACAAATGCATTTTTAAAAGCTTATAGAACTGGACTTCTTTAGTTTTAAACAATAACTCAGTCCATTTCAATGCTTCTGTAATATGTTCATATATACGTCTCTGTCTTTTGCCTCTTTTTGTATCCCTACTGCTTAGCTCTAGGCCTGATACATAGGAGGCACTTAATATGTTTATAGGTTAATTGAACCTAGCAGGAGATGACAGTGAGTTCTTAAAGGCTGTGTGGGAGTGGATTATAAAATTTGGTACATTCTGCCCCCCCAGAAAAGCTTTGACAATTGGCTTGGCAATTGTCTCTGCCTGTTGTCTGAGAACCAGCTTTGCTAATACTAGGGAGGTCTCTCACCAGAAGGTTGGCTACCAGATGGTGATTTTAGGGGTGTTCTAGTGCATGAATACATGCCTCCTAAGGCATGGGACATTCACTATATGCACCAGTAGGAGAACACGCATGAAAATCATGTAGGTTTTTTTTGGCAGGGCAATTGGGGTTAAGTGACTTGCCCAAGGTCACACAGCTAGTACATGTGTCAAGTGTCTGAGGTCGGATTTGAACTCAGGTCCTCCTGACTCCAGGGCCGGTGCTCTACTCACTGCACCACCTAGCTGCCCCCAAATCATGTGTTTTTTTAAAGTATTTGAAGAAGAGCACGTGTATCGTAGATGTATAGTAATAATAATAACCTGTGTTTATATAGCTGTTGAAGATTTGCAAAGTGCTTTACATATATCATCTCATTTGATATTCCAGAACAACTCTGTAAGGTAGGTACATTATCTCCCTCTTACAGATGAAGAAACTAAGGCATCGAGAGGTAAAATGACTCCTCTAGGATCCCACAGTTAATATGCGTCTGGGACAGGACTTGAACTAAGCCCTTACTGATTCTATCCACTACATACTGCCCAGCTGCTTAGGTAACTTACCTCTTGTATATCTCAGAATCATGACATTTTAAAGTTGAAAGGGATGTCACTGAATATCTAGCTCTGCCCATTCCCCAAAAGAATCTCTGTTTCAACTACCAGGCAAGTGATCTTTTAACGTTTGCTCAAAGATCTCAATGGATGGGAATCCACTGCCTCCAAAGGTAGACTGCCTCCCTTTTCCTGCCATCAAGCCTGAACTTGCTCCTCTTTCCTTCCTCCTACTTTCTGGTTCGGTCCTCTGCACCCAAATAGAGTGAAACGAATCTGTCTTCTAAATGACAACTCTTAGCATAACTGAAGACATCTCCCTTGAGCCTTTTCTTCTCCAGGTTAATCATTTCTAGTTTCTTCAACTCACTTTCATATAGCATTGACTTAAGACCCTTCATGATCTGGCTGCTTTTGTGGAAACATTAAGAGCCTCTGAAGATATCAAGAAATAATATTTTTCTTATTTAAAAACCTTTCCAGACCTTTCCCTAAGGTTCCAGGAATAGGGATTTTAGAGGTGAAAACTAAATTTAGGGCAAAAGGCGCCTCACCTAGTTAGGATCATTTGCCTTCGCCATGAATGACTCTATGAGGCATCTAGGGGCTGTGACCTCTGCTCCATTCAGAAAGGTTGCAGGGGTGGGGAACCTGCAGCCTCGAGGCCACATGTGGTGCTCTAGGTTCTCAAGTGTGGTCCTTTGACTGACTCCAAACTTCACAGAACAAATCCCCTTAATAAAAGGATTTGTTCTGTAAAACTTGGACTCCGTCAAAAGGTCACACCCAAGGACCTAGAAGGCCACATGCGGCCTCAAGGGCCCAAATTGCCCACCCCTCCTGGCTTATGGTATTGATCAGAGAGGAAGACTTTTCGATTACTTCAGGTGACCCCTGACCAGCTTGGGGGTAGAGGGAGAAAGCCATTGAGGGGAGTGGCCAAAGAGAGATGGGTAGTTTTAAAAAGATTGTACTTCGGGAGTTTTCAAAAAGGTTAAGTGATTATTGCTCTATTAATCGAAATAGAATGTTAATCCCAAGTTGTGTTTTATCATTTTATCATCTTTTCCTTGTTCAAAATTCCTATAAATGTTAACTAGAATTGTCTTGTGTGACAGAGTTATCTGAGGTTATGGGTAGATGATGTCAGTTTGGACATTTCTCTCTTTAAGCTAGAGTAATGTTAAATCCATAAAAAAAAATTGTTTCTGCCAGATGTGCTTAAAATGCAGAAGATAGTATTTTTCTTTGACATCTTCCTCTATATATCCTTTCTTACATCTTTTGCATAGTCCTTACCAAAAATGGTATTATGGAGGTGCCCTATGGCAATCTCCCTCTGCTTTCAAGTTGTGAGGTTATAAGTGATAAAGTGGGAGGGCAATAATACAGAGATAAAGTATGGATGTAGGTTTGGAAACATCCATGAATGGACCCAACCTCTATGTTCGCTGCTTTGCCACAAAGGGATTGAATACTTTATTCCGCTATTTCTTTTCTTGAGTATATGTGAGAATGTGTCTCCATCCTCTCCCACATCCTTCAGTTCTTCGGACATAGCAACGGTTAGACACCATCCATTGAAATTTCACAGGGAGATTTCAATCTGTATCAGTAAAAGGAGAACTCACTCCAGTGAAATCTATGATTTTTGAATTATTTAAATGGGGGAAAATCTGGAATGGAAAACTAAGGAGTCGTGGTTCTTATCTTCCATTTTAATTTAGTGCCTGTGAAAATGGCTCTTTTAATGATACTATTAAAATATTACCTTTGATTTTAGCTTTTTAAAAATATTTTTACATCACCTACCTCATTTTAAGTTCATTCATGCAACAGTTTTCTCTCTTGTCCCTTCACTCTTCCCTTTCCCCTTCCCTTCCCTTTCCCCTTCCCTTCCTTCCCCTCCTCTCCTTTCCCTTTCCCCTTCCCTTCCCTTCCCTCCCCTCCTCCCCTCACTTCCTTTCCCCCTTCCCTTCCCTCACCCTCA
>CM053627.1:65763596-65790066 GCA_028646595.1 Phalanger gymnotis
CTTATCCCCATCCTTCAGCAACCTGGTGGCTCCTAGTTCCTAGGGGCTCATTATATTAATGCCAAACTGAGATTATTCAATTTTAGCTCAGTGGAACTCAGAATTCTCAAGTGAGCCACCAGCTTCAGTCTTCTCAGCAGCAGGGATGATAGGCATATCCCACCACACCCAGCCTGCAAACAGGTTTCTAAAGACCTGTCTGTCTGTCATACCTGAGGGCCATTGGTAGGGTTGTTCTACTAACATAGACTGCCCAGAAGGGGGTGAATATTGGTGACTAAGTGATCCAGAAAGCCATGGGAGTTGAGGAGGATGTAGCCAGTGAAAGTATTCTAGTCACTAATCTGGTGATTGAGAACAGCTATGTGAGAGATGTATGGACACCAAAGCCCTTATATAATAGATTTCTGTCTTTGCAGTGGAGAGGTAACCTGTTTTTCATTTCACTTGTGAGGCTCAGCTACAGTTTGGCTTCACATTTTCCATTCCTGTGGCCTTGCTATGCCTCCTTTGTCTTCTGTAGAAACCAAAAT
This sequence comes from Phalanger gymnotis, assembly GCA_028646595.1. Classification (NCBI taxonomy): domain Eukaryota; kingdom Metazoa; phylum Chordata; class Mammalia; order Diprotodontia; family Phalangeridae; genus Phalanger; species Phalanger gymnotis. The sequence continues at coordinate 65,764,130 of CM053627.1, forward strand.
GGAAGATCTGACTGTGTCTCATGACTGCTTATTACACTTAGAATCATGGAAATGAATGGATCTTAAAAAGAATATAAGTCAACTGCATTTTACAGATAAGGAAACTGGCCTGATGAGGTCAAATGAGTGGTCTCCATTTGGACAGTTAGTTAGCTAGAGGGCATATGAAAACAGGGAATTTTCTCTGAACCTCAGCCCATTTTTTTTATGCTTCTCAACTGAGGTCAAGAATAGCTGGGTGGTGCAATGGGAAGAACAGTGCATTTGGAGTCCAAGGACCTGGGTTTGAATCCCCTCTACGCGTCTTACAACCTGTGTGACTTTGGGAAAGGTAAAGTCTTGGTTTCTTCATGAGAAATTTGGACTAAATGGACCGAGTTTCTTTCTATCTCTAAATCTATGATCTTATGGTCATCGAGGCAGCTAAGTGAGACAATGGTTAGAGCACTGGGCTTGCGGCAAGGGAGACCTGAATTCAGCTCCAGCCTCAGATAGCAGTTGTGTGACTTTGGGCAAATTACTTAACTTCCGTTTGCTTCAGTTTCCTCAACTATAAAATGGGGATAATAGTAGCATTTACTTCCCAGAGTTGTTATGAGGTTCAAATGAAGTAATATTTTAAATACAATTCAATAAATGTTAATTAATAGTTAATAAGCATTAATAATTAAGAAACATTAATTAATTAAGCACCTACTATGTGCCAGGCACTGTGTTAAGTAAGTGCTGGGGATGCAAAAAAAGGTAAAAGACAGTTCCCATCCCTAAGGAACTTACAGCCTTATTTAAAAGTGTTTACCACAGTTCCTCACACATAGTAGGCACTTAGAGAGCTTGGTTCTTTCCTTACTGTGAATATGTGGAGTCTACTAAAAAAAAACAGGTCATACCTTAAGATGCTCTGCTCTAGAACTTTGGTTTGGTGTTGGTCTCGTTGATTTTGCTTCTGCATTTCCTCCTGTTCTTTTCCACTGTTTATTCCATCCAAGAGCCATTTCTCTCTCAAGGCTTTTTTCTGATACCAGAGAAGAAAGACACAGATGAGTTCTCAGATTAGTTAGAAGATTCCTTTATCAAATTAAAATTAAATGAAGGATTCTGGGAGATGGTTTAGTAGGTTAGAAAACTTTCTGTTCTCCAAATTTCCTCCACAGAAAAAGACAGAACATTGCCTCAGAGGGAATCTAGAGCAGCAGAAATAAAAGTCAGGGTAAAGCAGTTGTTCTCTTAAAACCTTAGGAAGACCACAGGAAAGACCTGACTTCCAGAGGCAGAGGTTCAGCCTGAGAGAAGAGCAAACACCTCCAGGCCAACTCTGTGGAATCAACAAACAAGCCCTGGGGGCAGCTGGGGTGTGGGGGGCAGCCTTAGAAACTTTCATATCATGGACAATGTGGGGTTCTGGCGGCTGAGAAGATTGAAGGATCTTCCACTGTCAAGGGATGCCAAGCACAGCTGTGCCGATCAGACCCATCCCGGGCTGTGACTGTGGGGAAAAGGAGCTAGCACACACTTGGTGAGCCCAGTAGCAGAGGGGTGTGACCCCTGCTGACTGGGCACTTGCAGGAGAGCAGAGTCCCTGGTTTCAGTTCCGGGGCAGAGAGGGCAGCTGTAGTTTGCAGTCACTGGAGGGACAACAGCAAACGAGATAATTTTTGGGATTACATGACCCAGGTTGGGGCCAGTTGGGGATGGGGGTGCTCTAGCCGTAGCTTAGGAGAGGAGAAACAGAGCCCAAGGCTGACCCTGGCTCCGACCTCAGAAAATAGCGGTAAGAAGGACCAGAAGCTTGAGCCATACCTCAGGACTACAACTTGATTATGCTAGCTGCTGCTAAAAATAAATTAAAACAAACAAACAAACAAACAAAAACTAGTAAGCAAAGATGAAAGGATCCAAACATAGAAAGCTACTATGGGGATAGAGAAGATCTGGGTTCATATTCAGAGGAAGATAATGGAGCTAAAAAAGCCTCTCCTTTTTCAATGAGAAAGGTCACATGGTTCCAAGCACGAACAGTTCTTGGAAGAACTTGAAAAGGACTTTAAAAATCAGAGAGATTAAGGATAAATTAGAAAAAATAAGGGCAATCCAAGAAAATTAAGAAAATGATGAAAAGAAATTCAACTAACTTGAAATAGAGAATCAAAAACTTAAGGAAGGAAATGATTCCTTGAAAACTGGAACTGGTCAAAGGGAAGCTAATGACATTCTAAGACACCAAGAAATAAAACAAAATCAAAAGAAAGAAAAAATATAAGAGAATGTGAAATATCTCATCAGAAAAACAACTGCCCTGGAGAAAAGATCTAGGAGAATTAATATAAAAATAGTTGGACCACCTGAAAATTATGATAAAAAAGAATCTTGATACTATATTACAAGAAATTATCAAGGAAAATTGCCCTGATGTTCCAGAACAAGAAGGCAAAGCAGAAATAGAAAAAAAAATCCACTTATCACCACCTGAAAGAGATCCCAGGAGGAAAACTTACAAGAATATCATAGCCAACTTTCAAAACTTCCAGGTTAAGGAGAAAATACTGGAAGCAAAAAGAAAAAAAAATCATGGACCTACAATAAGGATTACAAAAGACCTAGTAGCTACTATGCTAAATCACCATAGGTCTTGGAATACTATATTCCACAGAGAAAAAGAGCTGGGGTTACGACCAAGGGTAATTTACCCAGCAAAGTTAAGTATGGTCCTGAATGAAAAAAATGGACATCTAACAAACTAAAAAACTTTCAGGTATTTATTTATTTATTTTTTTGCAGGGCGATTGGGGTTAAGTGACCTGCCCAAGGTCACACAGCTATGTGTGAAGTGTCTGAGGCCAGATTTGAACTCAGGTCCTCCTGACTCCAGGGCTGGTGCTCTGCTCACTGTGCCACCTAGCTGCCCCCACTTTCAGGTATTTATGATAAAAATAACAGAACTTAAGGGAAAATTCGACATATAACATCCAGGAGAAATATAAGATAAACATTAAGGACCAATTATAAGGGGCTCAATAAGGTCAAACTGTTTATTTCTTATATGTGAAAATATTATCAGTTCTTTTATGACTTTCATTTTTTATTCTGGTAGTTTGAAAGAAAGATTTGGGCTAAGCTGGGTATGATGGGGTGATTCTAAAAAAAACTGCAGGGAGAGATAAAAAGGAGCAATTTTCTCATACAAATAAGGCATAAAAGGAAAAATTGATATGGAAGAAGCTAAGCAGGGGAGAGGGCAGGTAGTGCTGAAAACCTTGCTTTCATTGAGAATGGGTTAAAGAGGGAACAACATACATATCTATAAGGGTATAAAAGTCTTCTAAATTCAGAAAGAAATAAGAGGGCAAGAGGATAGGGTGGGGGGAGAGGATAAGGGAGGTATTGTTGGAGGTATTGTTGGAGATAGAAGGTAGAAGTAAAGTTAAGGAGTGAGAATAGATAGGAATAGGGTGAGAAGAATGGTGAGGAAAACTAGGAAGAAGGAAAATATATATATAAATTATAGCTTAGAATGTGAATGAGATGAATTTACCCATAAAATGGCAATGGATAGCAGATTAAAAGTTTGAGTTCTTAAATCTATAAAATGAGAAACAAAGGTCAGGAGTAGAATTTGATATTTAAAAAAAAGCAGGAGTAGTAATCATGATCTTGGACAGTTAAAGCTAAAATAGATTTAATCAAAAGAGAAAAATAGGGAAACTATACTATGTGTCAGCTATATTATTCAACTTTGTTTTAGACCATTTAAAATAACTAGACAGTATAAAATCCCTGAGAATATATCTGCCAAAACAGACATAGGTACCGTATGAACATAAACATAAAACACTTTTTATATGAATAAAGTCAGATCTAAATAATTGTATTGTTCATGGGTAGGTAAAGCCAATATAACAAAAAAATTTACCTAATTCATTTCCCTAACTAATCTATGTAATGCTATCCCAATGAAATTACTAAAGAAATTATCTTACTGAGTTAGATAAATAATAACAAAGTTCATTTGGAAGAACAAAAGGTCAGAACTTCAAAGAAACAGGGCAAAAAAAGAAGTAAAGGAAGTAGAATCTGTAATATCAGGTCTTAAACTATATCATGAGGAGAGAACATTTTTAAAGTGTAAAATGCATAATTTTGATTATTTTAAGTTAAAATTTTCTTGTTCAAATAAAACCTATGTAGCCAAGAATAGAAGGAATGCAGAAAATTGGGAAAAAACTTTCATAGATAATCTCTCAGATAGAATGATTAGGTTAAAATATTTCTGTGGTATGGGAAATGAAGAGGTGGTTGATTTATAAAAAACATGGAAAGAATTGGACTTATGAAGGAAGATGCTAGCCATCATCAGAGAAACAGATGACAAGTAGAAATAAGCAGAGTACAGTCTTACATATATGTGTATGAGTGTATATATGTATATGTTTATATATGTGTATATGTGTGTATGTACATATACACATATACACATGCATATACATACATATATCTATGTGTATATGTATATATCTCCAATCCACACTTAATTGTAGTCTTTTTTTGGGGGGGTGATAGGGAGAGGAAAAAAACATAAAAAGTGCACAGCAGAGAACAAAAGAAAACTTACAAGGAAGCAAAGAAAAGCTGGACAGCTTTGAAAACAATGTGTAGCATTTATTATATAGGTTTTCTTGAAATGGAAATTTATTGTTTTATATTGAATCCTCTCTTATGTTCTGCTGTGTACATTTTCTTATTTTGTATTTAAGTTTAAAACAAATTTAAAAACTTATAAAAACAATTAAAATTTTATGATGGCACAGTGGAAAGGGTCCTGGATTTGGAGGAAAAGAACCTGAGTTCAAATTCCAGCTGGCTTTGTTATATAACAACAACCACAACCACAACAAGAACAACAACAACAGTTGTTCAGGGTCCATACCCAGAGTGGACTGAATGAGACCAGGAGGATAGAGTGCTGGGCATGTAGTCAGGAAAGCCCGAGTTCAAATGTGGTCTCAGACACTTGCCAACTGTGTGATCCTGGGCAAATCACTTAACCTTTGTCTTAATCCACTGGAGAAGGAAACAGCAAACCACTCCAGTATCTTTGCTAAGAGGGCATAGACAGTATGGTCCATGGGGTCACAAAGAGTCAGACACAACTGAAGGACTGAGCAACAACAACTTCCCGACTCCTTGTCCAGTAGACACACATATACCCAACACCCCCCTTCCCCCTTCCCACACACACTCATACATACTACACTCATATATACTAGACTGAAAATTCCTTGAAAGCAGGGACTGTTTCACTCTTCGTATCCCCAGTGGCTACCACGATGCTTGGCACATAGAGACACATTTGATAATTACTTAGCTAGTCTGGTCCTCAGACAACTGACATGGAATGTGTTACCTTGCTACATTAGAAAATTTTCTGGCTTGGCATAACTTACATTTCATTGGCAAAGCCTTTGAGAACCCATAATCATTTCCATAAAGAGGTGAGGCTTTGGAATAGTAGTTTAGAGGAGGTCAGCATCATTGGTAGGGCTATGAGATTGACAGCTGGAAGCAACCTTTGAGGTCATTCACATTAGCACTTAATCATATCTTTGTTGCTGTATCTTTGTTCCTTTGCGTCTTTTAGGGAGCTAAAAGGAAGGCAAGGTCTTCAGGGGCAGGGACTTTATCTTGTACTTCTTTTGTATCTGCCATAATGCCTACCACATCATGGAGCAGATAATGGGTGATTACTAGATATCTGTTAGATTAAATAGAGTAGAATGGTAGATGTAACCTCCTATGAGAACTGGACCATAGAGTGAGGTAGGGGTTCAGCCTTCAACCCTTGTCTTATGCTGTTACATTTTTTGGTTTTTGTCCAATTAAATCCAATGCACCTGGAAATTTAAGCACCTATTTTGCACAAGACATTGTGGTAGGTTAAAAAGCATTTAAAAGGAAAACGAAACAACACAACACCACACAATTTCTGTCTTTTCATTGTGTACTGGAAGTGGGGTAAGGGGAAGACAACATCTTAATCGTTAAGTGTGTACACACACACACACCCATATATATATGTATATACATATATATACATATATATATATATACATATATCATAACTTGAAGAGGAAGAGAATACTAACAACTAGGGTGATTTATAAAGGAAAGAAAGAAAGAAGCTCTTCTGTAAAGATAAGCACCCAGAGTGAAGGGCTCAACTTGGGACACATTTTAGTAGAATATGTAGATTACCTTAGGAGGTCATATGGTACAGTATTAAGAGAGTTTTCTCTAGACTCAGAGGACCTAGGTTCAAAGTCCCCTTTTGATACTGCCCGTATGACCCTAGGCAAGTCATTTAACTTTCTTGGGTAAAACGGAGAGTGATGGGGTTTTAGACCAGAAGGCCTCTCAGGTCCCTTCCAGTTCCAGATCTATGATTCCATGAAAAAATAATTAATTATTCTGATGCTAATACTTAGTTACATTTCAATTCAATAGAATCCAACCCATTCTCTGCTGGGAATACAGAAATGAAGAAAAAAAATACAATATAGTCTCTGACCTTAAGGAACTTGTCGTCCATTAAAGGGTGTATGTATATATATACACATGGATTACTGAAATAAAAGGTAGAGAGTGATGGGGCAAAGGAAAGATCTAAGATACAGCACTCTAGGAATATTTGAGGATAAAGATTATGCTTTCACCTAGGGTGGGGATGGGAGTAGTAGATGGGGAGAGGGTAGGCTGAACAGGAAAGGCTTTATCAAGAATGTAACTTTTGAACTGAGGCTTGAACAAAGCGAAGACACTTGAAAAGCAGAGATGAAAAATCTATGTATGCTTATGGATGTAGTTTTTGTCTCCTCCCATGAGAATATGTTTGCTGAGAATAGGGATTTTTACACCCATTGTATTCGCGACCCTTGTGCCTGCTACAGTGTGTGGCACACAGTTGGCACTTAATAAGTGACTGTTGATTGGTTGATGAGGAAGGTGGGCATTCTGGGCATGAATGGTAGACAGGGCAAATGATCAGAGATGGACATGTTTACTTTGGAGAACCTAACCAAAACACAGTTCCTGAAGCACAGAGATAAGTCTGGAAAGGTGAGTCAGAGCCAAATTGTGAAGGGCAGCAAATGCCAAGTGGAATACTTTGTATTTTGGACAAAGATCTAGTTCAGACTACTTCTATAGAAAAGTGCTTTTGTTTAGCAGTTCTACCTAACTATATAACGAATGACTAAAATTGCAAAAACATAGATGTAGGAAATTTTTCTATTCTCCTCCAGAATTTCTCTTTTACAGGGGATAGAGACAAGGCATGTGATTTCACTGGTGTAGGAAAGTGCCTGCTGATGAAATGCCTTCTACCTTATATAAGGTTAGCACATTCTCTGCAAATTATGGTCATAGAGATTTGTCTAGAGAATCAAGAGGTGAAATGACTTGAGCAGGGTCACACAGCCAGTGTGTGTCAGAGGTGGAATCTGAATCCAGGTCTTCCTGGTTTCAAGGTCAGTTCACAATGCTGTTCATATGGTAAGATTCAGAATAGAAGCAGATAGTAATAGTTTTATATCTTTTTTTCTTAATAAAAAAAGATGTCAGGAATGACACTTATGAAAACTTGCATTTAGGTCTTTACATCAAACCTGAATAGGGTGGTCAATATTTCATGGTTACCAAAGAGATAACTGTTTGGACCAGATGATAACCAAGAAAAAATAGCCTTTTATGTTTTATAAAGCACTCTACACATATTATCTCATTTATTTTGACAACAACCATATGAAATAGGATATAAGAATATTATTACGTCTCTTATTTAGATCAGGAAGCTAAGGTTCACAGAAGTTTAGTGTTTTGCCTGTGGCGACTACGTGATGGAGCCAGATGGATTAATTGCTTCTTCCTGGAAACAACATTCTGGACCTTTCCTAAACCTTTTTGTTTGTTTGTTTGTTTGTTCTTTTGGTTCAGACCTGTGACTTCTTCTGTGTCTAGAATTCACAGGATGGAAACTCCCTCCACTGATGCAGATCAACAACTCCTAGTAACATGCAGTCTTAGAGTTGCCTGGGAACTGAGAGGTTCAGTGACTTGCCCACAGTCACACAACTACACTATAGTTATCCCTTCCACATCAAGGGGATTAGGGACGAGGTGTCCCTGTGGTCTGGAAAATCCATGTAAAATTTTTTGGTCCTTCCTTTGTAGCAGAGAAGAAGTCTGATTTCTTTTTATTATATGGGGTGTTTATAGTACTTATTGTAAAATTTGGGTTAAGTATTTGGTTATAGGCTCTGTGTCATCTTCTGGTCTTCAAATGTTATCTATGGCTTCCATAAAATTACCCCCAAAATTCCCACTTAATTTTTTATGGTGACCCATGATATATTGAAACCATGATGGGGAAAGTCACAATGTGGAAGGGATAACTGTATATCAGAGTCAGGCCTTCCTGTCTCCTAGACCAGTCCTTTGTCTGCTGTGCCCATACTTAAGTATTTGGAAATGGGTGTACCTTACTTGTTTCAGTATTAGAAATGAATGTAGAGCCCCACACATCAGTGTCCTAACATTTTAGGATCGATCTGTGGGTAGATAAAAGATTATTGTCCCCAGGGTTATCTCAGTCCTTAACTATAATTACTCTGCTTTTTGCAAGAATGTTTTCCACAGGGTTGGTTAATATGTACTCACAAAGGCTGACATTGAGCTCTCACGGTCTGTGAGAGATTCAGTGAATAAATATACCAATAATGATAGGACTCTTCTTATTGACCTATTCATTTTCACTTGATGGGACTTGTAGGTATGTAATACTGTGAAACAAGAATAGATGATGCTGTCAAAATAAATTACAGTCTTCCAAACAACTTACAAGGACAATTTCAGCCGATTACATCCATAGAACTATCACTAAAAAGACTCAGGTAGTGAGTTGTCTCTGCTCAGGGATGTTGACTCATAAGAGAGAAGTGAGCAAGCTTCTTATGGCATATCTAGGTTAGCTTGGGGCCACATTCACACAGCCTTAGTCTGGTGAAGAAAAAGGGTAATTCTGACTTTAGATTGACATGAACTCTAATTGGTATAACTTCAGGATTGCAGTTCACAAAATGATATTTACTTAAGGAGAAAAAATCTCCTGAGCTTTATAAATGTAAAATAAATCTACTTGTATGGTGCAATCAAAATAATATTTCACCATCCTGTCTGAGGACAGAGCTGCTATTAAAACCCAGCTCTCCCAATTAAGAAATTCAACGTTCTTTACTACATGATGACAACATCTGGAGATTCCCTCTCCCTCCAGCTGCTAGTGTCTCCCCATGAAGTAACTTGTATTTACTTTATATATATTTTATATTTGTGTGTGTGTGTACATGTATCCCGCCAGGAGAATGTAAACTATTTGAGTGTGGGGACTACTTTACTCTTGTCTTTGTGTCTTCAACATCTAAAACAGTGTCTAGCACATAGTAGGTATTTAATTGAAGCTTATCGAATGACCTAGATTTGAATTGTGGCTCTGCCATTTATTGTCTGTGTGACCTTAGGCAAGCTACATAACCTCTCTGAGCCTCATTGTCCTCATCTGTAAGATAAGGAGGTTGCGCTAGATGGCCTCTAAATCTATGATCTTAGGAACATACAATCTGGGGCCCTGATACAAATACCACAACGGTTGTCCTTGCTTTATGCTTATCATATTAGACAATAATTACTCATTTTCATAGGGCCTTTAAGGTTTGCAAAGTGCTGTACATATATTTTCTCCTTTGATCCTGAAGAGATCATGATGACTGTTTGGGCTAGGCAGAAAGCAATAATAATAGCATATTTTTACAGAGTGCTCAACAGTTTGCAAAAAAATTGATCTACATTTCATGAAATCAAAACAATTTCATTTTACTTTCATATTGCTTATAGATCAGCATATGAAAAGGGATTAATTTGGAATAACTTGAAAGATTATTTTTCAAGACATTCACAGTTTGTGTCACTGGAAAATCTAAAATAATGTGCAGAATTAAAATAAATGTAAAGCAGAAAAGAAAAAAATCTTTTGATTTTTTCAGAGGAAGATGCTTAAAAAAAACTTAACTGAAACACTCAAGTAATTCATTTAGGGTTGTAGTAATAGTAGATTGAGGTATTGAATGTTCCTTAGCATCATGAATTAGGGCAGTGAGGTGTCTCAGTGGATAGAGTGCCAGGCCTGGAGTCAGGAAGACTCATCTCCCTGAGTTCAAATCTCAACTCAGACATTTACTAGCTGTGTGATGGGCAAGTCAGCTTAACTCTGTTTGCCTCAGTTTCCTCATCTAAAAAATGACTGGGGAAGGAAATGGCAAACCATTCCAGTATCTCTGCCAAGAAAACCCCAAATGGGGTCATGAAGATTCAGACATAACCAAAAAATGACTGAAAAGCATCATGAATTGAAAGAACTTCAAGAAAGAACTAATAGTCCTGATTTAGTGTATGTGCCTGAATGTCTGAACTTGTAATCATATTGCCATGTCAGTTACTATTTGGAGTCAATAAGATGCACATTGTGTGATAAGATAAGTCTCTATCATAGTCCAATGCTGCTAACCTGTTTGGAGGATCCTTTTCTACTATGCCATATACATTATCTTATGTCTAGGGGTCCAAAGAATATCAGTCAATAAATCTATGGACAATTTCATTTGCTCTACTTCTGTGTTCTAAAACTCTTCTGAGAAGTAATTTTTGTTTTGATTTTAGATGGCAAGACGGCTTTTAAGGTAGGTGTTTGTATTGTTTCAGCCTACTGAAATGTGTAGCATTCAGGGGAGATGGTGAACACAAGAATTGGTGGACTAGGAAAAAGGGGAGGGAGTAGAAGGCTAGATGACAGTAAGATTGGGAAATGTGAACGGGGCCAGTATAGACTTGTAAGCTGACAAGTGTTTTTGTGGAACTGAAGAGTCTTGGATCAGTTGGCCTACTCTAGACCTAATTCAGCTGATAGGCCAAAGAAAAGAGTTTTGATTGTCTGTATTGGCTAGAAAGACGTGATTTATTGAACTGTAAGAAGTGGTGTAAGAACTCAGTTTTCTTACATCTTGGTAATAATACAGATCACAGAATCTTAGAACAGGAGAACTTAGAGATCAAACAGTCCAACTTGACACCCTACTTTACCCCACACTACACAAACCATTTTACAGACAAAGAAATTGAGGCCCAGGGAGGTGAAGGGATTTGCCCAAAGTCACATCGGTAGAAGTAGATCTGAGAATGGAATCAGGATTTCTGATGCCCCGTCTGACACTTTTTCCATTTTACCACAGGATGAGGCCTTAGTTCCCTGAGACATAAATCTTTCCTTTCCCTCCCACATGCAAAACTTCCACTTATGTCATTGCGTTATAGATCTTATCTGTATATTAGGAAATACATTATTTCAGAGGAATTGGGCCTTGGCAGCAAAAATCCCATGTACCAGACACACCAACCACTAGGAAAGGGGAAGGGGTCAGCTCGATATGGTTTAATGGATTTCAGATGCCAATTATCTTTGATTATTTGTGGAAGGAATTTCCATTCTAGCACAGATTGGACTAGATGACTTCTTAGATCCCTGATTCAATTCAGTTCATAGGATCATAGATGTAGGGCTAGATGAGGACATGAGTCCTCAAATCCAACCCCCTGATTTTACAGATGAGGAAAACGAAATCCAGAGAGGTAAGGTGACTTGCCAAGGTTGCACAAGAAGGAAGTCACTGGTGGATCTGGGATTTACAGATCAGTGAATTAACAGCACAATATTTTGCTTATAGTAAGTAATTAATGTTTATTCATTCATTCATTCATACCTAGGTCCTCTGCTCCAAATCTAGCGTTCTATCCACTGTATCATACTGTTTCTCTCTAACTTTGACAGATATATGTTAATGTGCTGGATGCTGGCATACAAAGATAAGAAGGAAACAATTTCTGCCTTCTAGGAGTTACGTTATATCGAGGAGATACTACATATGCAAAGATAAGTAAACACGAAATATATATCGAGCAAGTTCAAGAGGAGAAATACATTACCACCTGGGGATCAGCAAAGGTCTTGGGTATAGGAAGTGGCACCTGAGCTCTGCTTTATGAGGCTCAGGAGTCTATCTCCAGCTCATATTCTCTGATTAGGCACCATAAACATAAACTGGCTGAATAATCTTTGGGGAAGAAATAGAAAAATGCTAAGATGCCTTCTTGCCTACAAGAAGGATCTAGATACTCCACCTCAAGGCTTATTGATTTGATTCAAGTTGATTCAATTCAATTCCACAAACATATAAAATACTCCTATCTTTGAATGCTAGGTTTCAATTTTATTTAGTAGACAATATGGAGCCACTAAAGATTTTTGGGCAGTCAAGTGATGGGACCAGATCTGGGCACAAGGAAAATGAATGAACAGAGGCATGAAGGATAACTTGGAAGAGGGAGAGGGTAGAGTTGGGAAGACTGTTTAGGAGGCAATTGTAACTGACCAGGTAGGTGGTAATAAATAGGGTGGTGGTACTGAGAGCAAAGCAGAGGGTTTAGTTAACATATGCAGACATATGGAGATCTGTATATTCTGCCTTAGTTTTTCTCTTGAGCTCCAGTCCTACATCACCAGCTACCTTTAAGATGAAATATAAAATCTCCTGTTTGACATTCAAAGCTCTTCAAAACTGGACCCTTACTTCTTATTTATTCTTCTTTAACTCTTCTTTCCTCCACACATTCTACATTGGCTCACTTGCAGGTACTGGAATGGGACATTCCATCCCTTGTCCCTGTGACTTTGCACTGGCGTGGGATGCTCTGTCCCCTTCAAAATCCAGCTCAAATGCCAACTTCTGCAAGAGGTCTTTCCCATTCCTCCCAGATGCTAATGCCTTCCATTCTCAGATTGCTTTTTTCTACTCTATATATTTTGTTTGTACCTAGTTATTTATCAGATGTCCTCCCAATTAGAATGCAAACTCCTCGAAAACAGGGACTGGGTTGTTTGACTTCCTTTATATCTCCATCCTTTACAATAGTGTACAGGATGCTTAATAAAGTATGAGTTGAATGAATGAAAGATGTGAGATATTAAAGAGGTCTACTTATCCATGTCCTCAGTCCAGGTACATATTCCTTCTTCCTTACTTTTCACTGAGAAGACCCATCATTTTTTCAGTCCACAGCCTTGTACCCCTGTGCTCCTCCTGTGACAGAATGCCCAGGAGAATCTAAGTGTGATTTTCTTTTGCAATTAAGATGAACCTTACTTCACTTTTCTTTTTTGGCAGATAAAGACCCATGATTCAGTACATATGGCACTTTGGCCATTCATTCAGCCAGAATATAACAAGATCATCCATATTTCAAGTAAAGCTCTTGTATTCAGACTTTGCAAAAGAAATATCCTTTGTCAGACTAAGTCGCTTTTTGCTTTGAAAAATATAATGCATTTATGTGTAACTTTCTCTTTCTTTTCAGGGTATAAGTTGGAGAGAGGAATTGAAAATGAGGGAGGAAGATGGGGGAAAAGAAGAGAGAGAAAAGGAGAGGGAGGGACAGATGGCACGTTTGTGTTTGGGGAAAGGGAGAAATGGGGGCTGAAAAAGAAAAGATCAAGCAATCTTATTTTTACTCCTTGGGGATTTCTCCTTTGTTTCCTAGCACAGAAAAATTCCTTTAGGAAACCTTTAAAGAACTGTGTGGTAGAGAGAGAGAAACCCTAGTCAGAATCAGTAGCAGGTAGAAAAAGAAACGGGCTGTGGAAGAAAAGAAGGTACTGATGAATGGCAAGTCTGTTAGAGTTTCTTCTTGGCGGGTGGTGGACTTTCTATTAGTGGCAACAGTACATGACCCTAAGATGGACCAGCTTTGTACCACACCCCTGCCTTGCTGGAGTCCCTGGCAGAGTCAGTGATAGTTTCTTCGTCTGTGTTCTGGAGTGGGTTGGGTGGGGGGAGTCCCTGCTCCCACTTCTAGACAGGTAGGGTAAAGACCATTTTCCTTTCAGTTTAGAGAAGGGGCAATGCACATTTCTGGTATCCTAAGTTGCAACCTTGAAGACATTTTCCCATAGAAGTGTCATTACACATGATAATTAAGTTCTACTATTGGTGGTTGGTATTAGTACAGAATTCTACTGCAGGGGTGGAGCGAAGCAGGCTTCTGTAGGCTAGGAATAGAAGTACCATGAAGAACAGTGCTTTTCTGAGAAAATTCTGAATTCCAAACAACTTTTGGAATACAAAATAGTTTTGGAACACAGCTGATGAGTAAGCTGGGTGCTGCCTGTATAGTTAGTTAGTTAGTGCATAAGGATACCCATTTACTTAATGGTGGTGCATGAGTACATTTGAAAGCATTCTAAAGTGGCCAAGTTTTTCCTGGACAGCGATCCAATCCCTGGGAGAATGCAAGAGTGTTATCGAAATGTGATCTTTGGAACAGGAAGGGTCGAATGTGCATGTCCCACTATATGATGCAGCTTGAGCTCTATTCATATCATAGAAGTACAAAATTTCTTGGGGAGGGTCTCAGTAACTATCTAGTCTAACCCAGGTCTGAAAAAAGAGTTTCCTCCATTTTATCTCCTTTAAGTGGTTTTCCAACCTCAGCCTGAAGACTTCCAGTGATGGGGAAGCCATTTCCTACTGAGGTCACCCAGTCCTCTTTTGGAAAACTCTAGTTATTAAGAAGTTTTTTTTTCTGACATCAATTCTAAATTTGTCCCTTTACAAATTGCTACTCATTATACCTAGTTTTTCCTTTTGGGGTGAGGCAGGACAAATTGAATCCCTCTTCTATATAATGACAGCCTATATAATTATCCTATGACCTGTTGATATTTCATCTTTTTGCCTAGAGTACATGCTTCTTTTTCTGAATGTGTCCTGGCTCTCTTCTCCACTCATATAGCTTTAATTCGACATCTATGAGCAAGACATGTTAACTATTCTTGGAAGTATTCTATTTGTGCAATATAAAGTATCCACGTAAATGGGGTAAAGGGGGAGTTGTAGGAGGAAAGACCATTATAGTCTTGATTGACTTGCCTTTAGTGGGGGCCATTTCACCCATCAATGACATGGATTCAACAAACCATGCCAAATTCAACTAACATTTATAGACATGCTTCCTCTATGCCGCCAAACTGGCTTATAACTTTCACAGATCCATTAAGCTAATTGATAGAAGTCTTGCCAGATAAATATAGTCTCCTGCTTGAGGCTGTTCACAAGGACCTATTGTTTGTCATTTGGTTGCATCCTGTTACCAAGCTACATAATGAAATGTTGAAACCTAGTGTGCTCCAATTATTAAGAGAACACACCCAATGGAAGATGTAAAGTCTGATTTTTGAACGAGAGTTTATTTCTGTCTATGATCTCATGTTTGATTAAAACAGAACAACCCTTAAAAAACCCAAACCATGCTCAGACAACAGCCCACTAAGCTTTGAAATACACCCATCCTTGAGTGGGATAAATGCTTGCCTGTTCCATACCTCTGGGCTCTCATTGATTTCAAAGGGAACTTCTGGTCAGGATTAGATCCCTCTGGGATTTGGCCAAGACTGTCAAGGGTGAAATCCTTGAGGCTAGATTCTCAAGGTTACCCAACAAATATTGGGAAATTCAGAAATAATAGAGAAGACCATATTTTAAACTTTTCTCCTGGTGTCTAGAAGACATTAGCTTCATATGTAAATATTACTAGTAGATGGATGTTCCTTATGTTTATGAGAGAGCTAATAAAGCAACATGTGTATTTTCCTTCCCCCAGTGGAGATTTTATGTTGCTGAATTGTTAGCACCATTAGAAAAGACAAATATAATCTCATTGAAATGGGAGTCCAAAGTTACCTTCAAATGCTGATGTTTTAGCTTTTCTTCCTCTACTTTCAGGCGCTTTTGTGAGATTTCTTCTTGCAATTTCCTTTTGTCCTGCAATGGAAAAAAATCCATAATTCATTTTTACAATTAACTTAAATATCTCACCCTGCTGTTGATGTCATTTGCATTCTGTTGCCTTGGGTCAAAGCCCCACAGGGTACCCTGGGGATGCATATTTTAAGACAAAAGAAAGTAAAATGAGATTAAGAAAAACTCTTGAGAGAAACACGAGATTCCATTTAAAAAATTCATTTAAATAAACCTATTATTTATCTTTCTAGCCATTCTCCTCTTCGTTTTTGTTCTCTTGTAGCCTAATATTGAGATTCTTTAGCATGAAGATATGGCATTGAATGACTTATTGGATGAAAGGATTTTAAGGAGACAATTTGAAAACAGAGATGGTAGCATCAGATGAGAAAAGTCCTTTTTGGCATGAGAAATTACATGGAACAATGAATAGATGGAAAAGAACAAGGAAGCTCTTAGGGGGAAGGCCTACCAGGGCATAGGGAACAGGAAGATGAGCTTGCATTGCTAACAGAAAAAAAGGGCAGAGATGAGATGTAATACTATGTTTTGTTTCTGTACAGAGGGTAAAGATGAATGGATCTAGTAATGGTACTTTCGTGCTGGAGATCACATTTCTATCACAGTATCAATGACTATGAGATGTGATTGTAAAGTAAGGAGACAAAATTTCAGCAAAAATATCGCAATTTCTTCAAAATATCTATTATGATAGAATCTGCACTTAGTCTAATAATGCTACAATTATTCCAGTCATTCTCAGCACTTTTTGGCAACTGTCTTCAGAGCCCAAGTTAAATTAAATTTGACGAGTATCTATTCTACGTGCAAGGGGCTTTGGTAGACACAAGGTTTGTGAAGAGATGGAAAATGGTACTTGCCCTGAAAGACTTTAAATTTGCTTTTGGGTCAGGGGTGGGGCTACAGGAATTGTTATTTTAGTATATAGCACTTTAAGGTTTTCGAAGCACTTTATAGAGATGACTTCAGTTGATTCCCCTAACAACCCTTTGAGATTGGTGATATCACTAGCTCCATTTTATTTATCAGAGCCTGAGGGAACTGAGGCTCAGATGGACCAAGTGACTTACCTAAAGCCATATAGTTAATAAACATCTGAGATGCAGTACGGCATGATTCAGATTCAGATTCAGATATTCCTGACTTGGGTCTCTATACTCCTCTGCCTTCCTGATGGCACATTTTTAGTTTCTCGGGGGGAATCTGATTTTTCTAAACAGTGACAAATGAGCTTGATCCAAAGATTGCAAATAAAATGGACTACCAAGATGAGGAATACTGTGTTTTGTTCCCAACTATGTAACTTTACTATAACTGTGAAGAAATAAGACCAATATGGTGTGGCTCATACTGAAGGCCATTGAGGAAGAGATTTCTAAAAACATCTTGAGAAGGGGCGGCATTTTGAAAGAAGGGTACAATCTTCCAAGATGACTGTGTAAATGGGCATGTCTTGCTTCAGTTCGAAGCACTGTCCTCACTGTGTGTAAGAAGACAATGTGATTTTATCAATGTTATCTACTGAAAGAGTCCTGCTTCTATTTTAAAGCACAAGTATTAAGGGTTTCTTAACTGCACTTTTAAGACCAGGACAAAGAGAAAAGAGGCTACTCTGAAAACCTTTCCCTCCTTGACCTTTGAGACATCATTCAAGCAATGTAGAATCTCTCCTTACCCCAGCAGGGAAGACCAATAATTGTGAAGGAGGCAGCTTGACACAGTGGAAAGAATACTGGCTCTGGACTTTGAGGGCTTGGCTTCAAATCCCACTTCTGATACTACCTATGGAACCTTGGAAGAAACATTTAACTTCTCTGAGCCACAATTTTCTTATCTATAAGATGAGGGGCTTGGACTAGCTGGCCTCTTCAGTACTTTACACTTCCAGATTTATGATTCTATTACATTGTCTTCATTTTTCCTTTTATACTGATGGGACCTTGAATGCCACCAACATAGATGTCCACATGTGATAAACAGGTGAAATGGTCCATAGGATGGAATGTTTGTGTCATGCAGAATCCCTCCACTCTAAGCGATGCCCTTGCCCTCTACGGAAAATGGGATTGTTTGGAGAACAGCAGCGTGGGGTTAGCAAAGTCTTATGAAAGGCCAAGGATGTGGCTAGAGGTGGGAGCAGGGATCAGAGACATTTTGGGACCAGTAGCCTCATCCTGGTGCTGTTAATGCATCTAGCAACTGAAGACTAAAGTGGTGAATACTCATCAATCGGAATAGGCAGGGTTCTTCACTCTAGGCCCCAAAGTATAAGATTTGGGGAAGGTAACATTTTGTTTTAAGATACATTTTTATCATCAGCTATTTCTGTAACCTCTACCAATGGGTCAAATTTCACTGAAGTCAGAAAATGCACCTTCCCCCTTTATTTACACAGATGCGTTACTGTGTTATAGAATGGTTCATATACTATTGGAAGGGGCCGATATATTGGTTAGTTTTGTTGAGTGGCTTTTTTTTTCTTTCTTCTAAAATCTTTGTTGCGATGGGTAAACGAGTGCATAGGAGGTAAGGGCAAGGGAAGGGATATATATTCAGAAATGAAGGTATATAAAAACAAAGTTATTAATAAAATTAAAATAAAAAGTCATTGAAGTCTGTTAAGATTATAAAAGATGTGCTCAAGATTGGCCTCAATTTTTTTTTCAAATGGAAGAATTGGCACCAAGAATCTTTAAAAATATGTGTTAATTCTCATTAGTAGTGTACCAAATTTCATAAAATCATTCAACTCCTTCAAAGGATATTATATAATAGTAAGCCAGACATAAAACAACAGGGCTTGATTTGAAACACAGACTTCAATATGTTCAATTATCTGTATTCCCAAGATGTCTACAGGAGATAGAGTGATTCTGTTGAATCCACTGAGCCAGTAACCTAATTATATTATTAGCATTACAAATAATAACAATGATAGTTGGCATTTATTGATTTGCCTTACGGTTTACAAAGTATTTTATATATGGTATCACATTTGCTTTTTACATCAGTCCTGTGAGTTAGTAAGTGTATTATTGCTCCCATTTTTCAGATGAGGAAATGGAGATTTAAAGAGGTTAAATGATTTGCCAAAGGTCACACGTGGCTCTTTCCATTACATCATGCTGTCAGTTATAAAATTGCCTAATAAATCATTTTATCGACATTATCCACTATGAACAAGTCAAATCATTATTATTCCTTCAAAAAGTTTTGAATGATTGCATAGTTTTCTGTCTTTCTGGCTCTGTCCAGCCCAGTAGTCAATCCCCCAAGGGTCCACTTGTCTAAAAGCATGCCTTCTTTTTCTTTGAGAATTATATGCGACTAATATCGATGTGATTCCAACCATCTAAGAACCTTTAACACACCATCATATTAAATCAAGTAATATGATGAGTACAATCTGTGTCATACATACAAACACTCTATCCTATGGACCACCTCATCTGTTTATTACATGTTAGCATCTATAGTGATAGCATTTAGGGTCCTTGTGTAAATATTTTTTTAAAATGCCAATATTAACAGTGAGACATTTTGTAGCAAACACAGCTCTGTTTTCTATAGTACATGGGACGACAAGACAAAATAATGAGCCAGTGCAATATGTCTTTCTGGGTCAACCAGCCTTTTCTATAATAATAGAAGTGATTGGAAGTGACTCATGACTGGAAGATGGCAATGTGACAAAAATGCTTTTTTCAAAAGAAACATCTAATGGAAAAGGCAGAGAAATAGAGAACTGGAGTTGAATGAAACCACGGAAGTAATTTCTGACTCTTGGATCATACTTGCATCAGATTCTGCAACATCCCAACTTTCTGTTATCCATAGGGTAGGAAATAGGGTTAGAGTGAATAATTAATTTGCAATTATTCAAGCCACATTTCAGAAGATAATTTCATTCACCTTTCCTCTCAGGCAAGCACTAAGATTTCAATACTAGGAAAAACTATTTTGAATTTTAGTTCCTTTTTTTCCTGGCTTATTTTTTGGTGGAAATCCCAGGAAACAGATAACTGACTAAAATATCCTGAAATGACAGAGAAGAGATTTGGATAGATTGGATCTTTAGTCCCTGAAAAATCAAGAGACAACTGTAATGACATAGGTTGTTGTGTACCCAGCGGTTAGCACAATGCCTGGTACATATTAAGTGCTTAATAAATGCTTGTCAACTGACTGACTGAAAAGGTGGGGGAAGGATAAAGGAATAAGTATTTATATAGCCCCCGACTGATTGGCATAGGTTTACAATGACTCAAACGATGCCAGTGGAGGTAAAATGGTGTGAAACCCTCGATCTGAAAAATCTGGACTAATTTTCCCTTTGTACATTGCATAAGACCCTGCTAAATACTGGAGGAGATTAAAAGACATACTCTCTGCCTTTATTTGTCTCGTGTAGGGATCAAGGTGAACAAAAGGCAGAGAACTGATATTGAATGTAAGAATGGATGGATTAAACATTTATTAAGCATCTACTATATACCAGGCACTAAGCACCTTACAAATATTATCCATTTGATTCTCAGACATGTTACACAGATGCTGTTATCTCCATTTGACAGTTGAGGAAACTAAGGCAGGCTGGGCCAAAGTGGCTTGCCCCAGATCACACAACCAATAGTAAGCATCTGAGGCTGGTTTTCAACTCAGGTTTCCCTGATTCTAGGCCGAGCATTCTATCCACTGTAGTACTTACTGCCATTCTGTCTGTCTATCTGGCTATTTTAATTCTGTTCCTTTGATTTGGGGAAGGAGCAAATTATAGTGAATACCACTTCTGCCTTCCTTTGTCTTTCAACTTTTCTTCTTTTCCTACTCCTCCCTAGGATTTCAGCCTGGGGAGAGAGGGTTCTGTCTGGAGAATAAAAGAGGGGTATTGTTAAGGGAATTCTGGCTTTGAATGGGAAGTTGCTTGAGACAACCTCAGAGGTCTCTTCCAGATCTAAGTTTTTAATGACTCTGTGGTTAGGTCTGGGGAGGACGTGGTAACAGCTGGTGGGAGAGCCATTATAGTTATAAGTTTTCCTCTTATCCTTTCTATTCATGGGAGTCATGAAAGTGAGCAACCATACCTGAAAAAGTTCAATACTTGTGTTGTAGATTGTGGTTTTGGTGTTTATTAAAAAAAACAATACAACCAAAACCTAAACACCAAAACTGGAAGCCACTTAAACTTCCAACAATAGGGAAAAAGTTACCTAAATTGTAGTGGATGTAATTAAAATAGATATGAGTAATACAGAGAGATCTGGTTCTGAAATGATACAAGCTGAAAAAAGAATAACCAGAAGAATGGAGCACACAGTGTTTGTGATCATGGGCAAATGTGAATGAGGAGTGAACGGACAAAGAATCTTGCCTGGACTAATGCAATAGTTTTCTAATTGGTCTCTCTTTGCTTCAAGTCTGTCCCCATTCCGATCCCTCCTCCACATAGCTGCCAAAGCGATTTTTCTCAAGTAGGACTGACAAATATGGGTGGGATTATAGGAAAATAGGTATGCCAGTATGTAGCTGTGAATTGGTCCTGCCATTCTGGAAAACATTTTAGGACTTTGACCAGAAAGTTAGCAAACTGTCCATAACTTTTGATCTAGCTGTGCCACTGATAGACTTGTATCCCATAGAAATCAAAGTAAGAAGAAAAGGATCTGTGTGTACAAACATATTTGTAGTAGCTCTTTTTGTGGTACCCCAAAATTGAGCAGGTAGGTGGAACAGTGGATAGAGCAGAGGGCCTGGAGTCAGGAAAACCTGAGCTCGCGTCCAGCCCCAGACACTCACTAGCTGTGTAATCCTGTGTAAGTCACTTAACCCTGTTTGCCTCAGTTTCCTCATCTGTCAAATGAGCTGGAGAAGGAAAAGGCAAACCATTCCAGTATCTTTGCTAAGAAAATGCTAAACAGGGCCTTGAAAAGCGAGATACAACTGAAATGACAGAACAAGGACAAGGGGGTATCCTCTTTTGGGGTTAAGGGCTGAAGAAATTGGGGTATATGAATATAATGGAATATTATTGTGCCGTAAGACACTACGAAATGGACAATTTCCGAGGAAACTGGGGACATCTCTATGCACTGATACAGTGTGAGCAGAGCCAGGAGAGCAATCTACATAATGGCAACAACTTTATAGGGAAAAATCTATAGCTAGTTGGTGCAGTAGATAGAGCACAGGTCCTTGAATCAGGAAACTTGGGGCCAAAGGCAGCCCCAGACACTTACCAGCTGTGTGACCTTGAGAAAGTCATTTAACTTTTGTCTGTCTCAGTTTCTCCATTGTAAAATGGGGATAATTTTAGCACCTACTTCCCAGGGTTGTCATGAGGATAAAATGAGGTAATTATAAAGTAACTTGCAAGCCTTAAAGCGCTATATAAATGGAAGCTATTATTATTATCAAGCCACACCTTCTATATTAAGACTTTTATAATCCACCTAACTGGTAGTGCCTCTTCCTCTTACCCCCAATTATCTTGCATATATTTTTTAAAATAAATTTTATTGACCTCTTTCATTTTCATATTACCTGAATTTTATATTGTCTCCCTTGTCCGGAGTCAACCCTTAGAATGAAGAATTAAAAAAAAGCATTCAGGAAAACTAACCAATACATTGACAAAGTCTGACACTATCTTCAGTGTTAGTTCTCATAGACCCTTGGCATATAGTATAAGTTTAATAAATACTTATTGCTTGTTGATTTCTTGATGGGACTTAGGGGGAAAGAAATGAAAAACTGCCATATTAAATTTTGTGTTGAAATTAGTTTAGATGTAAATAATTAATAAACAAGGTGAATTGCTTAGATTAATATTTAGTGTTTTTAATAACACATTTAATTTTATGAAAAGCTCAATTTTCTTTTATCTTAGAAAAAATTATTTCAGAATTTTAGATTCAAAGCATATTCTGGTCTTCATATGACCATTTGATTGGCATTCAAATCACTTGATGAGGTTTGGTCACAGTTTCATCTAGTTTAATCTTAAGTTCATGCTGGAATGTGTTCTTTTCCTGCCCAGATGTTATACTGGAGCTTTTGGTAGGGACCTTTCCTTTGATTGCATCATGCCCTCCCTCCCTTGTATTATACTTATCTTTGTTTATGTAATAAGTCTACCCCTTCTCTAGTAGAATATAAGCTGCTTTAGGGCAGGGACTATATAGTTTTTTTGTATTTTTGTCTTTGCATCTCTAGATTATTGCACAATACCAGAAGCAGGCACTTAGTAAATTTTTGCTGAATTCAACTGAATCATAAAATGACAGAAGAAACTTTACTGATCATCTAATTTTATAAGCAACTCGAGTCCAAGAGGAATGAAGTGAATTGTCCAAGGTCACATAGTTAGTAAGTAGTGGAGCCAAGAATTGCTTGTAGGCTAATTTTGTATGGCTACAATAACTCATTTTAATGTGCTTTATGAAGCTATGCTAAGCCTCTGTAGAATAATGATCACTGTTACAGCTGCCTTTTGAAATCTGGGAGCTTAGGATACAAGACAGTCTGGAATTACATCCCTCGTTTAAAAGGACAACTTAGTTTTCTGTCCTACGTGGCTGATTTAGTCCCATTAATATGTGGCCCTATTCCTGACAAGCATAGGTGTATCAACAACCTAAACAGTCCCATGTGGTATTGGGATATCAGGGAAAGCAGATGTTCTCAGAGGGTACTTCCTGACTTAATCAGGATATTTCTGGGAGAAGTCAACCTGGGCCTTAATGATATATTCATTTAAATTAATTCAAGAATTTAAACTTATACCACTGTCTGCAAAGACTCTTCTTTCTTAATTTACTGAAATGTCTCTTAAGGAGACAAAAGTGGCTTCAAAGTGGGACCTTGAAGTCAACAATGATATATTGTACATGTTGAAATCAAGTGTCTCCTACATCTGTTTTAAAAATTTACAGCTATTTTAATGCTCTGAAACTGCTCGCTACCATAAAAGTCCTTTCCCTTAAAGCCAGCGTTCTCTCAGTTGTGGTTGTGAATCTTGGAACAAAATGGTCTCAGATGAATTCAAATCAAAAGGTAGCCAATAGGCAAGGTAAAGACACATGATGGGTCTAAGTACATGGCCTTATCTATGGTGACATGAGTATGAGAGGTATCTAGAACAGGCCTGTCCAGAAAAGGAGGCAGTTGATCCAGTAGTAGTAGAGACAACAGATAAACACCATTACAGTTTTACTGGCTATATTTAAAGAACCAAAGGAAAACCTCTAGCATCTTGGGTCAATCCTCCACAGACAATTTACAGAATGACATTTTTGGGAAACGACAGAAAGTAGGAAAGTTGTGATTTGCCCTGCCGGAGAGAATGTATGCACCAATGCAATCCCAGACCTATTAGAGTGTCACAAGAGGAATAATAAGGAAATATAGGCATGTCATATCTGCTCCATAGTCCAGCAATGAATTCCTCTACATATCAATATTTCTAGGCTATAATCACAGCTCCCAGTGCAGACCCTCTTCCTTTCGAGTGTTAATGATTTTGAATCCTGGTTTTTTTATTTGTTATCTGCGTGACTTAGTATCTCTGGGACTCAGTTTCCTTAAATACAAAATGCAGAGGTTAGACTAGATAACTCTTGATCCTATGAACTAACACTAAGAAAGTACACAGTGATCCTTGCCAGCCGTTGGCCTTACAAAACTACATTATCATTGTGTATCGTGCCGGAAAAACTTCCTTCATTATCTGAGAGCCCATTTCCTTAATGATACATCAAAAATTAATAACAGTAATTCAGTAACAATCCCATTTCTGGGTGGGCTATTGTGTTTGGCAAAGAAATGTAGCAGAGCATGCGTGTCTGAAGAAGCTGTTCTTTTTCCAAAGGAAAAGTTTAATCCCAGTTCAACTTGATGGAAAATCCAGAAGAAGATGATGGCTTGATTGCTAGAAAATGCTTTCCTTGTTTGGACGATTCTTATATCTTAATATGCCATCTTTATGTGATTATTCCTGCGGGCTCATGAGGGATTGCAACTTGTTCCAATAACTGAACTCAACACACCCATCCATGCTTGCATGCCCATGCGATGCAATGGTATTCACACAGTATCTAAAAAAGCAAGAAGGCCTCTAATGTATTGATTAGATTGCCTGTGAAGTATTTATAGAAAGATGAGGACGAGGATTGGGGATGTTCAGCCTAGAGATGAGAAGACTCAAGGGGAATGTGAAAACTGTTTTGGAATATTTGAAGGACTGTCAGACGGAAGAGGGTTTAGATTTGTCCAGCGTGGCCCCAGAAGTAAGAACAAGGAAGAGTGAGTATAAGGGGCAAAGAAAGCATTTAAGCTTCATGTTCTGCCTTTGGAGCTTGTGGTTTCCTCCCACTTTCTTCACTGAAAGTCTTCCCTCAAACACTAGATGTCTACTTGTTGGGTGTGTTATGTAAGATAATCTTTTTCTGGAATGACTTGGGATTAGGGGGCCACCGAGGTCCCTCTGAATTCTGGGAATTGCAGAGAGTGAGAAAGCATAGAGATTAATTCATTTATACTGGGTGGAGGAAGTACCCATATAGATGGGTGAGATCAAGAATCCATTGAAATAGGTGGATGTATACCTAACTAGGAAAAGGAAGGAAGGAAGGAATGTACGAATGAAAAAGCATTTTTATTAAGCAATATCTATGTGCCAAGCACTGTGCTAAGCCTTGTGGATACAGGGAAACATATACTTAATTGGGATGTATGGCAGAGGGATTCTGTACTTTTTGGAAGGAAGGGGATAATCGTTATTATTCCACTACGAGGTCTTACAATCTGTTACAAAGATTCCCAAGTGAAATCCCTTGCAATTTCTTTTTCTTGTTCTTTTTCTTGATTACCTTTTCATGCTTCTCTTGATTCTTGTGTTCGAAAGTCAAATTTTCTATTCAGCTCTGGTCTTTTCACTGAGAAAACTTGAAAGTCCTCTATTTTATT